>BCJD01000010.1:108185-526615 GCA_001600195.1 Yarrowia keelungensis | reverse complement strand
ACAGAGTAAAGGCGTTTGTATTTGATTCCTAGTACCTTGTGATTCACGGTTTTTTATTCATTTTGTTCATCACGGCATTATGTTTTTACCGTCACATGATTTTCTCGTTAACAAGTCTCAACAGGAAATGTTAGTATTACGTTGACATACATTCGATTATGGGAATTATTGCTTATTAATGTTATAATGAATTGAATTGTATGAGAAAAAAAAAAAAAATTTTTTTTGACATACATTCGATTATGGGAATTATTGCTTATTAATGTTATAATGAATTGAATTGTATGAGAAAAAAAAAAAAATCACCATTGACCCACTGACCCGAGCCCCGAAAACGATTATGCAGTGTAAGATTCATTGAACGCCAATAACCGGCTCTAGGTATATAGCTATAATGCATCTTAAGAATAAAAAAACCGCGTCAAAACTGTTTGTAAGGTTGTTTTTGATGTCTCAGACTCTTCAATGTGTGATGACTCAGCGGATGAATGACTTATCTGTTCCTTTTCCATAACTGGGGTGAGTTCTACTACATTGAAGAATGTTCAGTTTGGAGGTCTTCTTTTTATAAGAGCAACGCACGTTATAGAGCTATCTGAGTTGCTTCTGTTCCTGAATTATCATCTTGATTTCGTCGTTTTGGCGAAGAACAGATTACTTGTACTTCTACTTGTACTTGTACAAGTACTTCAATTCAACTGTCAATATGCCTAGCCTCTGTGTAAGGTACGCACCCTAAAGTGAAGACATATGGTCAACACAGGCCCGTCAAAACCACAGAAAGAGCATTCAGAATGGAATACAGGAGCAGTACAAGTACTTGTAAATACAACTCAGCGTAAATATCGTTAATAAATATCTCATCCTGGGCTCATTTATGACCTCCTCTAGACAAAAATAAGGTTTTTGAAATCACTTTTTTGAGCATTAGTAATCCATTGTCGGGCTGGAAAATACCTCCAAGCGCCGATGGTTTAGTGGTAAAATCCATCGTTGCCATCGATGGGCCCCCGGTTCGATTCCGGGTCGGCGCAGTGTGGTTACGGCCATATCCTGGTGAAAATACGGCTTCCCGTTCGATCAGCCATAGTCAAGCACCAGAGAGCCCAGTTAGTATTGTAGTGGGAGACCATACGAGAATCCTGGGTGCTGTAATCTTTTGCCCCAGTAGCGAAGCCACCTTTTTGCTTCGATCTGCTTTTACGGGTTACAGGAATAATAACTACTTGTACTTGTGTTTCTATTGTGTCTCGCTTACAATTGGAGCTGCTACCGCAGAGTTACCCTATTGTTACACGAGTGTCAAAAGCTGACACTTCCATACCGGTACATACTGTAAGAACTTTCATTTCATCTCAATACCCTTCTTTTGCATTTCGACACCGTGTACTTTATAGCACAGTGATACCCGAGAGTTTTGCACCCACACCTCTGTCTGAATATTTGACTGACATTTAACGCTCTAGAGATTCAGAACACGATCTACCGTAGGTGGATCGAGACATTGCCAAGGCGCTGGAACCGTTCAAGAGCCACCCACGATACGACCAACTCATGACGGTATTGAAGCGTGACACAAGGGAAATCAGGAATCGGACTGTTGACTGTATTTCAACGGCATCCCAAAAGAAGTATGTCGAGACCGAGAGATGGGCGGGTGAAGTCGAGGAGGACCCCCTCGTGATTCCAAGAAACTGGGATCGGTGTATAGTCTTCCAAGACGAATGGGATGGGTTTCTGAACAATCACCGTGCCATGGTAGACAAGAAATCGTTTCTCGACCCCTCCACAACAGGGGGAAATCCAGAGTGGGCACTGGGTTTTGTGTACACCTTGATGTACTCGTCGGCAAAGCTATCGAAGCTGTCATCTTACAAGGACAAAGAACCAGAACCACCATTGACTCAGGAGCTCATAGGTGAGACACCAGTCAAGTATCTACTGGAAGAAGCGTGCTCGTTCTCGGAGACAGACCTCACGGGTACCCTGCTCAAGTGCTGCCGGGTGGATGCCCAGCTTGAAAAGCTCATGGAATCCGGCGACCCGAGACAAATGACGGCCATGTGGGAGCTCTTCGTGCAGATGACGGATCGGTGCGAATGGCGCAAGGGAAACTGGTTTCATCGACGGATGTGGCTACTTCAAGACTTCTACGGCTGTGAAGCGCTCGCCCAGATGGCCACTAAGGAGCTGCACGCCCTGCATGAAAGGATGGGTAACTACAAACCTGCTGAATACCTGCTACTCTGGATATGGCTGTGGCTACTGTCGAACCAGCCCATTCAGCTCGATCTCTTCTCACGGGAAATTAGTACCAAGGTCCCGCGGTACGCGGATTTCTTTGACGACGTGAAGAAGGCGATGGGATACTCAGACTGGCGGGAAGAACTGAATAAAAGCGCCGAGTGTTACTGGCCGAGAAACAGGTAACCAGATACAGTATAATGAGTGAAGCCCAAAAATATCATGACGAGGGATCTCACATGTAGATGGCTGATCTGAGATTTAACGGCATCTCCTACAATGTGATAAATAGGCAAGACGATAGACATGATCAATTAGCTCTTGGAGGTCGGAATCATTACACGACAACTACAGGAGCTTCACAATATAACTACAAAGTGGTTGTTACAGCCCGTGTTGGACGTAGAGATACATTCTGCTAAAGGACTGTGCTATGATGAAGGAATGTGCAAGTTTTCTTCCCGTACAAGAAGTATCAGACCACTAAGGTGATCGGAAGTTGCGTGAGGTGAGAAAACTGGGGTGTCAGAAAAATCAGTCACACAGCACTTTACTTAAACGTGAATGACTCTCATAGTAGTACAGACTCCGTCAGAAGGAAGAATAGCATCGTCTCCGTAAGGATGAGGGGGTAGCAGAGCATCGTCACCATAAGGATGAGGGGGTAGCAGAGCATCGTCTCCGTAAGGATGAGGGGGTAGCAGAGCATCGTCTCCGTAAGGATGGGGAGCCTTTACAATGTCATCTCCGTAGGGGTGCGAAAGGTACTCGGAGACAGGCTTGTTCTTGAAATCACGCTCAAGAACCTCTCTGTCATCTTGGACAAAAATCTCTCTATGGAACGATCCTTCTTCAAAAGTAGCCGAGATAGTGTTGGCTCCGTAATTCCAGACTGCTGTTTCAAGAGCAAGAGGGAAGGACATGCTGAAAGTTCCAGAGATCTCCGAGTGCTCAGAGACATAGTCGGTGTACTGAGACCAGAAGGCCTTACCTGCTCTCTCAATCTTCATGACGTCATTGCCCTTGGCATCCACGACAAAAATGTTGCTGTTCTCATCAGTCAGAAGTAGGTTGCTAGAGACATCGAAGAGGAAGTAATCTCCGGGCTGAATGTCGTCGACCTCAGGCTTAAGCGAGTAATGGAAATCCAACCGCCAGGTGTCCTGAGGAAGACCAGAGGACTGCTCGATGTTCGAGACAGTACCAACCTGGAAGTTGGTGAAGGGAACCTGGACTTTTTTGGCAACAGCCAGTGAAGCAAGGAGAATAGCTGTGGGAAAGAATCGCATGACTGTGAGTGTCTGGGATGTGAGATTGACAGGAGCAACAGGGGGAGAGCCCCAGTCTTTATAGAAAAGTTTTGGGTACTGTACCATCTGATCAATATGGAAGATAATTGCCAAGTACGAACTGGAAAGCCGTCTCTTGTACAAGTACAAAGAGCTCGTATGGTTCGAAGAGTATTTCCTCAGATGACATGGCAAGGCCAAATCATTATGACGCAGAAAACGAGAGCCTGGAACAACATTTGTGCTCACCGCTGGGATGATGAAACTTGGCCAAGACCATTACGTACGGCTCTGACTCAGACCTGACGTAGCTCGATAGATCTCCAGTCGATTTTTGGCGTCAGTTCATTTGCTCGGGTGACTGTTGTAGTCCATTAGGTGATACTGCTCTGCATTTTTCGTTGTCAGTCAGTACACAGCAATTGTGTAGTATTCGAAACAACCAGCATGGAGCATGTAAGCTTGGAAGATGTTCATTCATTAGTTTTGCCTAGACAACATCTTTCGCCAGTTTCTTAGCATTGGTTCTTAATATTTGGTTCCTAGACTCATGCTTGTCGCTGGTACTCCTCCAAATAAGCATATACGCCGAACCCCATGTTGAGCGCGTGAGTCGTGGCAAATTGTATCCTGATCAGTTAACCGACCTAGTATGGCCGTCAAGGTACTAATGGAGCGAGTACCGCTATATATAGTTTTTGAAGTCCTCAGATATATAACTCTCCATCTCAAGCGATTGTCATTACCTAGTTACTACATCACAGTACTGGTACAGTATGTACATACTGTATCTTCACAATTGCAATTAGACAGTTTAGCAAGAGTGCGAAATAGAGCTGAAAACATAAACTAAACTCATGCGGAGAAATAACGTGACACGCTACATACCGTACTATAGCTTGCCTCGCTCAACGCTATCCCGTGATATGACGACTTGACAACAGTCTTGGCTGCCCCTCAGGTGAGTATGGCATGAGAAAGAATGGATAATATCTTATGGCGTGATTAATTAACGCTCACACTACAGAAAAATCTCGCAGTAACATGTGATTCCCTTCACACCCAGCTCAAGAGCTGTTGTAGTCAATATAGTCTTGGCTGGACGAAGCACGGGTACAGTAGCATAATATACGAACTATGTAAGCTGTTGAGTGAATATATAGAGAGTTGGGCTTCTCAATCGCATCTTCTGTCTTTTTGCATCTTATCGGTACACTTTTCCTCTATTAAAACTGCCTCACTATGAGAATTGTATTAATCACCATATCACCATGCCCCTGATGCTGGCTGAAGAGTGATTCAGTCAAAACGAAAGAGACAACTAAAAGTGATGTGGATTCGTTGCGAAAAGTAACGATGATTGCTTCGGGTGTTGACTGCTCTTAGGTCATTGTACCAGTAGACTGTGATGATGTTACTTCGTTTAACGCCAAGCTCGCTGACTAACAAGAAAAAAAACACATCAGAACCGAGCAACGGATGCAAACACCAAAACACACCCCAAACCCACTAAAACTGTCATTTTAGGCCACTCTTAGTCCGACGTCAGCTCACTTAAGAAGCCCTGCATAAATCTCTCATGGAAGAACTGTCGGTCGTGCAGGATGCGATGGGCACATAGCTCCTTTATATTGACAGACATGATCGAGAATGGTTAGTGTCTTGAAGCTGTTTCACCCTTACAGGATTTTGAAAGGACAGCTGTGGAGTCCCCAAAACTCTTGCCCTACTTAAACCAATCCTACCTCTCCACTCCACACGTGCACCTATTATTACCACCCCTTATTGGGCTAATCCGATAGGTCCTCGGCCAAGTTCCAAAAGCAGGGGCATTCATTAATACACCCCTGTGTGGTGCGGATTCCGCATTGTTCTCTCGCCTATCAGGGCTTTTTTGGGCAACCACCTCTTGGCAATACGAACTGGGCTAGCACTGCGGTCAGGTCCGCTAGCACTGCGGTCAGGGTCGCAGCCGCACTATGACAATGGTCTCGGCTGTGTCTCTATTGTCCAATGATCACGTGTATGGTATTTGTCTTTAAATTTTTTTTTATTCTTAAGATGCTCTTAAGAATAAAAATTCCACTCTGAAAATTGCGCCACAGCTCAGCCTCAAAATGTGACCATTGATCTGGTTTCTTGTTGTGGTGCAGCGGAAAAACTTTACTTCTGGTTTGGTCTGGGGTGCAGAAACAGGTAATGGGGAGTTGTGACGAAGTGTTGTGAGCAAAATGAGACGAATTGAGGGCTATATCTACAATCCCCGACTAATTTCCTTTAGATTGGTATCTGATAGAGGCTCCCTCACGCCAATCATCAAAATTAGAGCGCCATTAGAGCCCTGATTAACCTCTCATTTTAGCTGTCAGCCTCGCACTTTAGACGTTAGACGTACGCCGCATGGATACGAGGCCCAACCTTGTGGTGCACCACAGTATGTATGCTACGATAGGTGACCCTCAAAGCAGGGGCCTTGTGTATATATAGACGGACTTCCGCATGGAATATGGTACAGTTCAGTGTCTATCAACGCAACCACCATGACCCTCCTCTTCGCCACTCTCATTGCCGCCGCTGCTGCTGCCAGTGTTTCCAACAATGTTGTCGCTCGACAGAACGGCAACTTCCCCTTTCCCCCAGAACTTCAGGGTATCCTTGACGATGAGGATCTGGCCAAGCTTGCCGACGCCCTGCAGTGGACCGACGACTCGAACAAAATGTTCCAAGATCCCGTCTACAAGTCGTTGGAGAGCGTCATCCTGTCTCCCGCCTTCAGCACCTTCAGCCCCGACCAGCTGCACAGCGTGAACATGCAACTTGTCTCGTTGCAGGGCCAGTACTACACCCACTTCACCAACGGCTTTTTTGACGGCTACGTCGGCTCTGATTGGACTCCCGCGACCCGAGTGCAGTCGGACGATGATGACAATGACGACGACGACGTCACCTCTACCTCTCCTTCCTCTCCCACTGCTACTGGCGCTGCCTCTGAAGACGACGACGATGATGATGATGACAAGATCAAGGACAACTCTCAGAGCGTTGCTATCGGAGGTGCCCCGGCCACCGGTACTGGGGCTGCTGCCTCTGCCTCCGCTGTTGCCTCGTCGGTAGCCGATCGAGCCTCTTCTGCTGCTGACCGGGCTTCTTCCGCCATTGAGAGCGCTGCTTCTGCCGCAACTTCCGCGGCTGGTTCGGTTACGGCAGCTGCTGGGTCCGCCGCCGGATCCGCTTCGGCCGCTGCCTCGTCTCTGGCTGACTCGGTCACCGCTGCTGCTGGCTCCGCTACTGCCGCTGTAGGAAGTGCTGCCGAGGCTGCCGGCTCTGCTGCCGCTTCTGCTACTGGAAACGCCGCTGTTTCCCATGGAGTGCCCGCTGCCGGCGCCGCCATTGTCGTTCTTGCTGCCCTTCTTTAGTCGCGCTGTGTATATTTATTAATTTGTTTTCTAAGTCAGTCTCTGAGGTAATCATGATTGTAAGCTGCCAGTACGATACCGCTACGTATATAGAGGCAGGTGAGCAACTGCAAGGTCGCAGTTTGATGGATGTCAACACCTTTCTTGGCTTGTGATGGAACCGGGCGGGTGTTGGTAGACGTTTTGCAACCGATAGACAAACGTATGACGCTGCTCGTAACACTTGAGCGGTGTGTTGTCTGGTTTGGACACCAAACGGGCTTGTTTCACAGCCCCGATACTCACAATATATCCATCTCTCTAGGCAGCAAAGATATTTCGTACAGTTCGTTGCTTGAGACAAAGCGTGCCTATGATTGGATGGCAGATGTTGGCTTACTCAGATGAAAACACTCGTATACAAGTAGTGAGAAAGGCGAGAGTAGTAAGAATTTAAGGTTTCGTACGTAATAGTCTAAATAAGCTATAGGTGGAAATAAACTATAGGTGAATGAGACCTCTCTCTCGCGCCAAATCATTGTGTGATGAGATATGGGCACTAGTATTTTGTATTGCTTTGCCTGATCTGGTAATCTTTAAATTTGAGGGGTTCTTTGTTCTTTGATTAGTTCTCTTTGGAATCACACGAAGGTTTCTATCTTCTCTCTTCTTGCATTATCGACGCACGTATTTGTACCTGATTTTAAAATGGCATATACACACCTCACCTTAATTGTGTACAAACAAAACGATTTGATGAAAGCAGGCTCGAAATTTCAATACTAACGCCACATAATCATGGATAGCACCAATAAAATCAGCGTTCTGAGAGCTTCATTTTGATACCACAATCGATCCTCTTCGTTCAACTCGATTAAATCATCAATCTTCATGATCAGGTATCGAAGCCGGACTTACAACTCATAAAACCAAAGGAGCTGCTCAAGCTTCCTCCAATTTGTCATTGAGACTCTATAGAGCCTCCCAAACTGAACAAACTATCGCGGGCTTAACTTTTCTCCCATCTGAACCACTCGAAAATGGTGGGCTCCGAATCTCACTTCAGGGCGTCTGGTGTAGTTGGTTATCACATGCGCTTAGCATGCGCGAGGTCCCCGGTTCGATTCCGGTGTCGTCCAGTCACGTGATACCACGTTTTATTTTTTGAGGGTGATCCACTTGGCCTTATTTTTTACTGCTATCTGTGGCTCTTCTCACGGCATCCCTGGGTGTAGTTGAAGCTTCGATAAACTGTAGTTGATGCTGTGGGTAGAGCTTGAGCTTGACTCAGCCCAGATTTGAAACTTCCATTCACTTTGAAATATGTCTTTTGTTTTGTATATGACACACAGATATCAAGTGCATTCCTAGTCCATAGCTTGACATGAACTTTGGAGATTGATACAATTATATGTACAAGTATTACAAACAGGGGATTAACAGTTAGTTGTACTTATAAGCAACATACAAGTAGCTCCAATTTGACGTACAGTAGCTACTTTCAAATCAACTGACTACAATTATTTGTCCATGGGTTAAGAAGTACAGTAAGAGTTCTAGGCTCTGTTGATCTTAATGTGAGATATGGCCAAAGAACACAATTCACAAAAGTAGAAAAAATGAGATTCTGAATAAATACTTGCAGATCTGGGCTGATAAAAGCTTGAATAACAACTTTATTAGCTTAGAATAGCTTTATTTCGCAAATTCGAAGGACAAACTGCGCCCCCTATGTCCCTTCGCGTGGCCGGAACTCACAGTTGGCATCCTGGCCGAGCGGTTAAGGCGAGAGATTAGAAATCTCTTGGGGTTTCCCCGCGTAGGTTCGAATCCTGCGGATGTCGCCATCTTTTTGCCTCTGCTGTCGTTGCTGCTATCCTGGGGTATTCTCATTGCTTACTAATGGTGGTGGTGAAGTGTATTGATTAGATGGAACATGCTGTCTTACGGACAACTAATGTGGATGTAATAGACAGTTTTGGCAGTCTAACACCTATCAAACATCACTCACTCCTTTATTTTACTTCTTGCCAGAGTGTTGGATTCGTTATGGTAGGTATCACTGCTGAACAAGTTGGACATGGTTGAACTTACAGTACAGTACCGCCGGTACTATTACCGGTTCTAAAGAAGAAAAAGAGTTCCTGTTGAAGCGAGTGCCTTCGGAGGCATGTTACACTATTTTTGTGTCTTTCTTTTGAAGGCTCTTTTTATTCTACTATCTGTCTATATACTTAACACCCTACCCACTCTTACCAAACTCCATCTCACACTCGACAATAAACCATCTCATGTAGCTGTCCACCTCTTTCAAGACCTCCTCGTCCTCTGAAACACCCAGTCCAACACTGATTCCCTTCTCTCTAAGACCCACAACTGAGTACTGGATGAAAGGAGAGGTACCTCCCGTGCACTGAGTGAACCTCAGCTGCTCACAAGGCACGTCCGAACACGTGAGATTGCTCATGGCAAACATGGATGACCGCTGGTGGTTGTGTGTGTGTTTCTTGAAATATTCCTGAAGAGAATGGACCCAGGGAATGAGTCCTACAGGGTGCATAAAGGGGTACCCCGAAAAAGCGGTTTCTTGCGTGTCTCTGGCGATTCTGGATTTGAACTGGTGTGCAATCTTGACAAAAGCTCGACTAGGAACCTCACCGTTGACTTGCTCGGGCTTTGGAACAACTGTAGACAGAATACTTTCTCCCACAACCATACCGAGTCGTTTGGGGTCTTGTCCAGGTGTGAAATTCCGAGCATTGAGAGGAACAAGACCTCTAACGGGACCAGAAACAGCGTCTGGATACTTGCGGTGAAGTACAGCTGAAGAGGCACATACCAGCAGTGCATATAGACCTGCCCCAACACTGAAACCATTCTGTTTGCACATGTTGTAGAAGGCTCGTGACTGAAACGACGAAAAGTCGATGATGGAGTGGTAGCCCGTCCAGTCGAGTTTCTGAAGTGGAAGTGTAGACACCTTTTTGCCGAACAGATACTCCTTGAACAGTTCTTTGAGCAGCAGAGTAAGTGGAGGAGACACAACCAGTTGCTGTTCCACAGGAAGAGGTAGAGGAGAAGAGGAGTTCGGAACCGTTGTCAGAGGGACCAAATCACGAGATTCAAAGTCTTGCAGCGCTTTCACCACTCTTTCTATGACGAATAATCCAGACATTCCGTCCAGCAGTGCATGGTCGTAGAGAAACACGATTTCCTTGCCATTGTTGAGCAGGAACAACTTCCAGTGCTGTTTCGAGAGGTTGAAACGGACGTAATGGATGTCGGTGACCACCTCCTCGAGCTTTCTGTGCATCAGAGAAACGTCCACAAAGTTTTCCAGTTTCGCTTCTCTGAGTTTCGTCATCTTGAAACTCCCTTCTTTTCCAGATACAGACACTCCAAGAAGAGGTTCTTTCTCCAGCAAGATCTGGGCAGCATAGAGAGCTCCCTGATGATTTGTGGCTTTGTAGAGAGTCGCAGAAACGACGACATTGGAGTAGCTTCCAAGAATGCTTCTGACAGCACCATAGGTTTCATGGGGACCCAAAGAACGAGAATTGTAGGACATGTTGGTATTAGAGAGACATTGTAGACATGTAGATGTATTTATATATCTTTTTCAGCTTCTCATGAGTGTCTGTCAATGAGGAATCTGACGTGGACAAAATAGGAAGGTATAAGATGAGATGAAACCTATTTCATGAGATGAAAGTCTGATGCGGAGAACTGTGGTGAGAACGAAAAGCTGTGAGTGTTATCACGGGTAACTCAAGAACTTCCACAGATGCTAGTATGGACTCATATTACTCACCCTCATATCTCCCCTCTTAAGCTACTGCTCAAAATGAGAATACGGTCTTTTGACGTGACTTGACGTCATGGGTGGGTCCCTAACGACCGCAGCGGCCGTGCTGTTGCTTTTTTCAGACATGACAGATGTCCAGAATGCGTGTGGAAGCTGAAAATTGAGGGGAACGGCAAACGGAGATTGGTTGTGAAAAAAAAGAAAAATAAAAACCAAATTCACCACCCTCAGTTAAACCTCCTTACCCTCGTCCTTCTTATCATCCTCATCTTTCTTTCCCTCCTCCTTCTTGTCTCCTGGCAGACTTTTAGGAACTCCCGGGAACTGCATGGTTTTGATCTGTTCTGCACGTTTTTTAGCCGCCGCAAGTTCCTTCTTTTGCCGCACTCGTTGCGTGTAAATCGCCGGATGCAATGTATACTTTCTCGACTCAGGCTTGGGTTCAGGGTCAGGCAGCTTCTTATCTTTAAGAATCATCTCCTTGACCTTCTCCTCGTCTTCTTTGTCCTTTTCGTCCTCGTTTTTGTCGCTCTTTTTCTTCTGCGCCTCCTCCCATTCCTTCTTGACCTTCTCCTTCTCGGCCTCGAGCTGTTTCTTCTTCAGTTCGGCTTCTATAGCAGCAGTATCAACGGGAGGATCCACTCGAGTCGCAAACCCCTTGTCGGTAAGATGCGATTTGCAAATGTAGAAGAAATCCGTGTTCGATTTGTCGATGAGAACATGCGCAGAAGGCCGGTAGCAGATGTAGCACGCCTTGGAGGCGTTTTCCGCCACCAGTCGCAGGGTGTAGTCGTTCTCCATGGTGATGAGTGTGGGGTTAGTCAGGGTTGGAGATAATGGGGGAGATTGCAGGAGGCGTGGGTTCGATTTGAGGGGTTGTCAGAATAAAAAAATATATGATTAGTGAAGGTGGAACTAAAAGGAGAATTTAGAAATGACAAGGGAAGCTTGAAATAGTAGCTTTGAATTTTATTCATCTGTTTGTGTGAATAATAGCGCTCTCCTTATGAGCAATGTTTTTACTTGCAGTCTAGGTACTTACCAGGAGCTTCTGAAGTAAAGTGTAAGTAAGTAACTCCAATTAGTCTAAAAACATTCTGTAGAACGCCAGTGTCTGTTTGAGTATATGAGGATATCTAGGGCTACAAATGTTCAAGGTGTGACACTCTTGTCTTGAGAAAACACGCCAATAACCGTTAAACGACCTGAATGAGTTCTCTTTTCCAAGTAGTGTGTACAGTATGTACTTGTAGGGTCAGAGTGTTCACTCAGTATTCGACGCAAGTCTACAGTTCGTGATGGAGAATATGTGCACACCTAATCCTCGTTACTCACTCCCTCCTCCACGTGCCCTCAGCGCCGTGTCTCCACACGGCTCTCAATGGCTGCAAGTCTCACTCTATTCGTCTCTTTGCTCTGTTTTCTTTCCTGCACTCTCGCTTGCTTAACTCTCGCTTGCCCCAGACTACATTTCTTGGCAAACCTTGGTTTGAAAAACACTAAATAAAATAAAATAAAATAAAATAAAATAAAATAACGAATGAATTGATATAAATGAGTGTATGCAAATAAATAATGACAGCGTTTCAAACAGCAGTCTTCTGAAGAGTTGCCTGGGGAACAATCTTCTGACCCTGAGAGTGAGTAATCTTGGGCTGAACAGAACCCTTGACAAGCCGATACTTGCCCTCACTGAGTCTTTTGCCCTCCTTCAAAGAGTCCAAAGCCCAGTTGACAGAGACAGCCCGGCCAATGACCTTGTCGTGCTTGCCGGCAGCGAAATTCCGGGCAATCACGTGAGTCACTCCTGCAGTAACTACTCGTGAAACCCGTCCTCCATGGGCAATGATGTCTTTTTTCAGCTGCAAATCAGACACACCTGATTCGGCCATGTACGAAATGTTGATAGTGCAACCCGCGAAAATCGGAGGTTTTTCCGAACCCTGGGCACTCACAGACTTGTGGAAAAGCATGTCCTTGACCGCAGCTCCACTCATGGGCTTCTTTGCAGGCCCACTGTTAGCAGCAGGCTTCTTGCCGTAGTTTCTGCGGAAAATTTTAGAAGCGATTTTCTTGTCCATTTTCAGAGCGCTAGAAAGGGGGTATAGGTTTGGGGATCGAAACGAGAGTTGTTTGGAGGCACAAAAACCGATACCAGCTCAGTTCTTGCAGTTTCCTGTGGTTCAGGAGGGAGAAAAAGTGCAGTGTTGTTGTCGCTCCGAAAACAAATGGAACCTTGTTTTGTTGACGTGTTTTTTTGGCGTTTCGGCAGGGGGTGGGCGTGTATAGATGCTGATGTTTTATATATCGTTGGATTCGCCTTGAGCCACTGAGTTCTTTGGTGGCTTTCGTTTCTCTAGCCGAGGTGAATTACGCGTGGAAAAGTGTAGATTATGTAATCACCTCTAATTGGTCAATGAGGCAGTTTCAGGGCATTGGGGGATGTTGAGGGTGTGAGATTTTTGAATGTACCCCCGTAATCAGCTTGATACACTGAGTAAAATGCACTTTTCAGATTTCAGATTCAACGCCTACAGCCGGAAATATAGTGAATGTGGCTTAGCGTACCTGAACACGATGCATACGAGCTATTACGGTGGTAGAACGATTGGCAGCTGAATATCAAGTGAATGTGAGATGTAGCTGCATCAAAAAACTCACCACATCTCTATGACTCTCGTCATTCTCTCCGATCTGCTTTTAATCAACTACTCACCGTTTTATAAACTTTTGAAAAACCCGTAACCCGTCCTCGAGTGAGGCGTTAAACCTATTGTAGATCATCGAACTGTAGAGTGCCAGATAGGTGGTGTGGGGTTGATTTTGGTACTGTTAGGAGCGGATTTTCAAGAGGGGTAACTTGGTAGTTTCAAAACTTCTCTATCTATGTTATTGGCCGCCTTGTGACACCTTCAAGATTCGATAAAGTTGGTTACATTCTAAGGACATTAATAGGTGATTTAAGGGGTGTGCTTATGGAAGAGTTTCTGAGAGGTATTTTCCGGTCACGTGACTGTTTCATATTTCCCATGTTGCCTCCCACTCACCCTCCATCTTGGCAGATGTTTATATTCTTTCGGAACTGAGACTTTCCCGGGTCTCCGTGTTCCGCTCGCGTCCGTCGTATTTTCAGCGTACGTGTTTTGACTTTTGGGAAGTTTAGAGTTGCGCAACTAGGAGAATGTGAATGGAGTATGATTGATGGGTGAATGGTGATGGGAGAAGAAGGATCAATTGACGGTTGGAAGCGGAATCTCACGGGTATTTATACTTGCACCCTTCAAGTGACACAAATCCACCCACCACACCACCTCCTACACAACTCTATATCTCCCCACAAAGCTAAACTAAACACTGAGCCAAATCGCATATAAACACCTAGCCATCCCTTTGCTTTCTTCTCAACCACACCAACAATGTCTTCTGTTCGACAACGTAAAAGTGAGGTGCAGCAGGAGTCGCTTGGCGACAGCACCAAGATGACGGCCTCGCTGGCCAAGGCCGAGGACGCCGCTCACCAGGGCTACGACTTTGGAGGACCCTTTGGAGCTCTGGCCATGATGACCGGTTTCCCTCTGCTCATGTGGTACCTGTACATTTCGTCCACCTACTACGACGGTCTGTTTGCGTGGCCCGCCGCTAACCAGACCTGGGGCGAGTTTGGCCTGCAGCTGTGGCACTACTGGCTGGAGGGCTGTTTCCCCACCTGGCAGGCTTGGGCCATGCTGTGGATCTTCCTCGGCATCCAGGCCGTCTTCTACGTGACCCTGCCCGGTGTGTGGGGCCACGGTCTCCCCCTGGCTCACCTGGGCAACAAGGCTCTGCCCTACTACTGCAACGCCGTGTACTCGTTCTACACCTCCATTGCCCTGGCGTTTGTGCTCCACGTGACCGGCCTGTTCCCCATGTACACGCTGATTGACCGGTTCGGCGAGGTTATGTCGGTCGCCATCTTCTCCGGCATCGCCATCTCCTTCGGGCTCTACTTCTGGACCATCTACATGGGCCACGAGCACCGAATGTCCGGCAACTTCATCTATGACGTGTTCATGGGCGCCAACCTCAACCCCCGAACCGGCATCATCGACTGGAAGATGTTCTTCGAGGTGCGTCTGCCCTGGTTCATTCTCTTCTTCACCTCGCTGTCCGCCGCCGTCAAGCAGTACGAGACCTACGGCTACGTGACCCCCCAGGTCATGTTTGTGCTGTACGCCCACTGGCTGTACGCCAACGCGTGCTCCAAGGGCGAGGAGCTGATCATCACCACCTGGGACATGTTCTTTGAGAAGTTTGGCTTCATGCTCATCTTCTGGAACATGGCCGGCGTCCCCTTCACCTACGCCCACTGCACCCTCTTCCTCATCAACCACAAGCCCGAGGACTACGAGTGGTCCACCGGCTACAACGTGTTCCTGTTTGTGCTCATCACCGTGTCGTACTACTTCTTCGACGTGGCCAACTCGCAGAAGAACCGGTTCCGACAGCAGCGACTGGGCACCATGATCAAGCGAAACACCTTCCCCCAGCTGCCCTGGCAGACCATCAAGAACCCCACCTTCATCAAGTGCAAGAACGGTTCTACTCTGCTCACCTCCGGCGTCTACGGATGGTGCCGAAAGCCCAACTACACCGCCGACTTTGTCATGTGCCTCACCTGGGCCCTCATGTGCGGCTGGGCCTCTCCCCTGCCCTACTTCTACCCCGTCTTCTTCTTCCTGGTGCTCATCCACCGAGCCTACCGAGACTTTGAGCGACTGGAGCGAAAGTACGGCGAGGACTACCAGGAGTTCAAGCGACAGGTCCCCTGGATCTTTATCCCCTACGTCTTCTAAGCCTTGTGCTGAGGAACAAACGGGATTGTATAACAGACAGTCAATATTACTAAAACGGAAGAGAGTGGGTGTCATTGCATTGTAGTATACGAAAGAAGGGACAGGCTTGTTTGCTGTCCTACTGAACGGTGTTGTTGAAGAGCTGCAATCCCTCGGCGAGGAACTGCTCCTCGGTCTTGTGGCCATACTTGTACAGACCGGTGTAATGGGGCATATCGTTGAGTTCTCGTCGTCCGACATTGAGGGCGCAGAAACCAATGTAGTCAATGTAGCACAGGTGGTTCTGGAGCAGGTTGATTTGAGCGAGCAGGTTGAAGTCTGATCGGTAGCACTTGGAGTTCTCACCTCCAGCACAGGAGAAGACGTCCTTCAGAGGAGGGTTGACGTACTTGCCCTTGATGTACACTTCTCCACTGGAGTGCGTGTATCCGTCCCAGTTGGGGAGACCCACAAAGACGTCGTTCCAGTGGGCCATTCGGTACAATCGCCGTTCTTTGTTGATCTCGAGGCCGTCTCCCTTACCGAACCACAGCTTGGAAATGTAGTCTGCAAAGGCTTTGTTTCCCACTCGAGGCTGTCCGTAGTTGATCAAGATGGGATCGTAGCCCTTCAGTTTGATAGAGGTAGCGCCCAACAGAGCCATGGCAGCTCCCAGAGAGTGGCCTGTGACGTACAGCTGGTAGTCTGGGTAAGAATCGAGATGCGTCTTGAGCTGGGGTCCAATGTTGTGCCAGGTTTCAGTGAAGGCCTTGGCAAAGCCGTCGTGGATCTTGCACTTTTTACAGTCCACCTGGGCCGCGGCAGAAGTGTCGTTGGCTTCAAAGGAGTTGAGAGCAGGAACATTGACGAAAAAGCCAGACTGCTGGAACTGGATATCGGTTATAGCGTCGGCGATGGAAAAGGTGCCTCGGAAGACAACGTACTTCTCCTTCTTCACATGGTCCAGAGCAAGGTAGCCGGTGATAGAGGTGGAGAAGAAGTCACCTCCAAAGGTGTGCACGAGCTCGATGTCTGGGAAATGAACACACGACTGGCCACAGGAAAAGTCGTTCTTCAGAGGAGTGATAGGAGCATTGACACAGTAGGCAATGTTGGACAAGTGGGAAAAGTCCAGAGCAGCATCGTAGAAACCCTGCGAGACAAGCGCAGTCTTGGTGGAAGAAGAGGTGGAGGCAGCTCCAAACAGGAGTACCGAAAAGAAGTCCTTGACTCGAGCTCCAAAGTTGACCATGGTTGTGGTTAGGCCAAGAGGTCTACTGTTGCATATATAGATCATGGCTAGATCTCGCCTACAGCATATACAGGGGAGGGGATGACTAGCTAGACAGCTAGTTTAGTGAGTAGATCTAGCTTGTATCTAACAGTAGACCTTGTCCCCTGTTACACCATTAACGATTGAGGTGTTGGTTGGCTAACTTGATGGACTTTCAGAATACTCAATTATGAATCATTTGACCCAGTCATTTCGCATGCGTAATCTCTGCTCAATAGGAACACATGTCCTGCTCCTTACTTCTACACACCCCTCTATCATAGTTATCAATACATCACAGCTCTAAACTATGCACTACCGCTGGAACCACTAAAAATACACGTCGGGGGTGTATTGAGACTAGCTACGCAATCCAGCATTACTGATTTATCATCAACGAGCGGACTTGCAATCCCGATTATCTATTTAATCTGCCAAGTATCCGGAGAAGTTACACTTTCTTGGCGCATCAAGATACGAGCGAGTCTATTAGTTGAAAACGCGGCATTACAAGACCCTGTATGAAGCTCTCACGCTGTCACAGCCTCCCTCTTCACGTGACGCCTTTGTAACACTAGTATCCTCCCCGCACCATATAATCAATCGACCTAACGCTAGATGACGTTGGCTTGATAGATCCAATCAAACCGAGGTCTTAGAGCGAAACAAGCACCCAGAAAGTCCTAACCGTGATACTACGAGCTCGGATATGTTTGGAATGAGCTACTGCGTCTTTAGATCCAAAAAACAGTTGAAAAAACAACCACGAAACTCCCATCTCAGTAATATATCCCTCCACCTTTCTGAACAATAACGTTTAGACCGAGAAAAGCGCGAAATGAGATGAAAACGGTCATCGAAACGAAAACAGCCAATCTACGACTCAACGTGACCCTCAATGTAGCACCTCAGCGTCACCCTAGCAGTTAACATATCTTTTTCCCATGGCTTTTTTCAATTGGCGAGCTTATTCTTTGAAAATACTCCAAAGCCCTGTAGATCGTTGGGGAGAAATGCAGAGCCGGAACGGAGTGCATAGATGAAGCCGGAGCGATAAGAATGCTTGTGGCGGGCTTTTCAAATTCGAAATAGCCCGGTTTTCAAAATGGTAAAAAATGCTACACCTGTCAGATAGACTTTGCAAACAAGGGTGCACCATTGGGGTTATGGACAAGGGAGAGGAGACATACCGGCAAGTGCAAAAAGTAAACTCACTCTCCCTGAACTGCTGACTACCTTCGCTCGGCCCTTCCACCTTAATATTCCTTTCTATAGCTATACCCCCACGGCCCAACATTTTGTATGGAACCTTATTCGAAACTCAATGGTTTCCTGCCTACTCAAAAAATATGAAGGACGTAACGGACCGTCAGATATATATCAAGTCACGTGACCGCTCCGTGCACCCCACCCGCGACGAGTATGTTGATTGCGTTTCGGGCCAACTGTTGTCTAGGTTACCCCGGACTTTGTGGCAGCTAGCTCAACACTGCCGTTCATGGGGTACGTCTCCTGGGCGATGGTTGGTACCACTGCAACCGCCGAATCCTGGCGGTTTTGCCGGTAGTGGTTCCATGTCCATGCGACGAATATTGGGAGTACGAGGTCTTATCTTTGTAGTTCCGGCTTGTGACGTTTTCCTCCTCTATCCTTAAAAAACCAGTCATGTTTCGGACCCACCACACCTTAAAGACAAGATGTGGCTGGAAGATGGATGTTGGGACTGTGGCAAAATGGGCTGCATCACCGTGTTTGTTGAAACGCAGCGATTCGGAGAGTACTAATTAAAATGGGATGTGGCTAGACGAGGGTGTTTTGTAGATGCAGGAGGGAAAAGGAATGTACCAATCGAACTGACGTTGCGAGCTGAATACAATGGCGTATTTTATATTCCAATCGGACCACATTCCACCCAGCTATACGGTTCTTCCTGTGGGTCCGCATTATCACAGGTGGGAGTGTAGCGACAAGTGCACACGCATACGGACTATAAATACGAATAATAAGAGAGTCTGTTGTTCTGCGGGCAGAGCTTCAATTTTAATTCTGAAAAGCGCAATCAGCTCGCCGTGCTTCTCTCTACCTTCTCCCGCTCTCCATTTTGCGCCACACCTCTTCAGTCTCCCACAACCCCAGCTCGCCAAGAACACCTCCCGCTGACAAAAAAGTTTATCTTGCTCCCCCATCACTCTTCATCATCACCATGAAATCGGCTTTCAACAAGCTCCGGCCCAACTTTTGGTCGAGGCTGACGCCGTCGTCCGACGGCGACTACTTTTTCGTCGAGCTGGAAGACGCTCACCGCACCTGGCACCCCGGAGACACCGTGCACGGCAACGTGATTCTGGTGCTGTACAAGCCCCAGCGCATCAGCAGCGTGGATCTCATTTTTGCGGGCAACGTGGTGGTCAAGAGTGCGCTGGTCAAGGGCAAGGGCAGCCGCAGTGTTTTGTTTGAGCAGAAACTGCGACTCCATGGCGCAAATGCGGGCACCACAACGACTACAACTGCTCCGGGCGGTGGGAACACGGTACCAACGACCACCAGTGCCACAAACAGCAACAGAAACAGCGGCAGTCACGCCAGCACGCGCACGTCGCACAGAAACAGCACCAGCCACGGCTCCAACGCACCTAGCATGTCCACATCCCCAACATCCACGTCATCCGGAGTGGCACCCAGTGAGAGTGCTCCAGCATCAGATAACCCGTCAACCACAGACCTGTCGAGAACAGCAACTCGCCAATCGTCAGACGGATCGATATGGAGAAGCGTAGGGTCGTCCACACCAGGAGGAGACGTGATGAACTCGGTGACCACGGAACCTGTCCTCAGCTCGAGAATGTCCATGCACACGACTAATTCGCATCTGAGCCAAATGTCTAGGGAGTCACATGTCACCACGGCATCACGTGAATCCCACATGTCCAGGGACTCCAATACTTCCACCTCTTCGACGTCTGAAGAGCTGGAGATTGGCGAACACCGATTTGCATTCATTCTGGAGATTCCCCAAAAGGGACTCTACAACTCACTCGAGTTCGAAAGGGGGTCTATTTCGTACGTGATCACAGCCGTGGCCAAACGACACGGTCCTCTGCCAGCTCTGCATGCGAAGCGAGTGCTCCAACTGGTCTGTCCTGTTGATGTGGCTCGTTTACCTCCCCCAAAGCCGTCCACTTTATCTGTGGAGATCCAGAAGAGAAAGAAACAGCAGGGAATCATTACAACCACTCTGGAAGTGGGAAGAGGAGGATACTTGCGAGGCGAATCTTTCCCTGTGAAGATCACCATTCAGCATGTCAAATGTGTCAAGTGTTTACGAGGACTGGTGGTGACTCTATGTCGGTTCAGCAAAGTCACTTGTAACGACGATGAACCCCAGAGTTTTCGAAAAGACCTGTCTCAGACCGTTTCGCCACTGTACACGGACCCCGTCACTTTCTCCTCTACAGTCTCTACTACTCTGAGAATCCCCCCTGATGTGTTCCCCACCACCAAGGGACACGGACTGGTTAGCTTCAACTACTGTGTGGAAGTGGTGATTGATCTGGCAGGCAAATGGGACCTGGAAGAGGACCGAACGGGATTCCTGCATACAGACCGACTGAAAAGAAACAAGGGAGTGGTCAGTCTGTGGACTGAAGTGATCATTGGTACTGATAGAAGACGATACCGATCCGACAGCCACGCCACGGCCCACACAAACAACAACAACAACAACAATAACCACGTGACAAACCACGTGTCGCAGAACCACGGCAGCCCTGGTCACGTGAACTTTGGTCACGTGCCCTCCCCCAGCGGCAGCAGCAACCATGGCAACGGGCCTGGCACATCGTACGGGGTGGGCCACGCCTCGCAGTCGTCGTCGCCGGGTAACCACAGCAACTACAGTTACCACGGCAACACCAGTCACATGAGCAATCACGTGACACCCGGATCGAGCCAGGGACTCTCCGAGAAGCAGCTCATGAAGCTTCGAGAGGAGGCCTTACTTCCCTCTGAGCCTGCCTCCACGAGTTCGCCCTCTTTAGATGCTTTCCCCTCGGCTCCAGAGTACGCTGTTGAGAGCGAGGGAGCTGGTTCCAGTGCGGGACCTTCTGCTCCTCCTGCTGCTCATACGATTGCTGGAGTGGTTGCTTCTGCCCCTCCTACTACTTCTGATAAACATGAGAATGAGCTTTTGCGGCTCCAAGGTCTCTCTTCCGACCCATACGCCGATGAGGACCATGTGCCCCAGTACAAGGAGAAGGAGAAGGCACCTGAAGAGGTGGTTGCTATGCGACTCAACGAGCTGGCAAGTGTTCCTCCTATCGAAGGTGAGCTGGAGGAGGTGGGCGCTAGTGCCAGTGCTCCTTCAGCTCCTATGATGAACGGCCAGGAAGGGGGTTTCTTTGATGCTTCTAGCGAGTTTTCAGAGCCCTCGGTTCATGGCCATGTTCATGGACACAGTCATTCCAGCACTGGTACGATTGTCAGCGGGGGTGCCTCTGCGCCTCCCCTTGGAGCACCGTCCATCCACAGTGTTTCAGACACTCCTACGGCTCCTCCTGTGATTACGCATGGGTTTACAGGTCCTGTCGGTCCTGGAGTTGTTGAGCCTGGAACCAGTGGCACTGCCAGCACGACGATGGACTCTCTAAACTCCGTGTCCAGCTCTGGGACACCTGCATCGACTCTACCAGACACTAACAAGTCGCTGTCCGACAGCGACGATATTTATTCTTAGCATAAATGTACATTATAATGAATTGATGACTAGCAAATTTCCCAGCACCATCTCTTGCCGACGGGGCTGCAGAGAAAGCAGCTCGGGTTTACTCCTTCAGGAGGAGGGGGCCAATGGCTGGGCCACCAGTCAGGCAAGGGGTAGGTAGTGAGAGTTGAGGTGGATGTGGTGGGAGCAATAGTGCTCGAGGGAGAAATGTAGCTTGTAGTGAGGGTGTTCACAGGAGCACAGGGCTCTGCTGAGACTAGACAGACGAGAGCTGTCAGAGAGATGGCAGAGAGCTTCATGGTAGGAAGAGGCGTTGCCGTTGGATGGAGATATACAGGAATATTGAGGGCTACTTATATATTGGCTGAGTGTCAGTATCTGTCTTTACGACTGAAACTCGATGTATTCTTCAAAGGGTAATTGTTAGAGGCTCTGGCGTTGTTTGATGATATCTACATGAGTCAATTGTTCAACACCATGGGGATGTATGGTTTCTGAAACAGGAAATTCCAGGCTTCCTTGAGGCTTCCCGAGGCTTCCATGAGGCTGCCTTGAGGCTGACATGTATCCGTCCGCTGCGTTCACTCGATGGAATCCGAACCTGGTAATTTGGTGAGGCTCAAATGAGGTTCAGGGCAATTGAGGTGTTGAAAGAGAGGCTGCAGAGGTCAGAGGGCTTGGGATATTGAATCATTTTGAACATGCAAGCGTAGCCTGAGAAACCGCTGGGGTGGTTCTCTTTTTCATAGCTCGTGATATCGATCCTCGGAATACTCTGGATATGTCCAATAATTATGGAATGTATTTTGGTCCAGACACAACCCATTCTAGACGTACACCGGACACCATACATTCTCATGGTAGGAGACGATGCTGAAAGAAGACAAAAAAAAGATATTGCACTATGTGCGATCTCCCGGGGGCGAGTCGAACGCCCGATCTCAAGATATCAAATGCTTCCATTACAGTCTCGCGCCTTAAACCAGCTTGGCCACCGGGAGGATGTATGCCCAGGGAGCGTTGGATGTAGTGATTGTGAAGGAGAACCAAGTTTTCGCGCGAAAATGAGAGAATGGTGGCACAATCGTGTTCAATTGGAGTTTCACGAACACAATTGGACTATTGTAAGTCATTTTGTCGTCTTGGGGTGTGTATTTGGCTGCTTACAGTACGGTATGTAATTAGTTGACTGTGCAACGACCTAAAAAAAACCAAGAGAAATCCCGTCACCTTATGGTGATTGAAACCCACACCTCCCTCAGAGATCTTCAGTGTGAAGAGAAACCAGATGTCAGTGTTTCCACTTCTAGAAAAAATATATCCAAGGTTACGGTTCAGTTCAAAATACGACTACGATGCTTTGATAGTGCACGGGACCATCCCGAGGAAAAGAGACATCGGTGAGGGGTAACAAGTGAATAAGTGCAAATATTCCTGTAACATCAACCCTTTATCTGATTCCTAAAGCTCTCCATCTATCTCCTGACACAAACCCCTCTCAAGTCGCCCACCTTACTAGACATCATCTTTAGCACTGTCTCACTCTTAACCTTGTCGTCGTACGGCTCTGATAAGCATGATGTGTAACTGTGACATACGACTGAAGTGGCATACATGGCTGTAGTCCATTCCAACATCTTTTTTCTTCACGTTCGATCTACTGTACACTCATTTTTCCTAGTCATCGTTATTCGCCAAAGACAAGGCAAGAAGACGACTGGTAGAAGTCGGAGAAGTTGGTTAACTGATGTGGATTTCAAGACAACCAGCTGCTCAACGCTTCAGAATCGTGTCCTTACAAGTCGAGTAAAGATGTGAGATCAAAAGTTTATGCCAATTATTCCATCCATGAATAAGCATGCCCTACTTATCACAATAATACTAATCTTTTCCTTCTCAATCTGTCATAACACGTTACTTAAATAATAATACTTCTAGACCACCCTTCTACTGCTCGACAATGTCGGGGTAAAGCAGATCCGTGAGGAACTCGGCAAAGTCGCCGCCAATCTCGGATCCCAGCAGCTCGCCAGCTCGCTTCACAGACTCGGTGTTGCCCAGCTTCTCGGCCTCCTGGGCAATCATCTCAAGGACCTCCTCCTTGGTGAACTTGCCGTGCTTGGTCCACTGCCACAACTGGGCACGAGAAACCTCGGCAGTAGCAGCATCCTCCATCAGGTTGTTGATGGGAACACATCCCAGACCTCGCAGCCAGGCCTCCATGTATCTCAGACCGATGTACACGTTCTCCTGAAGACCCTCCTTGGTGATGGCAAAGCCCTCGATGGTGGTGTCCAGCAGCTTCTCGGAGGGAACGTCCTCTCCAACAAAGTCAAACTGGTTCTCTCCAGGCATGAGCGCGTCAAACTCCTTGGTGGCGGTCTCGGTGAGTCCAGGGTGAGCAATCCAGGTACCGTCACAGCCTGCAGACGCCTCTCTGTGCTTATCGGCCTTGACCTTCTCCATGGCAACGGCGTTCTCAGCAGCATCCTTGAGAGGAATGATGGCAGCCATACCACCCATGGCATGCACCTTTCGCTTGTGGCAGACGTGCACCAGCCGGGTGACGTAGGCGTTCATGAAGGGCACGGTCATGGTGATCATCTTTCGGTCGGGAAGCAGCTTCTCGGGCTGGTTTCGGAACCGCTTGATCACGGAAAACATGTAGTCCCATCGACCACAGTTGAGACCGGCAGAGTGGTCTCGCAGCTCGTAGATGATTTCTTCCATGTGCAGAGCAGCAGGAAGAGTCTCGATCAGACAGGTGGCTCGAATGGTGCCCTGGGGAATGCCACAGTAGTTTTGCGAGAACACAAAGACATCGTTCCAAAGACGGGCCTCGAGGTAATGCTCCATCTTGGGAAGGTAGAAGTAAGGACCTCGTCCAGCGTCAATGAGCGCCTTGGCGTTGTTGAAAAAAAAGAGTCCGAAATCAAACAGAGATCCAGACATGCTCTTGCCGTCGACCTGAACGTGGCTTTCAAGCATGTGCCAGCCTCGAGGACGCACCAAAAGAGTGGGTCGGGTGCCCTGGGAGCCTCTTGCGTAGGTGGCCTCGGTCCACTTCTTTGTGGTCAGCTTGTAGGGCTTCTTTTCTGTGTCAAAGTCGACCTGGTTTCGGATGGCGTCATACAGGTTGACCTGACCGTCCAGACAGTTGTCCCACGTGGGAGCCTGGGAGTCCTCAAAGTCGGACATGTAGGTGGCTACGTTTGTGTTGAGTGCGTTGATGATCATCTTTCGGTCAGGGGGACCAGTGATCTCCACTCGTCTGTCATGAAGACCGGGAGCCAGAGAAGGTCCAGTCCAGGTCTTGTCAGCTCGAATGTCGGCTGTCTCAGTGGGGTAAGTGGGAACTTCTCCGGCGTCGTACTTGAGCTGGTTCTTTTGACGCAGATCCAGCAGCTCCAGACGACGCTGGTTGAAGTTGTTGTGGAGCTCTACGAGGAACTTTTGGGCCTCGGGAGTGAGAATATCAGCCTGGCTGGTCTTGCCCAGCTTTGGCGTGGTAGATGCAGGTCGGAATGTGGCGTTGATAGTCATAGCGAGTTGTGTGTATGCAGTATACGGATGTCAAAGGAACATGTTCTTATTTATATATATAGTCAGTGGCTGTTTTTCCAGTTTTTGTTTTTTTGTGTGACGGATAAAAGGACAGGTTATCCGGGGTGCATGAGATCAGCAACCTAGATATGGCGGAAAGTCTATAGTGACGGGAAGTTTATTGAAATCGTGGGGGACGGGTGGGGGTCTCGAACTAGCGCTGGAGAGGTGGTGGAGCAAAAATAAGTATGGCATATTACTCCTGGGATCTGATTTAGTCTGTCTTCCTACTTTCAGCGTCCCATCTTGTTTAGTTCGCTTTCAGTCCAGCTCTCCCTTCTATCCGAACTTCGGCCGACCAACCTAACGGTCATCTCCAGACCGCGTCTAAAATTGCTAACAAAAGGTGGGAGACACAAGCGACGGATATATGTTCCGGTTTTCGGAGAGACCGGGTGAAGAGAGAAAGGAGAGAATTTAGAAAAGTAGCAGGTGTAGTGGTTTTGCTTACCATGATAGCATCTTCACTGAGTGTGTGGTGTATTTGGCAGGTGGCTAGTCTATCTCTTGATACCATTAGATTTGACCTTCCGTTACAAGAGCTCACTAACTTCGGACCAACGGAACATTCAAAGAGAGCCACAAGTCTGGAGTGCCCTGCATATGTCACGCTACAGCTGGAAGTGACTCAGTGAAATGAATTGTAAGTCCGTTGACTCAGTGAAGCGGAGATATGTGTGGGGGTATGAGCAGTGAGAAGCGAACTGCGAATACGAGGGCAATGTAGGATCAGTAATCGATTGAGATGGTGGATAACGCTCTTGACCTTTCGAACGACAGTGCTTGTACATTATTCTTGTGGCTATGACGATCATAATTCTAACCAAGGTTGTCATCCTTCCTGATGATGCTCAACCTCATCATTGTCAAGACTCGATATTATCACGTGTGTCAAAAAGTTGTTATATTAGATATGTTGACTACAAGTACAATAGTATCCACAGTATGAGTCATGTTGCAGTGGAGATGGTTTAGGGGAAGTGCTCCATCTGAGGTACTGTATAGTGGTTTCCTAACTAAATCTCAACTAAAGTGAAGTAAAGCAGAAGACGACACATGTCTGCAACGCCAACCTTCTGAACTTTGAAGACAACAATTCCCAATAGTTCATCTCAGTGCGCACCTCACAGCCTCAATACTCCAACTGCACCCTTCCAACAGAACTTATTTCAGTGTGCTCCTGAACTGCTCGGAAATTACCATTTCCATGAATTAGGCTTAGTAAGCTTACTCCTATTGTTTCGCTGCCTAATCATACCCTTCACGCGAGTACGCTCTCTTGGCTAGGATATTCACAGCCAGGCCTGTAGCTGCTACCAGAAGTTTCACTGGTAGTTTGAAGTCGCCCGCCCTGTCCATCACAAACGCGGTACTGATGATCACGAGACCTAGTCCCGAAACCAAATTATATCCAACAAATGTCGCCAAAGGGGTGTTCTTGGACTCACTGTTCATTCGCATCCATGGAATCACCACTATGGCTGCTGTGATCCAAAGAAACAGCATGTTTCGCATGCCGTAGATGAATTTGGCAGATACTTGAGGTATCCTCGGCGGCTTTGGTCTTCGTCTTCTTGGAGGCATCTTGTATGGTTGTTGATGAGATGTTGATGTTGAGATGAGATGGAGTCTAGGTTAGGGTTGGGAACGATAAGATGAGATGGTGGAGAAAACAAGTGCAGTTAACTTCAGACCAACGAATGAAAAGTGAGTCTCTGGGGGCTTGGAGAAACGTTACTGAATCTTCTATATTTATTATCTCGTTTCTCCATCTCCTTTCGAATCTTACTAAGCAGACCTTCATCATAGAGCTTGCATCTCATACATTAGGGTGACTAAAGACACTGTGGTTAATCAGACCCTATACTAAGACTCATCAGCTATGTAGAATGATTTCGATTATATCTTTCCCATTACTCTTATTCCTGCTTCTCTGCTCTCTCCATTACCACTTTAACCACTGTGCCTCAACATCACTCATAAAACCCGACAAAAACAAGCTGAAGACACGAAAATTGAATCATCATGTATTCAGCATCTATTGTCACTACTCATGAACTTTTTACCCCCCTACACCACCCCCGCCACCCACAATCACTACCCCCATATTCCCATCTCTGTGCATCTCAGCTGCACCTTGACGCAATCCAAACCTTCTGTGGAAAACATCTCCAACTTTTTCCGACCATCACCACTACCCCAAGCTCGCTCAATATGGCTCGAAAACAGACTGGCAAGGGCCGCCGAATGGAAACCAAGCACCGGGAAACCACCCACACCTCGAGTTTCCCCGCAAAAATGGCCATGTGGGATTTTGAGCACTGTGATCCCAAACGATGCTCAGGCAAGAAGCTGCACAGATTGGGCATCATCAAGAGTCTCAGAGTCGGCCAAAAATACAGCGGCGTTGTTGTTTCGCCCAACGGCAAGCACGTGATCTGTCCTGATGATCGAGAGATCGTTGAGGAGCATGGAGCTGCTGTTGTAGAGTGTTCTTGGGCCCGGCTTGATGAGGTGCCCTTTAACAAGATTGGAGGCCCTCATGAGCGTCTTCTGCCCTATCTCGTGGCTGCTAACCCCGTCAACTACGGTCGGCCGTGGAAACTCAACTGTGTGGAGGCTCTGGCTGCCTGTTTTGCCATCACAGGTCATCTTGATTGGGCCGAGGAGGTGCTGTCTCATTTCTCGTGGGGACAGGCGTTTTTGCAGATCAACGAGGATCTGCTGGAGATTTACGCCGAGTGTACGGACGCAGACTCGATCAACGAGGCCCAGAAAATGTGGCTCGACGAAATCGAGGCCGAACATGCCCGTAGACAGGAGGAAAAGGCTGCTGCTGGAGGAAAGTGGAAACACGGAGAAGATCGAGACCATGGAAAGGCAGGAGAACTGCCTCCTTCCGACGACGAGTCCGAGTACGACGAGGGAGAGGTGGACTTCAACAGAGAACTCGATAACCCGGGAGAGGTGGATGTGTTTGGAAACACCATTGTCAAGAAGAAGGAGCCTAGAGTCGATGCCCTAGGTAACACTATTGAAAGTGACAGTGAAGAGGAGGAAGACGAGGAGGTCAAACAGCCTCGAGTTGATGCTCTTGGAAACACTATCGAGAGTGACAGTGAAGAAGAAGAGGTCAAGCAGCCTAGATACGACTCTCTTGGTAACACCATTGAGAGTGAAGACGAAGAGGAGGAAGAGGAGGAAGATGAGGTCGACGCTCTGGGAAACACTATCAAGAAGGTCTTGTAGATATTTATGCATAAGCAATGGAAATGAAATGAACTACGTTTACAAAGATGTATGTACTATAATCAATTCTTTTATAATGGTATCGAATGCTAATCTGGTTAAAAGCCAAACTTGCTCTTGAGGATACCCTTGAACATATCGTTCTGAGCCTCCTTGATACTCTCGTTGACGGAGTTCAGGTAAGAGTGGCCAGTCTCCTCCAGGTTATCCCAGGCACCCTGGATACCTCCTGCGTTTCGTCGTCGAACTCCGTCGTCATCGTAGTAATCATCATCGTCGTTGCCAGTGTAGTACTCGTCGTACTTTTGTCGATGTGCCACTCGCTCCTGGTGCTTTCGTCGCTCCAGATCTCGCTGTCGACGCTGTTCCTCTCTGACTCGCTCCTCCTCCTGGATCATTGCCTGCGACTTGGGTCGTCGAGCACCTCCAATGAGCTTGTCAATGTCCTCCTTGGTGGTGTAGACAGATCCTCTGACCCACTGAAGAGTGGAAACCACAGGACGAGGAGGACAGGCCTTGAGAGGATCGTAGAGAAGATCGCCAGGGATATCCTCAAACTTGACACCCTTACCAAAGACCGAAATCAAGCCTGCCTCGTGTCGGTCAATCTGGATGATGATATCTCCAGTCAGAGAGAAGACGGAGTTGATACCGGTTCGAGGATCGACTCTGTATGGCAGCTTCTTGACTGACATTTCTCGCAGCGACGGAAGAGCAAGACAAACCAACTCAGAAGTGTCTGTGATGCAAGCCAGAGCCATGGAGTCTCCTTCTCGCAGGAAACAAATGGAGCCTCCAAGAATCGAGTACTGGGGGAACTTCTTGTGGGTCATCTTGGATGCACTGGGTCTGATCACTCGGACATCGTGCACACTAGTGACCACAACAGTTCCAGGAATCAGAACATCCTGGCCCAGCTTGGCCATAATGTGAGGGAAAGCCAGAGCTGCAGAACCTCGCTCGGCATCAATGGCGTTGATAGCGAGAATTCGGTCGTCGCAAATACGCAGTCGGTTCACATACTCGACCTTGTATCCTCCTCGGCCGTTGGGCACAAACCGGTAGGTGATGAGCTCTCCGTTGGAAGTTCCGGCAAACAAGACAATGGAAGAGAACTCGTCGTCGTCAATGCAACAGATGGAGAACTCGAACCGAGTCACGTGTGCAGATCCCACCCCTGAGCCTCGAGATCGGAACACTCCTCCTCCTCCTGATGGCGAACAGGACTCGTCGAAGATGATGGCGGGTCCTCGTCGGTCCACAATGACCACCTTGCCGTTCTCGTATCCAATGGCCACAAAACCCACGTTGGAGTGGTCCAGCGCAGTGATGTTGCCGTAGTTCATGTTGATGAGCGAGATGGGCATGAATCCCTCCTTGAGTCCAGGCGTGAATCGGTGTCGAATGTCAATCACCTTCTCCTTGCTTTCAGACAGGTTCAGATCCTTGATACGGTCCAGACCGGGGTTGGGGTTTTTGTTGACATCAAACTTGTACAAAATCACGTGTCCCGTAGCCACGGCGACGGCCAGCTCGGCGTTTTGGCCTGCAAAACTCACCTTGGACACGGGCACTCCGTCCTGGAACTTGAGGGCGTCCTTGGTGTCGACCTCCAGCACCTTACTTTCCTGAAGTTCACCCCGAGAGGCGTCCCAGATTCGCACAAAGCCGTTCATGTGGCCCGTGGACAGCGCGTTTCTGGTCTGGAAACGTCGCAGGTGACGCTGTGCGGGAGCTCCACCGACGAGGTAAGGCTGGTGGCCCTTGACAGACGCCATCATACCCACCCACTGGTTTCGAGGCACGGCAGCCAGGTTCAGAGTGGTGGTATGGGGATGAACCCAGCCAATGGAGGGAGGCATGACTGAAGCGGTGTGAATCGGCACTCCCTCGGGAAGCTTGATGGAGTAGATTTCTCCAATGTTGAGCAGCACGACAACCACTCCAGGGTCATGGAACCGGTTGTGGAAGGGAGAAGCAGCTCCCAGGGGGAAGAAATCGGTGACATCCGCTCCCTCGGTGATGGGGAACATACGCGTTCGCTTGGGAGTGCCGTAGTGGGTTCCCATGGCAGCATAGGACGTCACAGCGACCGTGGGAGTCGGTCCAAAGTCCATATACGTCAGGCCTCGGATCGGACCGTTGTCAATGTCTCCTCCAGCCACCAGAACAGAGGTGTTTTCAGGGTTCTTTTCACAAATCCACGCCAGACCGGTGATGGGCAGTCTTCGACCTCCAGGAGGAGTCTTTGTCCGTTTGGGCTCGTTGACATTCGACTCCGTCACTGTTCGGGCCTGCAGAAGATTGCCCTCGGCAGCGTCCCAGAAGACAATGGAGCCGTCCACGTGCCACGTGCACACATGGTGTCCGTTGGGGTGCCAGGTGGCTCCCAGACACGGAGGAGCTCGGTTGACTGTCTGGGTAGCAGCGTTGGTGTCTCCTCCAGGGGCTCCAGCCGGCAGCTCGTACTTGAAGTGTCGAATGATGTTGTTTTCGACCAGGGAAAACAGCACGACAATCTCCTTGTAGGCCACCAGCAGCACCGAGTACTCCCGTGGACTCAGTTCGATGGAGATGACGTGAGAGAGACGGGCGGCCGGGAGAACGGCCTTTTGAAGGTTGCCGATTCGAAACGGCGACATGCACCCTCGATCGGCGTCGTAGGTGATGATCTGGCCGGATTCCAGACCAATGAAGACCCAGTCCAACGTAGGGTCTGTGGCAATACAGGAGATGTTGCCTGAAATGTTGTTGCTGTAGAGAACGGATCTGCTTTCGAGAGAAATGATGTGCAGAATACCAGCTCCATCAACAGCAACAATGTACTTGCCAGCTACAAAGGCCAGATGGTCTACAGCTGATCGGTTGCTGGGCAGCTGGATGATCACCTCGACGTTGACCTGTCCGAAAATGTGGATGGCTCCGGAACTAGTGCCGATAGCCAGGAGGGATTGGACCTGGTCGAAAGCCACCCGGGTGACTGCGCCTTGGATTCCATATCGAGCGAGCTGTGTTAGAATTTGAAGAGGAGAAAAGGGTGGGTGGAGAACCTGATGGTATGGTCTTACTCCCCTTGACTGTGGCTATTCAGTGAGCTATTGATGGTTCATTTTGGCCTGCTTCTCGCGGAGTTGGAGCCATTCATATGGAAACTCTGATCCGTGGTGAGACATGAAAGAACCATGAATTGTAGAATGAGAGTCGCTGAATCTGAAGCAATAATTCTATTCAGCAAGTACCATACCAACAAGGAAATAGTTGATACCATGAAGACGAACCTCATGTCACTTCTCATCAATAAATCGAGGGGTTATGTAGGGTGAAGTAATGAGTTGGAGAATCATGCAACATATGAATGCAAGCAACCCAGTGCAATCATGACATTGCTCATGTTACTTTTCCAAGACATTCACTCATGTCACATCCTCTGAACAATGAATTCGTAAGACAAGGGTGCTCTATCCCCCAACCTCCTTCAGTACTCACATCGTCGAAATTAAAAGCCCGCTCGTTGAGAGCTCCAGACAAGTCTCGGTTTCCAATACTTCGCAGCTTTCCAATAAGTGCCGACATGTTGAGTTGTGTGGAGAGAGTGTCTGTTGGTTGGGTGTTTGTCTGGTTGTTTGTCTGGTTGTTGTGTTTGTGTCTGTTGTGTAAGTGTTTGTGTAATCAACTGGTCGTCAATGTCTGTATCGTTTGCTCGGTGTTTTGGTCACTGATACCGTCCAACTTGAGTCGCTAAACTGCTGAATACTCCAGTTACTCAGTCGGATGTAACTTGCAACTGACTTGCATGATTGCCAACTGTTGTTTACATACTATACGAGGTAATTACAAGGTGCAGAACTGGGGTAATTGGGGTGCGTTAGAGGTGGAATATAAGCAGTTTGAATATAAAGGTTTGATCTGCTACTCGAGGAGACTCGGAATATGTCTTCAAATGTCAACTTTCCTCGCTCTATCGCCTTGTTGACAGCTACCAATAAGTCCGCCACTTTCATACACATGCACGTTGGAACTTTGTATACTGTACTTAGTCATCCTGAGCGTATTAAGGTGTTCAGAAACCCGGAGGCCTGAATGGTTTGAAAAAGGGCAAAAACGTGATACCCTTGGAATAGATTGACCAACTCATGGTTGGATGAGATTTTCATGAGGAGCCTGATTCCGCGGACTGTTTGTGCATATCATTTTTTTTGCAAGAGCTGGAGGATTTTGAAGTTTTTCCTTGAATAGCTTAAATCTCTGATTTTGAGGGGGTAAAAAAAAGCACAAGTACCAGTTGAGGTCATCAGCTCAAACTTGATACGTATTGTTTACAAAACCTATCTGTACAGTACGAAGTACATACCCACATGTGGTTTCTGTGATGGTGTAGCATGCTGCAAAGTTACATCCGAGTGGTATCAAAAGATATGACTAAGATGGAAGACCGAGGACATGAGACACTATGAAGAGAAGAGAAGTGTCATCTACAAGTAAATAGCCCGTCAGTTGCTTCTAGTGTCTCTTACCTTGATCATTGCTCACCTTTCTCAGTCACTCCACCTTCCAAAGGCAAGTATAGCTTAACAAGATAGTTGGATTGTAGTCTATGGAGAAGGAAGAAAAAGTAGCATAAAGCAGCAGCAAAAAGAAACATGACCATCTCTCTCGGATATTCATCTTCTCCACTACCAAGGTCATGTTCAACCCATCGTCCAACAACAACCTTGCACTGTACTGGGGTCAAGACCAGGCAGGCACCCAGCTACCTCTGTCCACGTACTGCAAATCCAACAATGCGGACATTTATATCATCTCCTTTCTCGACTCGTTCTCCGGTAACCACACCAACGGCACTGGTGAGGTTGCTGTAAGCTATGAAGGCGGTACGACCAGTCTTGGTCAGGAGATCAAAACGTGTCAAGGTCTAGGACGAAAAGTTTTTGTTTCTCTTGGAGGAGAAACCGGTAAATACGGTCTGGATTCCGCTGCTGACGGAGAAACACTCGCTGGTCAACTTTGGGACACTTTTGGAGGTGGTAAAAACGCTTCTGTGGAACGTCCCTTTGGAGACGTGATTATCGACGGCTTTGATCTCGATATTGAACAGGGAGATCCAGTGGGATATGGCGATATGGTCAACAGATTACGTCAGCTGTACGCCACAGACCCCTCGAGAAAATACTACGTGTCTGCTGCTCCTCAGTGTCCTTTTCCTGACGAGTATATCACTCAAGCTCTGGTGACTTCTCCTATCGACTTTGCATTTGTGCAGTTCTACAACAACGACTGTGGTCTGGATGAGCCCGACCAGTTCAATTTTGACGAGTGGGCTCATTTTGCGCAGAATCTCGCGGCCAACCGAAACATGAAGGTGTTTCTGGGAGTTCCAGGAAGCAAGAAAAGTGCAGACACGGGATACGTTCAGGTCCCGGTTCTGAGACATTACATCCAGAAACTGAAGAACAACACGGCTTTTGGAGGAGTCATGATGTGGGACGCATCTTCGGCGTTCAGTAACAAGGATCATGGAAGACCTTATGTTCAGTATGCCAAAGATGCCCTCAATGGCGTTGTTACCAGTGGTGCTGGTAGAAATGTGGCTGGAGGGGTTGTTATGGGAGTTTTGGTAGCTCTATTGATGTAGAAGAAGTATTAATAGATTTTTTGAGGAGTGGAATGGAGTTTGGTGAAGTTTGTGAGTTTCTCTATGTATTCAAGCCAGTACTGAATCAGACATAGTCGTTTAACAGCCGTTCGAAATAGGCAAAAGACAGAAAGAAGCTAAGAGCTTACTCTTTCACACCTCTACTTAATACTGCAAAAGTACTCTTGCGTTTTTCCGTTGTTCATGTGACTTGAAACCCGCAACACTGGATGACTCTTCTCGACTAAACGAGACCTCGATAAAACGCAAATAAACAATCCATGATAACAAAAACAGCGTTGCTTCATTTTCTCTCTCATCCACTTACTCCCAGCTCTACATCTCTTTTCATACCACAAATAACACCCTCCAACCTCAACAACACATCACCATAACAGCCAATCATTCCACTCCTATATTATCTGATACTACCCAAATACTCAGCCGCGTCTTTTATCTCCGTAGCTCTTCTGCACGTCATTTAGTCCCGGTTCTGCATTCTTGCTTATGTAATCGGATTATGTAAGCGATTCGTCGACTGGTGAAAAGTGAAAGATAGGCGATACAATACAAGTACTTGTAGGCACGTTCCCCACCTCATCTCAATGCATTAACGATGGCAGTCAAACGATATTGATTGACATGCCGACACATATTGCATGGAAATAGGATGCATAATTTTGATTTTGAAAATGAGCTGCACTTTTGAGAGGCACCAATAAAATACTCTGAAAGATGGAGATATATGGTCGATATTGGTATCAAAATAAAGAGGGAGATGGGGCGAGTACATTGATAGTGTTGGCATCTCTATGCAGTCACTATTGGGCGTACTGTTGACACATTTATTCCAAACTTGTTTAAATTACAGCAATGTGATTGGCTCTCTCTGTAATGACCAAGCAAAACCCTGACTTGCCGTTGCAGTCCACTTTTCTGTCCATTCTTCGCCAATGAAATCGTCTACATTGCGGTAACAAATAAAGTTGCATTTTAGTTGGGACATGTAACAAATTAAACGAGCGTTAATGTGCTTACTAACATGCATAAATAACGACTATTAATGGCCTATAATAGTCGATTATTTATTGAAAAGCAGCTAATTGGCAGGGTCCATATGTGACCAACATGTGACAGCACACAAAAAAAGGCTATGCGAAATAAATGTATACACCACGGAAAATGGAGAGAAAATCAATCAAATCACGATACATAAATAAAATTCAGACAATTAAATCCAAATCAAATCCAAACAAATCAGATAATCGTCACTCGCTTACCCATACCCAACAAAGCTAGGTTAGGGTTGACCGTTCGTGGGTAGGGGCAGAAATAGGGGTAACATGCATATACGGCAAAAAAGGAAATAGGCTGGCTAGGGGAATGTGGTTTAGGCATGCATATTTTCCCAAACGGGATATGACAGGGCTAGGGTATAATTCCGGCTGGGCAAAAGACGTGCTAGCCTCAGGGAGGGAGTCCTGAGCAGGGGTGGTTTTATTATCATTTTTTTAGCCATTTTTAGAAATATCTGAACACAATAAACCTTAGGTTATCGTGCATATATTAAGCCTAATTAACGCGGTAGGGTAACTTGTTGAGCATAACAGTTGGAAAATATCAACATGAAATGTGACAGTGGGTAAATATCCACGGAGGGAGGAAAAGTCTGAAAAATTGAGAAAAAATGGGGAAAAAGGATAAAATAGAACATGTTCGGCCAGCAAATTGAATGTGCATTTCTGCCACTACAGAGAATATGTGTACTAAAGAATAGCTCGAAATTAGCCCACAAAAGGGCTTCAATTGGAGATCTAATATTACCCCTTTTTACACAGATTAAAGTAGCTCGCGGCTTAAAAAAATAAACAGTGGAAGTCTGTGCTCCACGGATTGCACAGCTTCTCAAAAAGGACAGGTGTCGTTCCTTTTTAGGAACGTTGGTATGGCATTTTTGGGATTTCACATGTATGCAGAGAACATGCTTGGCTGGTATGGATGTAGGGTTAGGGGAGGAAAGCTGTTAGGGTATGCTTTATCTGGGCACAGGAGGTTTGGGTGGGTTAGGGCAAAATAGCTTTTTATGGCCCTTGTGGTTAGGGCCTAGAGCTGAATGCAGTAGCCCGGGCTAGGGTAGAGTCCCAACACGGCAATCTGGGTTAGGGCAGCGAGCGTTTTGTCGCCCCAACCCTATCTTGCGCCAGGGCTAGGGCTTTCCGATTAGCCCCTTTGGGCGCTGGATTAGGGCAGGTAATTAAAACAAGACAAGGGCACGCGACTTTGTGGGTCTGGGCGGTGCATGCAATAATATGAGCTGCGATGTAAACTGCATGAAGACGTATTGAGTGCGTTTGGATAGAAACGGTTCAGGGACGAGAATGGGCATATTTTGAGGTTTTCGTGAAATTCGGTTAATTCGGTAAAATTGGGACGAAAATAATATAATAAATGGAGAAAAAATAAAAGAAAATTGAGAAAATCACCCTATACCGTTAATGCCCCCGAATTGCAGCTAATTGAGTGGGAAAAAGAAGTGGGAGATTTGTTCGGACGAGATTTCGGACGTTTGGATGTTTTGCCACTTGTCTCTACTTTTTTTGAAATTGCAGGTATTTGCAGCTATTGCATGTCCTTGCATCTCACATGCATGCAGCTCCCAGTTGGGATCGAAAGACTATGACGATAAAGGTTGGAGGATTGGCCCAGCGAGATAATATTTAGGAACGGCATAGAGTTTCCAACAAGGTTGGACGTCGCCGTCGGGTGAGACATGGAAATGAGGTGAGACATGGTTTGCTTTTGGTGGGTCCATAGCACCAAGATGGAGTGTAAAGCGAAATTGAAGGTCATTGAGGCGATGAGAGTGGATGAGAAGATCGCGTGTCTGTGTTTTTTTCTAGATTTTTTTTTCTTGGAATTTTGACGGATCTGTATTTTACCTTGTTCAACCGACCCGCTGCCTTACTGTGAGTGATTTCCGGCTTTCGTATTTCTGTATTTCGTATTTAGCCTGGATGCTGTTACACTCAGATTTGTAAGAAGTGCGCCATTATTAGACGCTTTTTAGTTGACCTTGGGAGTGGTTAACGAAGAGCAGAGTAATGTGACACTATGGAGAGGTGGAGGAGTGCGAAGCTGGGCAATTTTCAAAGCGAGAATAAATAATTGGCCCCTTTCCAAGCATTTCGCACTTTCCAAACCTCCAATACCACCTCTATACCCCACAATACCACGTATTCTATTTCCACCACCTCGGTTTGCCACTATCCTACCTTCTATAGACCGTTGCAACAGTGGCAAAAGATACATGTTAAAAGCACCGCTAAGACATCTGACGCACTGGGAACCTCACACAAGCTCGCAAGCTCACCCAGCCAACTCTCTGATGAGCTACTGTTGCAGAAAAAACAAATCTCCATTTCTCGAATACTCTCTTTCTGTTGCTCCGTATCTCCGTCGACTATGCAGGATATCGGATATGCAGGATAACGGTTACCGAGGCGGTGGAAATGAGGCATTACATGGCATATGGGGCTGGGCTGATGGGGCGGGATTCATGGGGCGTGTGGGCCATGGGGCAGTGCTGAGTCAGCTTGTGAACAGCCCGTTTGCGACGTTGTTTTTGAAGGCAGCAAACCCATGATTACTATGGTAAAGTTGTCATTTGACTTTGGAAAGGGAGGTAACGTAGAGACAGCAATAAGTCCGAGGAAAATGGCTGTAAAGAGATGGGGCAGATGTATCGTTGTACAGAGGACGCTCGGCTACGCTGCGCAACTTGAGATTTTTCAAATCTCCATTTTCGGGCCATTTGTAATACTTGTTCGTCACCCTCCCCTCAGCCAATCACAGGCCAGTAATATAAACTTTCCGTCCTGCACGCTGACACAAAGACCAAACCTTGTGTGTCTTTGACCTCTGTGCATCCACCTCTCACCGCACGTCTATCGTAAGTCTTCTTCCACGTTCACCACCACTCACCATGACGACCATCGATAGTTATCCCATCCAGTCGGATATGTATGGCAGAGAGCAGGACGGGCAGCTGGAGCGCGAGAGAGAGATGAAGACACAGACACAGACACAACCGCCGGCACAGACACAGACAGAGCAGCTGGCGCAGACACAAAGACCAGATAGCTCAGAAACACAGACAGCTCAGACGACACAACCAGCGACACAGCCAGCAGCGACACAAGCGAAAACCAACACTGTAGGCGAGGGAAATGCGGCAGCCAACGTCAATGGTGCAAGTGAGGGTGCCACCACCACCACCACCACCAGTGACACCGCCAATGAGGTGCCCTCCACTACTAACAACACTGTGGGCAACGACGGCTCCAACGCCAACGCCAACGCCCACGTCGCCTCCGTCTCCCAGCACCTGCGACAACGCAACAACTCGTCCAACTCGGACAACTCGGAAACGTCGTCGTCGCAGTCAAACTCCAACAGCAACTCCTCCGACACCGCAGCCACCACGCTGTCGCCCACAACGCTCACGGGCGAGTCCAAGGCTGGAGGGGCCTCGGGAGCCGCCAAAACCACAGACATGCATTTCGCCAAACAGGCCATCCGCAAGCTGTCGGCCGACAAGGGCACGCCCACCACCTCGGCGTTCTCGTCGTTCAGCTCCACCACGTCGCCCACCCAGATGCGGCGACCCACCCAGGCGTGTCTGAACGACGACCCCAAGCCGTTTGCCCGCCGGCCTTCCGATAAGCGGTCTCCTGGCAAAGTGCAGCTCCAGCAGCACGACAAGCACCTGCAACAGCAGCGGCAGCAGAACGGGGAGGTGCACACAGCCGGACAGTACGACAAGGCGCCCTCCAACGGCCCGCCCCAGCTGACGGTGCGCACCGGGTTCAGCAACCCCCAGAGCGCGATCCAGACCCCGGCGTCGACGCTCCCACCGTCGCTGGCGTCGTCCGTCGAGATTGGTGCGCAGTTCACATTCACAAGCCACAACCGGCTGAACGAGCTGGCCAAGGAGCAGGAGGAGAGCGGCGAGACTGCGGGCTCGGGCTCGCAGGCGACAGAGGACCTGGGCGTGCGGCGGCACTCGTCAGCCTCCAACATCCAGGAGTCGCACATCCGGCGGCAGATTGCGGCGCAGGAGGGCCTGGCCAAGGCCAACTCGTCGATCGACCTGCTGCTGCCCCCCGTCAACCGCAAGCAGCGACTGCGGCAGTACCAGCCTGCACTCGCCAAGTTTGATTTTGACGAGGCGCTGGCAAATGAGGCTGGCGAGGGCGCTCGTGGGGCTGCTGCTTCTGCAGGCGCCCATGGAGCTGAGGCTGGCACTCCCACCGGCCCCCAGACCGGCGGCACTGCGTCGTCGGCTGCCCCCCAGAGCAAGGCGCCCGCTGCCATCTCGGCAACTGGCTCGCGGCCGTACGATTTCGCCTACGAGGACGAAATCTCGGCGTCCGCCCCCGCGGCCCCCAACAAGCTGCACCGGGTCTGTAGCAACGAGTCGTCCATCTCGACGATGGCGCCCCCCAAGCAGCTGCATACCCCCAAGACGCCCATGTACGTGCCTGCCGTGCTGCGAACACAGAACATGACGCTGTCGACGTCCCCGCTCTCCGACTATGGAGAGACGGTGCACGAGATTCTGATGGACGCCCCTGTGACCGGCCCTCCCCGGCGGTCGCACTGGAAGCCCGACGACGCTCGTCCGGGATGTGCCATCTGCGACGTGCCGTTCACCTTCTTTGAGCGACGACACCACTGCAGACGGTGTGGCGACGTCTTCTGCGGCCAGCACTCGTCGTATTCGCTGCGACTCGACCAGCACTGCAACTTCAACTCGCAGGGCTACCTGTCGCGGTCGTGCGACATGTGTGCTCAGGACTTTAACGAGCACGTCATGTCTGTGAGCCGGCGACTCGAGGAGACCCTAGGCTGGGGCAGCAGTAGCGCTGCGGCCTGGGAGGAGGTTGCTGGAGTGGCCGGCAAGGCCCGGGGAGTGGCCAGCAGTGGACACAACCCCGCACTACGATCGTTTGACTCACCATCAGCAGCTGCCCGGCAGCGATACAGGGCTCACACAGGCGGCCCCGGCGGTCCCATGCGCCAGAGCGTCGGCCAGAGCCATAATATGCCCTCCAAGATGGAGGGTGGCGAAGCCATGGGCCAGCAGCCGCCGCAACCGCAGACCCAAGACATTGAGGTTGGGTCTGTGCCTGCCAACTGGAACTGGTCCACCTTTTAGAGGTGGCCGTCCACACAATAACACAAGCATATGCATTAATTTATAGGTAAGAGTGATTTTTGGATAGCGAAGAGGAAAGCTGGAACTGCCACGCAGTCTTGTTTTCTTCGCGCTCAACAGTAGTTGGTGGAACTGGTGTGCGTTATATTTTATCATTCTTGTATAAGAGCAATTGCTAAAGCATGAAGCAATTGATTCGAGATTCATTATATAGAACTCGGCTGTATACTGTCAGTCTCTTTAGAAATACGATATACGAGGACCACAGTGTACAGTGTTTACAGTGTTTGGTCATCGACCCCTTCTGGAGTCGTATCTCCATCTCGTATCTCTCCCACTCTTATCTTGCGTATTCGGAGATACTGGCTTGAAGGAGTCATTCCAGGGGCTGTGAGACCTTTGAAGATATATGAGACTTTAAGGCTCCAAGACATGTTTCAGCTGACCATGTTTCAGAGAGCAAAGGAGAGGTGATGATATATTTGTTTCAGCTGAGGGATTACCCCATGGGCAGTGTGCTTTGTCAGCGGTGAAAGATATCGAATATAGAAGCAAAATGAGTTGTGCCTATACATGAGTTTCTTGAAGATCACAGTGTTAACTTTGGCTGCTTCTTTGGCTTCCATGGCTGCTGTCTCATCAGCACGATAACGCAGAATGGGCTGTTATTTGGGCAAGAGGATGTACAAGTGAGACAGAAGGGGGAATGAAGAAAGAGTGATGGAGAGGGCTGGATGCGAGTGGCAAGTGTAAGGGATTATTTTTAGACAATTTTCTCGTATATTTAGCAAGCCTGAATAGATTGTTGAAGAACGAGGAGATGGTTCTAGTGTCTTGGAAATGCAGTCGTTGTAGATCCCCGTGGGAGATCGTATACAGCGATGTATTGCAGTGGAGATCATAGTATTGCAGTGCTTGTGGAGATCGTCGTATTCCACAAGGTGGGGAGGATAGAGAAGAACAGATTGGGGGGTCTGTAACTGTGAAGTCCTTGCTGTTCAAAGAACACACATCTGGAGTGTGTGTGGGATGTGGAAAAAAGGGCATTCTACTGGCAAGAAGGGCAACAAGAACCTTGGCTAACGTGAGAACTGAAAATTCCTTTTTCCGTCATTGTTCGGTTGAGGTTGCTAATTATTTCCTGAAAGACTATGCTGGCAGAAGATGGTAAGAGAGCAGAATTAAACCGAGTAGAAGAAGAGTGGGAATTCAGGATTTTGATTCAAGCTGTAATAAAATCACTCCGGATGCCCTCGATACTTGCGCCTCTTATACCTGTTCGACTAAGGACTTCGGTTGTATCCCTTACTCCACGTCTTTAGTCCTCAACAAAATCTATGAAGTGAGCTTTAGAAGTCAGGAGACAGTCCAACTCCTCAATCCTCAATCCGCACGTTAATTGATCTGCTCTATATTAGTCATCAAGGTCTCATTCCTCCGAGTGCTACAATGTGAAATCGTTCCACATGCCTGAAAACTCCTGTCACGATATTATTCCTCCACCACGATAACGCAACGGTGCCATTATCATTCTGACATTGACAGCTGACATCTCAGGAGACCCCTAAACTAGTGTTTCACGCGGTAGCTTGAATAACGGTCAGGGGTGATGAGAACCACAGGCCAAGGCACTAATTATAGAAGGTGCGGCATTATGATAGGTGACGTTTCTCTTGACTATCGCTTGTAGCATGAATTTGTCACCACCATTAGCAGCGGTTATAGATCGGTGGATGAGTTATAAATGCCGTGTATGACAAGTCATTGACAGGGGTGTGTTTTACGAGATCTCAACAGTAACCAAAAAGACACATCGATCAGCACATCTTAAATCGAATCTCTAACTGTCTTCGTTCAGTTAGCTCTAACCTCTACGGTGGCTCACCTCGGCTAAATTTCCTCCTCCACACCCGCTATTTCCGTAATTCTGTGCCGTTAAAAGACGGTTGTTATGCCACAAGGGTAAACGGCGGTTTCGAGTCTAACTAAATGCAAGCTATCTGCAGAGTCTATCTGAAGGTTTGGTTACTGAGTGATGAATGTGAGCAGTGAGACAGGAGGATGATGAACGGTCCGACAATGAGGTTGGTAAAAGAAAATGGGTTGCGGACCGTTGGCAAAGTTTCGGCTATGCCAGACAGAGCAACGAAAGACACTTTGCTCAGCAACATTTCCCCCCTTGACACGATCAGGCCCAAAATCGGAACTATGAGGAAACCAAAGACGGGGAATTCGCTGGACTAGCTGCGTTCTGCATAGCTTGGCTGGGGGATGCGGTGGACACTTTTGGAGTTCTTAATGATCGCTGAAAAAATAAGGTGGGGAAATAAGGTGGTGATTTTTGGAAAATGTGAAAATGAAAATAAAAGACACGGAAAAGAAGAACTACCTCCAGATACTCATGAACTCGCGAGTCTCCCACCGCCAAATCCACCTCCTGTAGACCTCGCACTATCAGAACTTTTTCAGGCATTACGTTTGGCAAAAGAAAGTGGGATGACTATTGTGGGCTGCTGATTGGCTGGGAAGAAAAGTAGCCTCAATTAATGCACAATCCGCTCTCTCCGGCCGCAGACCCGTATCCGTTGCATTGTCGGTGTCTATTCGGGCCGTGTGATCTGCAGAGGGAGAGCATACAGGTTATGACTGTTTGAATGGTTTAGGCATGATGCTGTGTTATGAGTGTAGGGTGGGGGCAAGAACAAGGCCATAAGCCGCAATAATAAAACGGCCTGCTAACCGGATAAATACAGTACTGACGGATCATGACTCATGAGCTATATTTGAACTAGCAGCTCTGGCTAAAAGGAGGGGAAGCGCTAGCCTGGTTATACGAGATGGTACGAGGAAGTGGGTCTATGTGCTTGTTTTTGGACTAATGTGTTCGTGGGTGGGTCTAAGTGAAGGGTTATATGTCGGGCTTGAAGTTATTCGAGGTCATAGCGATGGTGTCTACAGCCCGAGCTATCGTTATTTGTGTCTTCTTGAACTGACCATACGGTATTCCTCATAATGGGAGTGCGCAGAGCTTCAAAATGCAGTAACCACATGAGGACACAAGTTTCATTTTTAGGTCTTAAAAACCCATTATTTTTACCAGCCAACACTTCATGCTGCCGTTTTTAGAACACTCCATTCTCGATCTGATAACATCTAAACAGTTATACGGCAACTCTTGGCACCCCTTCACTTCGCTTCGCCTCGCTTCCTCGCTACAGTTCACTCACTTGAAACGCCGATCGGTCGCATTCCTGACGCTGTAACAAGATCGCTCGGGCTTAAGACTGCTTATAACCCAGAGTAGGAGAGAGTTAAAGCAGGGCAGGGAAGAAAAGAGCCGTTGATGTGGGGAGGAGCGGGTAAATATGTTGCCGTTCTGTACAAGCGTGCCCCTGCCGTTGGAGGTGAGATGCTGAGTTGCCGCATTTGGGGTTGTAGATCTCGTGTACGGAGTAGTTGACAACCTCAAGTATTTACTTGACGGAACCTTACCCTTCATCCACTCGACAAAACATCAATCAAAACTGCTTCAGAGGAGTACACCTCATTGGATCTATACGATGCGGCCACATAGCTTCCCTCTCCTTCCACACTCAACAGCTCTGGAATACAAAGATGAAACAACTCCTGTCTACACATTGTCACTGAACATACCAGACGCAGAATGAAAATGTCTTGGACGCTAATACAAGACAAGACGCACCTCTCTCATGCCTATGCACTTAGTGTCGTATGTACTTTAGAGCCGTAGGCAATCGAGCGGCTGATCCCAACGAACAAAAACTTAGAGTGAGATCGAAGTGCAAGCAAGGACAGGAACATTGCAGCAAACATAAAAAATGAGCGGTAGGGGAATTGAACCCCTGGCACCTGCTAACAACTGAATGGAAGGCAGATATGTTACCTTTTTTTTTTTAATTCATGAACATACATTAATATCTATACGTTCGCAATATCCGCAAACATCTGGTCTAATTCTTACTCAAGTCCTCCTGGGTTACCGATACTKGTGTGTAGCGTAGTCGGGTCATCCGTTGAAATGCTTCCTCGAWTTCTTCTTCTCGTCCTCCTTCTTCTGGGCGTCCTGAGCCTTGGTAAACAGATGCACGTGGTTGTCTTGTACAGTTTTGTCTGTGCCGTCGAGACTTCCCGCTCGGGTAGCAGCGTAGAAGCGCCAAATCGCGTGTGCGAGTTCTCGGGTAACGTGGGAGAAGCCATTCACTGCTTCAGTCATGATCCAATCTGACATCTCGGTGGGGGTCGTCAGCCCTAGAGGCTGGCAGATCCCCTGTACCGCGGGGCAACCGGAGTTGGCGTAGTTCGCAAAGAGGTGTTCCAGTACAGCGGCAGTCGGTGGTTGTTGGGGCCGGCACGACTACACCAACCGCCCGAATTTTTTTAAAAAAACAGGAAAAATTTGCCAGGGAAATCGGAGATCTGCTGACTAATACGGCCGACTCGAATTAGAGGCATTAGAGAAGAGCTTGTGAGATGAGAGCAGAGTCAAGTGATTTTAGAGCTCTTTATGAGCTAATTAAACTAGCTTATGTAGGTTTCCGATAGTTATTGGTGAAGATATGGTGTTTTGTTGTGAGGGCATTTGGAGGATTTCGGTACATGCACTTGTAGGGCCTCTAGCCGTTGGAAAAAAATAGATAAAAATCGAGAACTGCACGGGTGTAAATATTTAGAGTGTTGAAATGTCATAGCGTAGTTTTGGGTGTCTGTTCTACTCTTTTCGACCAGCATTGGACATCATGTTCATCGTCTTAGCTAAAGAAAGGGGCGTTTGACATGGCGCAGTTGAACTGTTGAAGCGATGTAAGATAAATGGGCAGGCTAAATCTGCTTTTTCCAGCTTAAATGTTAATCCATATAACAGTACCGGTAGAGATATTCATCCTACTCTTTAACAGCACACAAGTGTTTCGCAAGTTCACATTTGATGAGCACTACAAGTGGATGACCACGCAATGAAGCTGCTAAGAACGCACAAGCACCAGAAAGTGAAATAGCTTTTGTTCAAAAAGAGACACCTCACCCCTATTGTTCTTGCATTCACTTGTTCTATGTTTTTTTGGAGCTGTTGAACGATCTGTTCTGCTCACGGCTACAAACTCGTATATTCCGCCACTTTTGAGAGTCTACATCCCATAGACTGGACCATTTGTAAGCGAGAGCAGAATTATCTGATCCGAGCAATCTAGCTTGTCATAACCAGCCCCGTTGATATGATTGATCCGTTCAGCTATGACATTGAGTAGACTTAGAAAGAAGACATTTGGATGGAAACAAAGCGACGAAGCTAACAAAATGGAAGATGTGGTGATTGCAGGCTATGTTATTCCAATCGTTTTTTTTTATTATCTCTTTAATACTGATCACCTCTCTTTCTAACCGGATCTATCCTTCTTGTAATTGCCCGTTGCCGAGCTCCTAATTCCTCCTAATTCCTCCGAAGATCCAAATATCCCCGACTAAATGCCCCGGAGCTAATCCCTGCAACTCTAGCAGCACTACATTACCCCACAGAGCCGTGCGAACCAATCATTTCGCGCCATTTCTGCTTGACGACCTTCAGCACGCTAAACTAGTGTCCCGAATGCTGCTAATGTGCTAAATGTGGGCCTCCGAAGGAATGAGAGTGTGGCGGGGAAATGAACAAGAGCTGGAGTGTCTTGGCTGACAACGGCTACGTTAAATACGAAAGTGACAGTTCTTGGCATGACAACAAAGGTGAGCAAACAAATGTACTATGAGTGTCGCAGTTTCAGGATTATTCAAAGAGAACAAAGATAGAAGCATCAGGCATACGTCATCAGCTAATATGTGGCTACCCCGGAGGTAAGATGGTTTAGTCTCCTGTTCTCTGCGCGTGGTTATGTAACTGAGGTGAGGGATGACTACAAGAGAATGAAAGGGAGTAGTCAGAACTCCACAGAAAAGAGATTGAAATGGTTGAGGAGTTCAACAAGAGGGTTTTTCTTCTCAAAGAATGATTTGAATCAACTCCATGTTCATTTTCTACAACCACCCCATCCCCAAACTACACCCCGCCATGCATACCCCAACAATTGAAGGCACCAATTCTCACCCTAATTCCGGCTAAAAAACGGGGTAACGGGTGTTGGATCTGTTGGTATATAGCCCTACCACGCGCCTTCAGACAGATTCCTCCAATATACTCTCTTATCGCTATGTTTTGGAAGAACATGAAAAATGAACCTCCTCAGGTTCTCAACGCTACACTCTTTTTCTCAGTTATCATCTTCGGTTTGCTGGGATCAGCCAGAGGTCTTGATGAAGGCATGATTGCCGGAACAACGTCACAGCCCTCGTTTGAGAGCCAATTCAAGCTCAAAGACCCTTCAAAGTCAGCCAACCAGCAGGCCAACGAACTATCTAATATCACAGCCATGGTACAGATTGGATCTGTGGGTGGCTCGCTGATTGCCATGTTTGTGCAGGACCGAATTGGTCGAATCAGATGTCTTCAGGAGATGATCATTCTGTGGACTGTGGGTGTCATCATCGAAGTCACTTCTCACACTCAGGGCCAGCTTTTGGCAGGAAGATTTATTGCAGGACTTGGAATCGGCCAGTCGGTGGTCGTTGGACCTACATATCTTGCCGAGGTGGCTCCTAAGGCTGTCAGAGGTCTGTGTACTTGCATTTTCTCAGGTTCTGTCTATCTGGGAGTCATGTTGGAGTATTTCGCCAACTACTCGACTTCACTGCACATGAAGCCCACTAGCCGAATCCAGTGGGTGCTTCCTACTGCTGTTCAGTTTATTTTCGCCGGTCTCCTGTTCATTGGCTCCTTTTTCATCAACGAAAGTCCTCGATGGCTGATGAAGATTGGCAAAGATGAAAAGGCCGTGGAAACGCTGTCGAAAATCAGAAACTTGCCCGTCGACGACCTCTACGTCCAGGGAGAGATTGTGGATGTCAGAGAGCAGATTGAGCGTGAAAAAATGGCTCTCAGTGGAACCAGCATGTTTTCTCTCCTCAAAGAACTTGTTTCCACAAAGGCTAACAGATACAGACTGTTTCTGGGAATTATGGTCCAGCTTCTGGGTCAGTGGTCTGGAGCTAATGCTGTCACTGTCTACTCGCCTAAGTTCTTCTCAATGCTTGGAATTCCAGACAAGACTGATCAGATGATGTACACTGCTGTTCTTGGTGTCATCAAGTTCTCTTCTGCCATCTGTTGTGCTCTGTTTCTGATTGATACCATTGGACGAAGACGAAGTCTGTACACCGGAATCTGTCTGCAGTTTGTTTCCATGCTCTACCTTGGTATTTATCTCACTATTGTTCCTGCCACAGTTGGAGTGGACAGATCTCCTTCTCAGAAGAAAGCTGGAGGTGCTGCTATTGCTGCGATTTATCTGTCAGGATGTGGCTGGGCTCTGGGCTGGAACTCCATCCAGTACCTCATCAACGCTGAGATCTACACTGTTAGACACAGATCTCTGGCTTCAGGTATCATCATGGTGTTCCATTTTGCCAACCAGTACGGAAACAGTAAAGCTCTTCCGTTCATGCGGTCTGGAATCACGGATCACGGCAGCATGTTCTTCTTTGCAGCAGTTTTGCTGATTGGACTTGCCTGGTCGTGGTTCTTCTTGCCCGAAGTGTCTGGAAGATCTCTGGAGAGTATCGATGAAATGTTCTCTCTTCCTTGGTACCAGATTGGAAGACGGGGTCATAAGCTGGTGCCTGAGACTGGCACTATCATCCAGATCCAGGAGGAGGAAGAGAAAAAGGGAGGCGTTATCCACGTGGAAAATTGTTAGCATGGTGAACTGTTGTATGTAGTAAATATATTGTTTGATTTATAGGGTTGAGTCTGAATAGGAGTGTTCAACAGGTAGACTGATAGCAGAAATCTTAAACAAAAACGTAGTTGGTGGAATAGCCATAACTCAACGAGTAAGAGAGATATCGAAAGCCACAGGATACAAGAACTATCCCTTGGAGGGTCAGTACATGGACAGCACTGATATTTACTAGAGAGTTTTGACTGGGTAGATAGAGCATGTCTGTACAAATACCTGTACAATTGCATCTGTGATCATAAAGATCAAGCCCTTCCTTATCTAAACCTTAAATCAAATAAAGCCCGATTTTGGGGCATTATTTAGAGACGTTTCAGGAAGTGGGGATGCAGGTTGTTTGAGTTCCATTTAAGCTCAAGTTAACTCCAACCGAGATATAAACGTGAACTGCCGTGTTGAAGCGGTTGTGAAGAGAATTAGAGAAAAACCAATGGATAGAATTGTTGGAAATTGTTCATAGTATATATTTTGGAATTTTTTCTCAATTTTTTCCTTAATTATATCCCGTCATTAAACAGTCAAAGCTCCAACCACGCTCAGAAAGTAAGTTTCAGGTACAGCTTGATCTTGAAGTGGAGGTATTAGATGCAACAGGAGAGACATCTGATTCATTTGATATGAATGCCCTTAGACATTAGTCTTGTGATAGTAATCAGTTTTACTATCACGGTTTTCCACGTCAATTTGTGAGCAAATAATACGTTCCATCAGTTTTGAAAGGTAACCACTACATCTGTGCAGAAATCAAGTATACGTGATGTGGAGAGCTGCTTGTAGCAAATATCACGAGTGACTAGCTACATATTACAGTAAGAGACAAATGTCAGAAATTGAGATTAAAGGACAATCGTTTTGTATCGTACATCAGCTCTCGTAGGTGACACCCTCTTTCAGATCAAATTGAATATAAGGTTTCAGACACGCGATCCATCCAAGTGATGATGATTTGGATGTTCAAACACACCTTAATAAACACAACACTCCAACAGAGAGCAACTCCAACACGATGGTCATCACTACTAAACCGCCACCATCTTTTGGCTGACCACAAATACTACCGGTAGAGCAATCACGCTCTTTCACAAACACGCCCTGCAATGCACACCATTGTACATAATCCATCTTTATGCACGGATGATGGGGCATGTTACCAAAAGGGTCAACCCATTTGGGCCATACTGAAACGGTGACTTGGAGAGTGTTGTATATAACACATATCCAAAATGCTTAGCTCTTCACACCCACATGTTCTTCTCTACGACTCTCTTCCAGCACCAACCAGGACTCTCCACAGTCTGGCTACTGGCTACAGTGAACAAGTCTCTTCAGAGACGGGAAGTGATGGACTTGCAGATCAACCACGTTTGCAAAGAAATTTCTTCCCCTGCCCATCCCATGGCTCTGCGACTTTCAAGTCAACTCATGTATGGCACGGTTTTGGCCATGAGTCGTCAGTCATCCAGTTTGCATGCGGATGCTAACAATTTACGTAATCGCCTTAGCTTTGCGCCTCTGGCTCCTCGGTCTATTGACTTGCCGCAAAGACGAGCTGTGCCACAGTCTCTTGTTCTGGAGGACGTGGCTGTGTTGCCCACTACGCTGCCTCTCCCTGAGATCTCAGGCGTGCCTATTTCTGGCCTTCCCCAGTTGAACATGCCTGAACTAATCACTCCAGAAGTCAGTTGGGCGTTTGACGACGAGGACGACGATCTTGGAGACTTGGACATGTCTTTCGATGACAACGGACTGTTGACCGATAATCTGAACATTGACGATTTCGTGGTCGATGATGGACTGAACATGGACCCTAATTCAGACTACATGCCTCCAGGAGATGGTGTTTTGACTCCCCAAACACCCAGATCGCCCAGGACTCCAATGCACAGCTCTCCACTTTTCACGGGTCATGAAATTGTGCCAGTTGACGATCTAGCCACGATCCAGGAAGCTACTCAGACGGCTGTTCGTCGCAGAAAGCGTGTGAGAGCAGCTGTTCCTGATGACGAGATTTCGCTCAAAATGGCAGACATTAGGAGTTTCCGTGACAATTATCTGGAGAACATGGAGCAACAAAAGGCTGAATCGCATCCAAGACGGAAAAGAAGAAAAACCAAGTTTTCTCAGTGGAAAGAGAGTGTTCTGAACCATTGCGAGAGTGACCCTATTTTGCTTCTTGAGAATGAAATCCAGACTCTCTTCGCTCAATCTGACCCTCCCAGAAGACCGAGACCTGCTCCTGCTGTCGAAGTGGGAAGGGCAGGTTCTGTTGCTGGCACACCTGCTCCTGCTACTCCAGGGTCAGTGGAAATTGCCAGAAGAGGCTCCAACGTCACTTCTCCGTGGAGTGATCAAGGAGACAATCGAGTCCTGGGCTCTTCCGGGATCTTTGGATCACGAATGATAGGTTCAGCAGGCACCCCGGGGTCAGGAAGAGCACGTCATAGTCGCCGAGGAGGCGTCAATTCGCGTTCTGGATCCTTCGGAGACGTGGACTTTCCAGACGACTTCCCAGATCCATACCTGCCTGACGACATGCCTGGGGAGGATGGGGAGTACCACATGTTGTCCGGCACTCACGAGGTTCAGGAGTTCCTGTTCCATCTGATGAGCGTTTGTCAGGGCAAGACGTCGTTTGAAGCTATCCTACCATCGACACTGTCTGAAGGTGCACCCAACGATCGAGCCACAGCTGCTACGTCGTTTGCTAAAGCGTTGGATCTGGCTACCAAGGGTGTTATCAAGCTGACTGGTGGCGGAAAACCAGACAGTGTATTTGTTGAGTTGACTTAGAAAATAGAGTGGCGAGTGATATGTAATTTGAATCTAATGACATAACTAGAGGCTTTTCAGGCATATGTACAATCAGTCAAAGTTCAATATGGACAATGAAGTTCAAGTCCAGATCTTGTCTCACCCTTAGCTTCACTCACCTGTGAGACATTTGTTCGCCCATGGGTTCTTTCGTATAAGTGAGAGTACCAGTGCTTTGACACTGAGTAAGATAGGGTAGCTGCTGTACTTGAAGCAACCAGACACCTTGTAGATTTCGTTTCTTTATACCATTGGCTTCAAATGTGCAACAATACTGGATGGTTTCCGTATAACAAGTTCCCATCAAAAGAGGTTCCTGTAACTGCGTCATTCTAGATTCTCTAGTCCACATTTCAAGACCTTTAGGTGCAGTATCCAAGCACTAGTTGCATTATCTAGACTCTATAGATTCATCTAGACCCTGTCAGTAGTATCTAGACCTGAGTCTCACGCTTAGTAGTTAGAAGAAACAAGACTAAAGCTGACTATATATTCAAGGCGACTCGTTGGATCTCATCTGCTCTTCTCTAACAACCATCAATGACAAAAACCAAAGAAGTCGTCAAAAAGTTGGCCCGCAACCAAAAGCTTCAGATCGACAGGGAAGGATTAGATAGCTGGAAAATTGATATCGCTTTCGAACGAAAATTTACTCGTTCAAATATTAAAATCGTTGTCACTTCGTCATTCCTCCTTCTCGGGAAACTCATGAAATATGAAGAGGAGTTCTGTATCAGTCAAACTTCTTGGCCTTCACATTTTGACACCCGACACTTCACGGTGGATCACGTTATTTTTCTCTCAATAACTAGCAATTTTGTCGAAGATGTCTTTAGCATCATTGTGGAACCAACGAAAATAGAAGGAAAGACGATTGAACCTGTGGTATACTCAACAATGGCCAAGCAAAACGATACCATAGTCGATCTTGAAAGGAAGGTAAAGAATCTTGAAAAGGAAGCAAAAAGAAGTCCTAAAACCGTTAAATTTGACACGCCCAATCAGCTGAGCGAACTTAGAAACAACACAGCCACTGACTTCGTCATCGAGAGCTGCGATGGTGATTCGATTCACGTGCACAAATTGGTCATGACTACTTACTGGCCCTTTTTCCGAACCATGATGGAAAATAACTGCAAAGAATCAATTGAGGATACCCTTAAACTGGAGTACAGCTCTAAGGATATTGAGAGACTGGTTTCTTTTCTGTACGGCCAAAGCTTCGATTTTTCCTTCAACGATGCTGTAATTTTGCTAGAGCTGGCAGGTGTTTACCAGCTTCCAGGACTCATGGATCTGGCGTACAATAAAATGCGAACGTTGGAATCGACTCTTCAACTTGAGGATTGTGTCAAGGGATGGAAGAGTGCTAGGTTGAGTCAACATGAGGAGGCTAAGACCTTTTTTACCGAACTATTAGTAGCCAAGGCGAAGCCGATTCTGAAAGAGAAAGCAGTGGAAGCGGAATTTGCGTCTCTCGCTGGAGACGAGTCTCTTGATCTGTTGCTGGATTGTCTAAGTGTGTAGAGACATAATTAATAAATGATTGTGTTGTTAGTGCACTTGGTGGTGATTGAGATAGAGATGAGTACTACATTGTAAAAGACAATACTTGTGCTGTACACTACTGTACCCAACTCATCGGCTATGGATATGCCGTGGAAAGTTTGAACTTGTAAACATCTAAGGATAGTATAGCTAATCTATGGTGGCTAGAATAGAATTAGTGACGACAATGGAAATGACTCTGTATATTGGGACACAAAAAAAAAGAAAACCGATTTTCGTGGACGTTCAACAGGTCACGTGACTAATGACCCCTCTACTGCTCATGTTTCTCAACCCCACCTCCTCACGCATCCCTTACATGCTGATCTACATGTCTTGGAATTACGTGCACGAGCGTTGGCGTCGGTGAGGCTGTAAAAACAGATTGAATAGTTAAAATCACGTGACACATAGTAGTACTAACAAGAGACATTTCATATCCACAAGATTGCGCCAGGATTGTAGAGAATCTCATCTACATATTGTCATAATACGCGTCATGCCAAGGGTTCCATGCAGCAGCCAAGACTGGATAGGGTTTCGGTTAAGGAGAGTAGATCTACATAAACACTCGTGAACAGTAATGATCTACATACCAGAGAGATCCTGGCGCGATATATAAGCGTCGCGATGCACGGAAGGCTTGGCATTGAAAGTCGTTCGTTTGAGACATCATCATGAAGTCGGTGTCCTTTTTCATTGGCCTGTTTCTCCTCCAAGAAGTAAGCGCAGCTCCTACACAGCCCAAGGTGCTGCAGATTCCAGTCACCAGACACCATGAATCTGCCGCTGAGGTGAACCGAACGCTGGCGCTCGCGAGACGAGACGGAGCGTACACTGAGACCGTGCACAACAAGGAGTTTTGGTACTCCATCTCCATTTCTCTGGGAACCCCTGCTCAGCAGTTCAATGTGCTGCTGGACACTGGATCTTCTGATTTGTGGGTGTTCAGTACTGCTGACACGACCGACTGTGCCCAGGGAGCTTGCGAGTACACCGGTCAATTCAACACCAAGGCTTCTTCCACCTACCACTATCTCAACAGTGACTACAGTATCAACTATGTGACTGGTTCTGCTCATGGAGACTGGGTAACTGACACGCTCTCTGTTGGTCCTGTGACGCTCAGCAACTTCCAGTTCGCTGTGGCTGACAAAGCTGTTGGAAATACTGCCATTTTCGGCATCTCTCTGGAGGGATCCGAGTCTCTGAACCATGGTCAGCAGCCCGAGTACCCCAATTTTCCCGTTCAGCTGAAAAACCAGGGCTTCATCGACAGAATTGTCTACTCTCTGTATCTGGAGGACGTGAACTCGCCCCAGGGCACGCTTCTTCTTGGAGGTATTGATTACGCCAAGTTCCAGGGAGCTTTGAACATCATTCCTCTCCAGAACGCCAACGCTTTTCAGGTAGTCTACCAGGGAGTTGGAATCAACGGAGCTGGACCTTATGGACAGCCTCATGTTGCTGTTCTAGACTCTGGAACGTCATACACGTTCTTGCCTGACGATATCTACTACACCATTTTTGACCAGGTAGGACTGTCTAGCCAGGTGAACCAGAACACGGGTCTCAACTACGTCAACTGCAACACTCAGGTGACTCTGTCCTTTGACTTTGGAAACGGAGCTATTATCAATGTCGACTCCAGCGAGCTGGTTCTCAAGCTGAGCGACATTCTCGGAGACCCTCATAACAACCAGTGTGTTTTTGGAGTCTCTTCGAATGACAACACCCACGGCATCACTCTTCTCGGAGACACGTTCCTCCGATCTGCATACGTGGTCTACGACATTGAGGAGAAAGAAGTTGGTATCGCTCAGGCAGTGTATACCAGCAACTCCAACGTCCAGCCTGTCACTGGACCTCTTAGTAATCAGCGTCAGCAGCAGCAGCAGCAGCAGCAGGGACAAGGACAGTACCCCTGGGACGGTCAGCCTTTTGGTTCTGGCTTCTTTTAGCATCAATGTATTGTACGATAGTAAGTCAGATGGACTTGAATACTGTAACAGAGTGTCAAGTATTGGCCTAACTAAATAATCAGTATTGTTAAGAGGCAAAAACGTTTTCAACCCAGTCTAGAAATTAGTTTAAGGAGCTTACTTTACTCACCAGATGCTTAACAGCGAAGTCGTCAAAAACTGAACCTGGATCAGAATATACTGTGGCATACATTTCTCATCTTAAAATAGTTAATAGATAAATTACAATATATACAAGTTCCTTCCAAGTTCCTCCGCTTCTTCACAGTCCCCGACCTTTACATATAATTCCCTTTCGTCTCTTCGTGCTCCAGTTTGATCTTTTGAGGCATGGATCCATAGCTCATCATTTGTTGCTGCTGCTGATCAGGTTCAAGCAGATCGAAATCGCAACTGTAGCTCACCTCCATCATATCATCGAGTTCCTCGGCTTCCCTTTGAATCTGTTCCTTCACAGCTGTAATAGAGTCATTGCCAATCACAAACCGATGAGGAGGATTGGGGTTGCAAGCTATAGAGATGATTCCATGGACGATATCGGTGATGGCTTGCTCAGGGTAAATATCTTCACGAACAACGATGTTGCGCAATCGAGAAACGTGTTCTGACGTCTGTTCATCTTCAGTCATAACCACACCTTGAGTGAACAGAGACGCCTCTAGAGGAGCAATAATGTTAGTGATTTTGACCCCAAAACGAGCAACTTCGAGCGCCAGAGACTCACAATAACCACTTAGAGCCCGGTTAGCAGCACACAGCAGCGACAACCCCGGGGTAGCCAAACTGGTGGTGGAATCCATTATGTTGATGATATGACCCTGCAACTGGCGTCTAAAATGCGGCAAAATCGCCTTGATGACATTCACATGGTGGAAAAAGTTGCTCTCAAACTGCTCATTCACCTGCCAGTTCTCGTACTGAGAAGCCTCTCCCAAAACCATGGTATGACTGCAGTTGACAAGAACATCCACTGTAGGGCGTCTATTGAAGGCGTCTGAAAACGCCATTTGACAGGACGTCGAGTTAGACGGATCGATCTCCACAAACGATAACGCACTATTGGAACCATGCTTGCTCAACAACAGTTGCAGGTTATCTTGAGACGTGGTTTCTCCTACCTCCAGACTCCCTAGGGCCTTGTTGATCCCTCCAATCACCACATGATTGTCATGAAGCACCCGCTGCGCAATCTCCACGCCCACCTGAGTGTTGATATTGCTGATAAACCACACTTGGGCCTTGGGCGTGTTGTCGTTTTTTTTCATGGTGAAATATCAGAGATCAGTCACTGTGGGGTCCGAACTTTGTCCGTGATGTTGCATGAGCCGCAGCCACAAGAATTGGGGTAAGGTTAAAGTGTTATGTAAGCAGATTCTGTAAGCCAGTTGGGAGTTTGATTATGTAAGCTTAATTTGTGATTATGTAATCAATTTATGATGGTCATCAAATATCTCTACTAAGAACTGGTAGAATAAAGTGAAACCCACCGTACAAATTCTAGACTGACGACCAACTCCATACACACCCTCTCCCTGCCTTCTTCCACTTCTGTTGTTCAAATCCTTATCTATATACTTACATGCTTCCTTCTTCTTACACCTCCAGCTCCATAGAGTCCTTGATGGCACCAATAGCAGCACTGGTCTGGATCTTCTCGGATCCTCCGTTGGCCAGTCTGTACTCGATATCGGCCAGTTTAGACAGCAGAGCAATCTTTGTCTTTTCCTTCAGGTTCAGGGCCATCAGTTCAGTCGACAGCTTTTCCAGAATATCCACCAGTGCCAGACCTCGTTCTCGTTTCAGAGTAGACACAGTATCGTAAGCAGTGGTCCAGTCGTCGTTCAGGATCGAAGTCAGAATGGTATCAATGTCTGCAGGATCAGGAGAACCCACACAGAGGTACACCTGAGACAGGGTGATTGTGTCTTTTCCGGGGTGTTCCAGACCCGTCTGGCACGCCTGGAGCACGTTGAGAGCTCGTCGCATATCTCCCTTTGACAGTTCCAGCAAAGCTGCCTTTGCATCGGGTGCAATCTTGACATTTTCCGCGTCAATGACCTGCATGATTCGCTTGTCAATGGCAGCTTCAGGCAACGGGCTGAATCGGAACCGTGTGCATCGCGACAACAGCGCGGGGTTCAGCTTGTGTGTGTAGTTTGCGAGGATACAGAATCGGGTATGGGTGGTGTACTGTTCAATGACTCGTCTCAGGGCATTCTGAGCAACGTTAGTCATAGCGTCAGCCTCGTCCAGAATGACCAGCTTGAAATTCGACCGCGCATTCTCGTCGCCCTGTCGCTGGAAAATCTGCCGCGAACTCGCAAACACCTTGATTTGGTCTCGAACAACGTCAATGCCTCGATCATCGGACGCGTTCAGCTCCAGCACCATGCTCTTGTAATTGGGTCCATAGATCTCACGTGCTACTGCCAGAATCGTGGACGTCTTACCGGTACCGGGAGGACCGTAGAACAGCAAATGGGGGAACTTCTTGTTGGCCAGCAGCTTTTTGAGAGTGGTGACGACTCCCTCGTGGCCTGTAACATCGTCGAGAGTATCAGGTCTGTACTTTTCGACCCAGGGAAGATGCTCCTTTCCGGGCTTGATGGTGTCCACAGCAATCTCCTTGCCCTTTCGCGACTCCTCGAATCCTTCCATGTTAGACATTGTGGTGTGTGATGTGATTGATGATCTTGGTTTGATCTCAAGACGCGTTTTAATTCAGATGCATAAAAGTGAAATTTGACGTATGGAGTTGGGAGAAGTGGAAAACAGAGAGCAGGATTGTCGGTCAATGGAAGCAAAATTGGACATGTAAGAGCAGTTTTGTATTGTAATGTGAAAATTAAATTACTATAGGTGCGCTCAGATATGCTATATCTCTTTCTTTAGTGTATTAATGTGCATCTCGATTTGGGTATGTCTGCTTACGTAAGTAAATGTCTGAATCGATAAGTCAACATATCTTCGTCAGTAGTGAAACCAGGCATCTGAAGTCATTATTGTATTGTATTGCAGGTACTGAAGGGTCACCTTTATCTTCAAACCACTCCTAGTGCATCTTGTTTCTCCTTAATGACAACCACACAGCACACTTCTGTTCATTAACTATTTGTTGGGAGTATAGTGAGATTTAGTTGACTGAATAGGTACAAGAAAAGCCCCCCCTATATTCACTAATATGGGAGCTATCAAAGAAGCAAAAGCACTTTTGTACTGTAATTTAGGTACTACAAACATTATCACATCATCAGAGTACCTCTATCTCTACTTGAACACCTCATAGCATCATAAGTCCGATCTCCACAACAAATCACCCTAGCAGCTTCAATAACCCTCCTATTACAACCGGATAAAAACCATCGTGATCCCCTTCTCCGCATCTATCTAATCCCACCTTCATCTTCTCTCCTTCTCTCACACCCACAAACCGTATAGTTGCCCATCAAGGTTATCGAACTGTTCTCGTGTTCATAAATAAGGACAGCTAAGGGGCAAGCGAGAAGGGTTACAAGTCGGGGAAATGTCACGGCAAAAAAAAGAAAAAAGTTGCGCAAAACGCAGAAAATTTGTCTCTACAGTGATTCACGTGACCGAGCTCCTAAAAAATTTATTCACACCCTCTTTCCAGCTTCCACCCCCACGTGCGGCTCAAAAAACGGTTTTCGAGAACTCTTTTTGTCGGAGCGAGATATGGGTTGTGTGCAAGTGAGACAGATAGATGAGATAGTGGAAGAGGTGCTGTAAAGGTGAAATTTGAGTCAGATCGGAGAGTAAGGCCACGGAAATAATCCAATCTAGACACTTTTGCTTCATCACGTGACTATACATTTTTCCGGCATTTTCCGGCATTTTTGCAAATTCCAAATTTCACCTGCAGTGTGTACATACGCCAACATCAACCTTCTCTCACCACCAGCATGCGTCTGTGGATCCTGATTCTGGGGCTTGTGGGCACGTTTGCGCAGGATTACCTGGGCAACGTGACCGACAGCGACTCGCTCGACGCCTCAGAACTGCTTCTACCGTTCCAGCATCCCGGCAACGAGCTGTGGAGACGGGTGGTTGAGGAGCGGGCCAAGGCACCTCCAAGCTCGCTGATTCCAACGCCCTCTTCCACCACAAGTCACACAGAGTCGACGAACCTGTTCACGGCGTCGACGGTGCCGAACTACAACCAGCCGACAGGCACGGTGGCTGTTGTGGCTACACCTATAGCCAACAATCAGCCCGTGGACTACGTGATGAAGCTCAACGACACTCGCATTTACAATCTGACAGACATTCCCAAGGAGGCGACGACGATTTTCATCACGGCCAACATCTGTGCGGGACCGCCCAACCTCAACTACAACAACATGTCGATGGACTACGACTACACAGCCCCTGCATTACTCAAGGCTGGGTGGAATCCGCAGAACATTGTGTTTTCCATGGACAATTTCGAGTTTGGATTTGCAAATCTGACGATTGACATCAGTTCGGTCGAGATTTCGAATCTGTACATTCAGCTCGACTTTTCCAACATGACTTTCGACACCTCTGAGCTGCCTAGACTGGATGACAACTCGAAGGATAAGGACAAGAGAGATCTTACAAACAAGGACAAGACAAGTCTCTCTAAACGGAAGGATAAGGACTCTGGAAAGGATGAAGATAAAGCCCCTAATGGAGGCACAGACGATGGAGACGCAGTGGTCACTGCTGCTCCTAGTGACGTTACTAACGACGGAGTGTCGAAACCGGCAGCTCCTACCGCTGCAGCTGGACAGGCCAGCCAACCGGGAGAATTCACATACTCTCTTGGAGTATCGTGGGAAGCACCGCTTTACTCCTTCAAAGACACTCCTAACCTATACCTGGTCGACTCCGACTACAACCATGCATTATTTGTGACGGGCAACCTGACCACAGACCCCCAGAACGCCACGTCCGACCACTACATTGTGGACATCCAAAACGCCATCTACGACATCACGGCCTTCCCCATGGAGGACGAGATGCAGCTGTGGTGGCTGCAGAACTCGTACTGTGCCATCCAGAAGGGTCCCTCGGTGCTCAACTCGGGCAACTGTGACGTCTCATACACCAGACGAGGCCTCGGACACTACTACAAGCAGCAGTTTTTCATGAAGGGCCTCAACAACTCCACGCCCTATCTTGCTGTGCTAACAAAACCAAACTCTGGAACCCCAGGAGGAACCGTCTACGACCAAGTCTGGTTCTCTTCAAAGACGTCAGACAACTGCCAGCTGGTCTACGACCTGGACTTTTGTTCTGACGTGGCATACGCCGTGCCAGGCAACTCGTCCATGGTCGACTCACAGGAACTGGCAAAACTCTACGACGACAACGCCAGCAAGTGGTGGCAGAATTTCACCTACTCGCAGCAGATTGTCGCCTGCAACGCCTCGCTGGATTCGAGATACTCCATTCTCAAGTCCTGCGACGACTGTGCAGACTCGTACAAACAGTGGCTGTGTGCCGTGACCATTCCCCGGTGTGCAGACTGGTCCAATAACGCCACATTCCTGCAAGAACGACCGCCAGGAACGTCGCGAAACGAGCTCATTGACCGGGTTCTCAAACCGGGACGGTACAAGGAGATTCTTCCGTGTCTGGACCTGTGCCAGAAGATTGTGCAGGACTGTGACGCGTCGCTGGGCTTCCAGTGCCCCAAACAGCATCGAGGACGAGAGTTCAGTTACGGACTGAGATCGGACGACGGAGATATCACGTGTTCGTATCTCGGAGCAGTCTACTTTTTGGACGGAGCACGGGCTATCACTTTGTCTGTGGCTCTCATGGCAGTATCGTTTCTGCTGGTCGTCCTGTGGTAGCATAGATTTATAGACGGAGCCAAGACTCCATGGATAATAGAGGTTGATTATGATATTTTAGCTGTAGAGGAGTCCGACGTGGGGTAAATGAGAGCTTTATGGTACATGAGGGCTGTCTTCATGTAAGATTAGGGATACGATTGATACGATACAACTCAACTTGTACAAATATGATCTAGTCCTCAGTAACCCACTGGTACTAAGGAAGTAATACGAATATTGGGCTATTTAACTAATTAAGCAAAAATCGCTTCAGCTTTTGGTAGCTTCAGTTTTCACAAGCTGGCACCTCGAGACAATGTCTGCTATTTTCAACTACCGGTAGTTTACTTGATAGCTTGCTTAAATTGGTTAGCTAACTACTTGAAGAACTTCCTCCGTGCGGCTCATCAATTTATTTCTGCTGACACAACTTCCACTATAATTTGCCACCCTAAAAGCAGTCCTCACCCAGAACTTTCCCAACCTTAAATATTACCAATGCATAACCGTCTAATCTGCTCTTCACCCCACACAAATAGCCACACTTCACAACATGCTGCGATTCTCTCGAGCCTTTTCGACCTCGCTACGACGTGCCAACCACCAGTTTGGATCCCTGGGACCCATGTCTGCGCCTCCCAGACTCCCCAAGGAGCAGCAGGAGGAGTTTGAGCGTCTGCAGAAGGCCGCAAACACCTCGTCAGCTTTCGCTGATCTCATGACCGACGAAGATAAGGCAGCTTTGGACGCCGATATCGGTCCTACACTGTCGTCCAAGGGCCCCGAACTCATGCATCCCGAACAGCGACGACGGTACGACGAGTTTGAGGGAGATCGAAACCCCAAGACGGGTGAGATCGGAGGCCCCAAACAGGACCCCCTGAAGCATGGTGATTACTCGTTCAACGGTCGTTGCACTGACTTTTAATGGCAGTGATCACCAATATTATTATTTCTTTGTACAGTGTTCAATATATGACTTTTTATGTGATAATTAGCTGTGTTAGGTTACTGCTGCTATTTCAGTGGCAATAAATGGGGTTATCTGGAGGTCATGGTTTCTAATTCAAACTCATACCGCATAGACAGTACACTGTGATCTCAAAAGATGTGTCTTGTAGTTGTGTTTACCGGTACACCCAATCTAGCCTGCCTCTTCTTTCCTGTAATGTGAATACATGATGATCCATTGAGCTCACTGATTCTTTCTCCTCTGTGGTGTAGTCCATCTTCTACATCATTCACCTTGGCTACGATCATAACTTATACATACATATACATTAATTCATTATTTGTCTTCGCTCACTCTCCTCTTCTCCTCCTCACTTATCCTCCTTAGCCTTGAGCACTGCCAGACGAGTCTGCGACTTTTGCAGCAGCTGCTCGAGCTTCTTCCTGGCCTGCTCGGATACCCTATCTTCCTCCTCGAGCATGAAACTCGTTCGAGACAGCTCTGCTCGTGTGATGCCCTGGATAGCGTCGGCAGAGTTGAACGACGTGTCTGCGTTGCGAGAGAAGTTCGCAAGCTGCTTGGCCTGGGTCTGAGCCTGCTTGGTCTGCTTCTCAAACTCGGGAAGCTTGTTCTTGAGCTTGTTTAGCTCCACATGCCACTTTCGCTCGGCATCGGACAGAGGCAGGGACTGCGATCGGTTGAGATCGGTCAGCAGCTTATCGAACCGCTTCTCCTGGTCCTCCTGTCGGGCAATGAGCTTCTTGAGCGCCTCCAGCATGTCTGTGTCTCCGTAATGCTTCTCCAGCTTCTCAAACCGAGCCTTGACAGCCTCCAAGTCAACCAGCTGGCGTCGCAGCTCACTCTTCTGCATGGCCAGACGTCGTTCCATGAGAATAGACACCTCCTCGAGCTTCAGATTCTCACGGGAGAAGTGAGCGGCAATCTGGGTGAACACCTTGACCATCTCGGGATGCTGACGCAGCTTCTCAGACATGGAGAAAGATGCATTCTGAGGCATGACAGGCTGGACCTTGACCGAGTTGATCTTGTGAATGATCTCAGGGGAGACCTTGGTGATCAAACCGTCTCGCTTGAAGTCAGCAGAGGTGTAGACAGAAGACTCGGGAATAGCAGAAGCCTTTTCCAGCTCAGAAGCAGACAGAGACAGGTCACCATGCTCAGAAATAGACAGGTCGCACTCGTAGACCTGGTCAGACACGAGAATGAGTCGCTCTGTGAAAGTAGACACGCCAAAATCGGGACTCAGAGAAATCTCGACTCTCGACGATCTCAGCTTAGCATTTTGGAGCTGGTTGAGCACCTGCATATCCTGCTCGACGTAGGCACCCGCCAGCTTTCTGTACCAGTTTCGAGTATCAATCTGGGTGACAGAAGCAGATGCCAATGAGTGAACAAGACCATCGTGAAGACACTGAGACAGAACAGACTCACCCTTCAGCTCGATAGTCTCCAGAAGAACCATCTCTCTGAGTCCCAGCTCGTTAGCTCCATCTTCCTCTTCCTCTTCATCAACCCAAACATGGTCGTCAGAAACCCAAGAACACACAACAGGGCCGCCAGCGTACATGAGAATGTTGACTCGTCCAGACTCAAAAAGCTCGGCGAAAAGCGCGATTCCACGTGACTTGAGCACCACCAGCTGCTTGGCAGTCTCGGCGTACATCTCTTGAGGATAAGGAGAGACAACAAAGGGGCCCTGGAACTTGAGCTTGCCCTTGCCAAACGGAGCCTTGGGCTTTGTGACCTTGAGAGCCACCTGTCGACCGTGTCGCACGTCCTTGTTGGCCAGAGGAATCTGTCTCCACAGATCGTAGCACCACACAAGGTTGCCCTTGAACATCTTGGTGGTAGAGACACCAGGAGGAGGCAGACCAGAAGACACCTTGGTGGTCTGCTCGAGGTAGACAGCCTGGTCCAGAATGCCCTTGATCTCACTCTCGGTCAGAAGAGCGTTAGAAGGCATCCAGGGAGAGAGACAGAAAATATCTCCGTCTTCATTGAGCAAGTAGAGCGTCAACGAACCCATCACCTCGGAAGCATGGCCGAAAGACATGGAAACAACCTCTCCAATCGTATCGATACGGTCGTCCTCTTCAACCAGCTCAAAGACAGACTTGTCAATGTTGGTTTCGAGAGAAACGCCCAGCGAAACAATCGTGTTGTCTCCAGTAAGAACCTCCAGAGTAGCATCTGGGTCAGCAATGGGGTTCCACAGCACAGATCTGACAGAAGAGGCAGAAATGTGCTTGGAGACATCCTCAACAGACGACTTGGCGATATCGGAGTCGTTGATTCGCACCACAGACACGTTCTTGTCTCCAACCACAGCCAGGAGAGTTCCTGAGGGGTTCAGCAGAATGTTAGAGATGGAGAAGCCGACAGAAACAACCTTCTCACGAGTCTCCTGACCAGTCAGGTAGCTGTAGTACAGAGTGTCCTTGATAGCGGTGAAAAGCAGGTTCTGCTTGAGGGCAGTTCGCTGGCCAGGAGTAGTAGTAGCTGTGGAAGCAGCAGAAGCGCTGGGTTTCTGAGGAGCACCAGAACCAGAAAAGTTGGGAGGTGCAGATCCAGCTCGGTCCAAGCCAGCACCGAAGCCGGAGCCAAAACCACCAGTCTTAGCAGCCGGAGCAGCAGAAGAAGCCGCAGAAGAAGCACCAAAGCCACCACCAAAGCCAGTACCAGAAGGCTTGGGATCTGTAGAAGAGGCACCAAAACTGAAGCCACCGGCAGAAGGCTTAGATGCTGTGGAAGAACCACCAAAACCGAGGCCAGTATTGGAAGGCTTAGGTGCTGTGGAGGAGGCACCACCAAAGTCAAATCCAGCAGTTTTAGGAGCAGGAGATGACGTAGCCCCGAAAGCGGATACAAAGCCACTGCTTGCCTTAGGGGCAGTAGTGGGGGTAGCTCCAAAACCGAGACCTCCTGTTTTGGGTGCACCGAAAGTGGAAGATGAGCTGGACAGACCAGAAGCTCCACCCAGATTCAGCTTGGGCTTGTCGTCTGTCTGAGTACCAAAACTGAATGAAGGAGCACTGGGCTTAGTTTCAGGCGCACTGTTCGAAGGCACATTGAAGCTCACTGCAGGTTTAGTGGATGTTGATGTGTTAAACGAGAAAGACGGGGGTTTGCTCTCGTCCTTCTTGCCAAGATTGAAAGAAGGAGCAGTAGAAGTAGAGCCGAAAGTAGAAGCAGGTTTGGCATCAGTCTTTTCGTCCTCCTTCTTAGCTCCAAAAGAGAAAGGAGATGGCTTGTCTTCCTTCTTTTCTTCAGTCTCCTTCTTGGCTCCGAAAGAGAAGCCAGAGGGCTTTTCGGTCTCCTTCTTAGCACCAAAAGACGGTGCAGGAGTCTCTTCCTTCTTATCATCCTTGGGGACGTCTTCCTTCTTTGCACCGAACGAGAAAGAGGGCTTGGTCTCGGTAGTGGCACCAAAAGAGACTGTAGGCTTTGTCTCGGTCTTGGCTCCAAAAGAGAGAGTAGGCTTGGTTTCGGTCTTGCCAAAAGAGAAAGAAGGCTTGGTTTCGGTGGAAGTACCAGAAGAAGTAGTAGGCTTGGTGTCGTCCTTCTTCTCGTCCTTCTCATCCTCCTTATCCTCCGTCTTCAGACCAAACAGAGCAGGCTTATCATCCTTCTTGTCAGAGGTGTCATCCTTCTTGTCAGAGGTTTCGTCTTTCTTAGCGTTGAAAGAGAAAGCTGATGGTTTCTCCTCAGGCTTGGACTCAGGCTTGGATTCGGTCGCAGGCTTAGACTCAGGCTTAGTCTCAGTCTTGTCCTCCTTCTTCTCAGACTTTTCTTCAGGCTTCGACTCAGACTTGTCTTCAGGCTTGGATTCAGGTTTGTCCTCAGGCTTGGATTCAGGTTTGGATTCAGACTTGTCCTCAGGCTTGGATTCAGGCTTCTCCTCAGGCTTGTCCTCAGTCTTAACGTCAGACTTCTCCTCAGTCTTAACGTCAGGCTTAGATTCAGCCTTGTCCTCCTCCTTCTCAGCATTGTTTTCCTTCTTCTCAGTGTCCTCCTCCTTCTTGTCCTCCTCCGTGGGCTTCACTTCAGGCTTCTCCTCCTTGGGCTTCTCCTCATTGGGCTTGTCCTCCTCCTTGGACTTCTCCTCCTTAGCCTTGTCCTCCTTGGCATTGTCCTTCACTTCAGCCTTCTCATCAGCCTTCTCATCAGCCTTCTCATCAGCCTTCTCGTCAGCCTTCTCCTCCTTATCCTCCTTATCCTCCTGCTTGGAACCAAACCCGCTGAAGTCCAGCTTGGGCTTGTCTCCAGCGTCCTTCTCCTTCTGGGCTGCAAAGCTGAAACTGCTTGCAGCCACACCAGAGGAAGACCCAATGCCCGAGCCAGAGGTGCCAAACCCAGCAGATCCAAAGCCTCCAGTTGAGAGCTTGGGAAATCCAGAGGTAGAAGAGGTAGAAGAGGTTGAAGAGCCGAAAGAAGGTTTGTCTTTCTTGTCCTCCTCCTTCTCCTCCTTCTTCTCACCCTCCTTCTTGTCCTCCTTCAGGTCGTCCTTCTTGTCGTCCTTCTTGTCGTCCTTCTTTTCCTCCTTGTCGTCCTTCTTCTCCTCCTTATCGTCCTTCTTGTTCAAATCGAAACCTCCAAAAGACGGCTTGTCACCAAGGTTGAAGCCTCCAAAGGTAGGCTTGTCGCCCTTCTCACTGTCCTTTGGAGTATCGAACAGACTCGGCTTTGGCTTGGCGGGTGTATCAAACAGACTCGGTTTCGGTTTGTCGCTGTCCTTGGGATCGGAGGGCTTTGCGAACAAATTGGTCGAGCTTTCAGCCTGGTTCGAGCTGTCTTTGTTTTCGTCGTTTTTGTCGTCGTCCTGGCCCTGTTTCGAGCCAAAGGTGAATTGCGTCTTCTGGCCAAACGTGAACGTCGGCGCAGCTCCCTCCTGGGGCTTGCTGCCGTCGCCAGCGTTCGAATTGGACATGTCGGGGTGTAGCAAAGTGCTGGTACGAGTGGTGACCGTACAGTGTTTTGACCTTGATTTTTGGTCCTGCATCGAAACGTTATTTACGATAGGTGAGTGAGGATGAGTAGAGGTGGTGCTAGAAAAATGAAGAGAAAATGGGAGAAAAGGCAGAAAACGGCTTTTTGACGTCTCAATCAATAACCGCATTTCTTTGATTTTTTCCTCGGTATTTGGTGCTCTTTTGCTCTATCCCACTTTGCCATAGTCTAGACTAAGGCTGAAACAAGCAACTACAAGAAAGATGATGATGCCTTGAATTGAGAGGGAGTGGAAATTGTGTGAGACGTATTTTCAGGCAATTTCAGTCCATTGACATCGTTTTTAGTCAAATTCGGTATTTCTGGAGCCTTATTGATGGGGTGTTCTGTCTTCAACTACAGTCTCCCCTTACTTCACCTCCCAACAAAAGACTGGCAGCCGTTTTTTTTGTCCACATCTCAAGTCCCAACTTCGCACATCTCAAGTCCCAACTTCGAGACTAAAACTTTTGGATAAACTTTTTTTCTGCAGGTTGAGCCATCTCGATGGAAAATGAAATTTGACTAGAAATCTGACCAACTCGCTAAATCAAAATGTCGCTGAGTGACGAGCTGGCGGCGATTTCGATCGACACAGAGCCCCGCAAGGTGCTCAACGAGCCGTCCAAAAAGGGCAAGGGCAAGGTCCGAAAGGGTCAAAGCCCGGAAGAGTACCAGAGACAGGTGGATCAGTACAAAACAGGTCCTCCTATTCAGACGTTGACTGTGAGTAACAAAGAGCTAACGACACTTCTTCTGTTGAAGGCCACCTACGGTCTTTGCTACTTTCGTTTTCCTTTTTTTTTCTAACACAGTCCATCTTGGAACGAGATTATAGCCAGATTGACGGCATGGACCGTCTCGATAGACATGCAGTGCGACACGCTGCTGAACGGGCTTACTTTCTGAGAAAATACAACGAATGTATCAAGGTGGTGGACGACTCCAAGCTGCTGGAGAGCCCCGAGGTGGAAAAGAAACACGCCCGAGACATTTACGAGATCCGCGAGGTCTACAACTCGGCAAAGTCCTTTCTATAAATATTTATTATGCAATTATATGGTAAGCACCAAATCGTATCCCATCCACCCTAGTCCCTTCTGTAGACCCTCACTTCAATAGTACTGATCACCCGCTGCTGTTTGACCACCTCTTCATCACTGTCAGACTCATCATCCACGTCCATCTTTTCCTCCTCTGACTCCTTCACCTTGATCTCGTCGAATAACGTCGTTTGGCCGGTGAAAATATCCACCTTGTATCCCTCCTTCTGAAACCGCAGACCCAGACTAATCGTCTTGTCCACACACTTGCCCATACCCATCATACGGATATATTCGCGTCTCGGCTGTTTCCGGCTGGGCTTGAGCAGCTTGGAGACCTTTTTCAAGGCAGACACAAACGCCATTTTGCTGGAGACGTAAAAACAGTCCTGCGACGACTTGCCCACGAGCTTGATTGGCGCATGCTTGACTATCGTTCCCTCGATCCGGGTTCGCTTTTGTGGAGTCATGGTGTTGTCAATGATGATTCAGATCAATATTAAATTTCATGAGATTATGCATGCTTGCTTAGTCAGGATGGAAGACGTGAGTGAGATGGAGTGTTTAGAAAAAGTAATGATTTTGAGGTTGTTGCGGAATAGTAAAGCAGATTCCAGGTAGCCCACATCAGCTTCTGTATGATTTTCTATTTTCATTGTTTTCAGAGGGAAATACTTCTTTCTTCCAACTGCTTCTTCAAATGCATGCTCACCTCAATAAGGAAGTCCCAAGAAATATGAGCATCTTATTGAAGGTATTGTTGAAGTCTAACACCACTGAACAACACAGTCAAAGTCGATGGAAAGTGAACAAAAATCTACAAAATTCACGATATCAGTTATTCTTCATTTTCCAATTTTCCACATACAATTTATTTCCCTACAACTAACTCCATTTTTCAGTATCACTAATCCCCCTTGTTCCCACCTCTCGCTTACATAACCTTCTTATCAGGCATATCTCTGTTGACAGAGTTTGGCCAGACCATCAATGAAACGAGGGATTGAACGACACGTGGGCAAGTTTTACACGCGCAAAATCGCGGCGAAAAACATCAAGGTCGAGCGACGGCAGCCCGGAAACGACGGCGAGGCCATCCAGCGCTTTTTCGAGCAGCAGCAACAGGTTCTGCTGGCCCAAACGAGAATCGTTGCTCTGGAAGGTGGACAGGTCACTGTGCCTGAAGAAGAGCTATATCGCATTGTGGAGACATTTTGCCGTCATGGGAAAGGTGCGCAATGCTGGCAATCGCTTTTTGAAGAGTGCATTGAGCCTCTGACGGCCAAATGTCTGGAAAACATCGAAGCTATCAGTCAGGCGGGTCTCAAGTCGATAACTGCGGCGTTTCTGGACGAATACGACATGTGGAAGAGCCGCATTCTCAAACTGCAACACATTTACTTCTACCTGGACCGCAGCTTCTTGCTACAGAGTGCCAACGGAGGAAGTGATATACTGCGAAGATGTCAGGATCTAATGAGAGATAACATCTACCGGGTGATTAGTGAGCGTGTGGAGGCCGATTTTGCAGCTGTGTTTGCCAATCTTGTGCGAGGTGCTTCGGATTCGGCTCTGTTGCTTCAGCAATGTGAATCTGTCGTCAGAGAGCTGTGTGGAGAGTCCAGTGAACAGTACCAGAGAATCATCAAAACGGTGGCGACTCAGAGCAGGCTGTATTTCAAGCTGCAGGCTGAAAAGTGGCAGATTCTGACTCCGGTGCAGTACCTCCGGTTGGTGGTAGATACTCGGGTCACAGAACAGAAACGTATTCAGGAACTGGTGAATGACTCGTCTCTGGTTGAAATGATCATGTCGGCTCTTCCGGAAGAAATGATCATTCCTCACATTCAATTCATTCGTCGGGGAGTGACTGAGTCCTTCGAAGACGAGACCATGTTCCCTTATATTCGTCAGCTATCGCTGTTGACGTTTGAGGGTTCTACACAACAGCTCAGAATCGGCGATATTTTCCGCCAGTGGATCGAAACTGTCCTGGGACCTACTTTTACACAGATCGATGTCGTCATCCAGTCTTATCACAAGAGCAATCGCGTTTACGGAGCTCTAGGCGACTCTGATCTGATTAATAAGGCGACAGACTGGGTGGCAGGATTCAGAAACAGCATGAAGGGTAAGAGAAACCTGTCTGAACAGCTAGCCAAGTTCTCAGACTCGTTACTACGAAAGGGAGCAAAGGGAGGTGATAGTATGAAGAACACAGCCGATGTGGGCACTCTGACGTTTCTACTTTCGTGCATCCCTGAAAAGGACGTCTTTGAGGTCTACTACAAGCGATATCTCAGTAAACGTCTCCTTGTGGGTCGTGCACTGGGTCTAGAAAGTGAGAGTGAACTGCTGTCTATTCTGAGGGACGAGTTTGGTCCTGAACTGACTGAATCGATGGAAACGATGCTCAAGGACGTGCGAACCAACTCGCCAGCTACAATGCAGCAGTACCGAGACTCTGAAATCTTCACAAAGTGCGGCAGCTTCGATCTCAACGTCAACATGCTGAGTCAGAACGCCTGGCCTCAGTTTCCAGCCTCCACTTCTCCAATCAGACTACCCTCACAGATGTACGCTCAGCTGGAAAACTTTTCCAAGTTTCTGAGCCACGATCCCAAGAACACTAAGAAGAAGATCACCTGGCAACACGCCTTGTCTTCTTGTACTATCAGAGCTCATCTGAATGAAGACACTAAAGAGTTTGATGTGTCTCTACATCAAGCACTGGTCATGTTGCAGTTTGTGGATGAGAAAAAACGGCCGTTCATGACGTTCCGGGAACTACAGGCTTCTACGGGTATTTCCGAACGAGAACTCACCATGTCTTTGCATTCTCTCATGACCCCCAAGGTGAAGCTCATCCTCAAGGAAGAAGACGGAGACGAGGTCAGGTACAAGTTCAACTGGAACTTCAGTTCGAAACTGAGACGAGTCAAGGTGCCTCCAGCTGCTAGAGGAGGAGACGATATCATGTTGCCCCACAAGGCCATCAAGGATACACTGGAAAGGGATAGAAACATGGAGATTCAGGCGGTCATCATCAGAATCATGAAGGCCCGAAGAACGGTGGGACACGCTGATTTAGTTGTCGAAGTGCTAGACAAGACGAAATCACGAGGCATTCTAGAAGTTGCGGACGTTAAGAAGAACATCAGCAAGCTGATCACAGACGACTTCATTTCCCGCCAAGGACGAGATGTATACGATTACGTAGCGTAATATTTATAAGCCATAGGCTATTGACATTAAGATGAAGGTTGTATTGTGTTAACTACAGTGTAAAGTAATCCACTACAACTACCCCTACTATGACATAATTCATTATATTGAGACTATCTTCGCTTATTCCGCATCAAAAATCACGTAGGCGTTCACGAGAATCGTCTCGATGACTCTGCCCTGGAAACCCATCTCGGCCACGTTTCCATAGTCCGTGTTCATGAGCGTGGGACCCCACACAATGCCCAGGTTGACCACCGACATTCGGTTGATGGCCTCCCGCTCCTGGATTCGGTACAGGTGGAAAATCAGGTACCGCAGGGTTGTGTAGTTTGCGTCGGGCAGCTTGTTGACGGTGCCATGCAGAGCGTCTCGTCGCTGTATCGCGTTTTCGATCATGGCGCCGTCAATGAACTCCTGGTGCAGCTCCTTGGTTAGTAGACAGTCGGGCAGCTCGCGGAAGTAGAGCTTGAGCGCAGAGGCCACCGAGTGGATGTCGTTGAGGTTGTCCGAGGGATGCAGCAGGTCCACCTTGGACGGGTCTGTGTCGAACAGATGCTTGATTTCCTGGATCTGCTGGTTGTTTCCGTTGGCCCGGTAAATGCCTTCCACCTCGAGACCAAAGTTGTCAATGGCCTGCACGCACTGGTACACTGCTCTGGGGACGGTTCCCCCCTCGTAGTCAAGCAGATCCTCAATGGGAGTACCGTAGACGGGCATGGAATCCGTCACGCCAGGAGGGAACTGTGTAGGCACCACGGAGGAGGTGACTGACTGCTGGTCCATGGAGATTGTGGGCTGGATGGGAGGAGCAGCTGTGGTGGAGGAAGTGGAGGCCACTCGAGATGCAGCAATGCCTCCAATTGTTCCTGCTGCTCCACTGGGCGTGGGGTTGATCATGGAAGACGCACCAGTAGGAGGAGGAAGCACCGAGTTGGTGGTTCCAGAAGAAACGTTTCGCTGGCCGCCCAGAGCTCCTCCTGCAGAGCTGGGAGTCGAGGAAGATGCGAAAGGAGAGGGGTTGGACGACGAGGCAAAGGGAGTGGGTCCCTTGACGGGTTTCGACACCGACGACGCGTTGTTGCCGCTGCTGGAGTAGTTGAACGACGACTTGGGGCCCGCTCGGCTCTTGTACTGCACCACATCTCTGTTGAGCCGCTGTTTCCGAGGCACGGCCATGACCGAGTCGAAAAAGTCCTTTTCGTTGTCGATCAGCGCCGCGTTTTCTCGCATGGACCGCACGTTGGTGGACGTTCCCGGCGGCTTGAGGGGAGACACCACAAAGCCATTGTTGAGCGCCAGAGTCTCGCAGACGTTGGCAAACTTTTGAAACTGCAGCGACATGCCGCTGTCGCACTCGAAAATGAGATCCTTGAGCTCTCTGGACGCCTCGGGCCGTCTGACACGCAGCAGTTCCTGACGCGACCGCTGGGCAGCAGACACCTTTTGCTGGTAGTCCTGGTCAGCCGCCTGGACCTTTCGCTGCAGCTCCTCCTCGTGCTGGACCGAGTTTTTGGTGGTTTTGAATCCAAACTTGTTCTTGGTGGGGTCTCCAGTTCGAGCCCGCTCCAGATCGTCGTACAGCGACTCGTACTTTGATTTGGCCTTTTCGGCAGCCTGCTCCAGGTCCACCAGGTTCTTTTCGTGCCGCAGATGGGTCTCCTTGACCTGCTTTCGGGTCTTTTCCGTGGTTCGCGCAAGCTCGGACAGCTCGTCGTTCATGGCGTTGAGCTTGGTGACAAAGGTGGCAGACACATCCGACACCCGCTCGCCCACCCGTGCAATCTCGTCAAACTGTCTGTAGAAGGTTCCCTGTCGATGTTCAGGCCGCTTGATGGCGTCCCGTGTGTTTCGCGAGAGTTTCTTGAGGTGTGTAATGTGGTCGAGTTCCAGAGCTCCCCGCTTCTTGATGAACTGAGCAAACTCCTTGCAACTGACAATGCTCTGCTTTGACCGCGCCAACAGCGACGAGATACCCACATCCGACAGCATGATCTCCTGCAGCTTGGGGTCCTCCAGCAGATGAGTACTTTTCTGGGGCACCACGTTGAAGTTGGAGGCGTTGAGAGTGGTTCCCACAGAGGTTGAGGTAGCAGCAGCTGAAGAAGACGAAGGTCCAGACACAGAGCCACTGTGGTTGGTGTTTGTGTCGTCGACAGACATGCGTGACATGGCCGGTGTCAGGCCCTGGTCCTCCATGTCGCCCACAGACGACGTGGACACTATGGAGTCGCCATCATTGTCGCTGTCACTGTATCCTGCCAGCGACTGGTGTTTTGCGGTGGAGGGCGCTTCTGTGGTCGACGAGTTGTGGCTGGCCTCGTCTAGAATCATTGACGGCTTGGTGGCTGCGCCGTCGTCCTGGTTTTTCGGGTCCAGACGCGATTCCGGCATTCTGGTAATGTGAAACTGATGAGCTTTCGGATGGTGTTACGTGTAGTGTGTCCTTTTACTTATGATAAGGTTCGAGGGTTGGGAGGAGATGCATGGGGGGGTCTTAGAGGAAGAGGTGGGAGATGAGGTGGGGGTGAGTTGGAGGTATGGTTGTGATCGGGAGAGCCTGGATAATACGCCTATGGCTTTTATTTTCGGAATCGGACTACATCTCGTGGTTCTGAACGACATGTTCTGAGAGGGGCTAGGCGTAAGGGGTAGCTGTCAGTTCGAACCCTGGTTGGGAGAAATTAAGGGGGGAGTAATAATGGGTTGGCACGTGATCAAAGTGAGGGGAATGAGTTATCACGTGATCAAATTGAAGTGAGAATATTTATTTTGTTACTGACATCAGGTCTTCATCACCTGATACCCCTTCTCGACTCAGCCTCCATTTGGTATGATTACTGAACTGATACCAGCAAGGTAGGTAGTGTGATTTCAGGCAAGTCCACGGATATGAGGGCAACCAACCAGAGACTGGCAATTGATCCAAATCACCTATTTTTGGTCACAGGTTTTCTACTTTAGCAGCTCTCGTAGCAATCATACCTCTTGTTTCCATGCTGCCAAGTCTGGTTATTTTTAGACCGCATTCAAGGCTGAGTTACGAGCCCGTGTAGATCAGTGAAGGATACGAGGGTGGTTGTAAGGGATAACCAGTAAGTGTAGTGCGTTGAAGGAGTTGACAATGAGAGGTTTGTTCTGTTTCAAAGACTTCAATTACTCGATACTGTCAACCTCCTCTCTCACTATAGCAACAATCATAGTTCCGTATTTTGAGCTGCGTCTACATAATGACGTCATACTGCAGTGAGATGAATTGAGGAGACGAGGTGTTGATTTACGTGGATTGATATCCTAATCTCGGTGTTTTGTCTCTTCTTGAGCGCATATAGTTCGCATGTCTTTCTGGCTATTCGTACAAAGTCATCATCGTCACCCATCGTATTCCTCATCTCAGGATCAATCTTAAACACGACAGAAATGCAGGTGTGATGGTGGAGAGGAGGTACCAAAAGTCGAATACTCGGTAGGTGTGGCTCATTCAGCTTTTGTTTGATTGCAGTATCTTAACAATCTACCGCGACGGACTGTGTTCTGACTCTGTTACAGGTGAACATCCATTCGTTTGGTAAGAAGCCAGTCGCGATGTGCTTGTAGGTCGTCCAGCTGATCAAGAGTCTTGTAAAGAGGTGACACTGCTGCAAAGTGATGGGCTGGGTGGACAGAATGCTTTTGGTCAGATTACTAAGAGCGGTATCACGGTCAAAGCTATCTTATGAGATGACGAGAAAGAACTTGTGAGACAGAAGGAGAGGAAGTTGTAAAGCTACCGGTAGGAAAATTGGTCACTGAGTGTTAAAAAGTGATGAAAACACACCCACTTATAATAGATTACGAAATTAGAAATCACTGGAGTCATTCAAAGTCACTGATATTCTCACATTTAGCCGTGGGATGATCATGAAGATGAACTGGCGTTGTTGTCATACGGGTTATAAACCACAAAATGATCAAAAGACGGTAAGGTCCATGATTTTGAAGGAATGAATCTGCGGACTAACGAAGAATCAAATTAAGAAAAACAAGTTGAACGCCTCTGAACTTCTCGCAGCTGCCAACCCTCTCAGAGCACCCTCACGCTCAATACAGACTGACAACCGACCAAACCGGATCCGTCTGACAGATGTTTCTGAAATATTGGCTCATGTGACGTTTTCCAAGCCAGAAGTGGGTCCCATCAAACTTGGGAATCCCAGCCGTATCAACTGTCAAACGAGATATGACTAAGAGGTCAAGTATGCACGCTCATACACCTCCACCAACACACAACTGGTCACGTGACTTCGAATCGTACCTCGGCACATCACATGGTCTGACACCATTCGTTCTACAGTCCCCGAATTCTTTGACCAATAACGGCTCTCATATGTCTTCTGCAAGTCTTCAAAGTCACATGCCAATATTTAAGCAGGCACATGAAACAATGCATGTGAGCTGTTGCGGTTTCACCATAACTCAATTGAGCAGGGGAGTAAGAGTGATTTAACGAGATCAGAAATGGTGATAGTGAGATCGTTAGATTTTTGCAAAATACAGAATTTTTTAATCTACCATATCCCGCTTACCCCTCCTTTTTCACTAATTATTTCACTCTAGCACAGCCGTCTAACGCATTGCCCCACTTGGTGCATTTCATTTCACGCCGTTTTGGAAGTCTAATAAATAAGACCCATGTGAGTCATCTTGACTCAGGCTAACGATGATAAATGGAAGAGATATTAAGAGCATAGTGTAGTTTCTGTTATTATAGTCATGAGACTGGAGCTACACATCCACTCTGTTTCTATTTATTCCCTCACTATTCCCTCACTTCAGCTCTTCCCTTTCAATTAGTCTCGAAGCAGCCATGAGTTTGTTTTGACGTTTGAAGACAGATGATCTTTGACAGGGTGAGGAGTGTGTTAGAATCCGTGGAGACATGCAACTGTGCGATACCCCGTTTTTCTCCCCAAAGCCATGCTATTCATAATACGGGTGTATTTTGCTTTTACCCTCCGCTACGGCGGAAATTATTCACCTTTCTAGACGTTTTCTCCAGTCCCCAGATTTCCCAACCTTGCACTTTAACTACAGTCTACAAACTTTAGCTTTCTCCCAACTGGCTACTTGACCTCGGCAAACCTTGTCCCCAGATCTAAATATACAGTATTAGCTCAGATCAAAAAAAAATCTGGACCCACAACATCTACATCTCTCTACACTACACTGCTACAACACACACATGGAAGCGTATCATCCAGGCGACCTGCTGTCGGTCATCCACAGCACGCTGTCCATGATGCTCATGTGTCCTGCTCTTGGCATGTTATATTCAGGTCTCACTCCTCACTCGTCAGCTCTCTCCATGGCCGGCATGAATCTCGCTGCTCTTTCGATAGCGGTGTTACAATGGGTGGTTTGGGGCTACTCTCTGGCCCTCAGTCCGACGGGCGGCAAATTCATGGGTAATTTGCGCCACGCAGGCTTCCACCACGTCGCTCTGGAACCGCATCCTATTGCTTTTGGCAGACTCCCCGGTCTCGCCGTGGCCATGTTTGAAGGCATGTTTCTGTGCATCACTGCTGTCATTTTGACGGGCAGTATTGTGGGACGGGGCAGGGTCGTCCCCTTTGTGGTCTTCATCTTCTGTTGGGCCACTGTTGTCTACTGTCCCGTGGCGTGTTGGGTCTGGGGACCTAACGGCTGGAGTGGCAGTGATCTGGGCGCTCTGGACTTTGCAGGAGGCTCGCCGGTGCATATCAACTCGGGCTTCACCGGTCTGGCGTACGGAATCATGCTCAGATGGAGCCGAGGAAGAAAACTGGGCGAAAGCCACCCTGTAGCCGCCCCTGAACCGCATTATCCGCACTCTGCAATGCTCGTGATGATTGGAACGGGACTCCTGTGGACGGGATGGCTTGGATTTGCGTCTGGTGGCGCTTTTGGAGCCAATCTGATGGCTCTTATGGCTTCCTCGAATACTATGATTGGAGGAGCGTTTGGAGGTCTCGCATGGGCGGTGCTGGACTACAGAATCGAGCGAAAGCTGTCAATGATTGGCTTTTGCTCGGGCGCAGTCTCAGGACTCGTTTCGCTGTCTCCCTCGTCGGGCTACGTGGCTCCTTGGGCTGCTATCGTCTGTGCCATTGTAGGCTCGGTGGCATGCAACTTGGGCACCCAGCTCAAGTTCTTCATCCACGTCGAGGACCCCCTGGACGTGTTTGCTATCCACGGAATCGGTGGAATGGTGGGATCGCTTTTGGTCGGTCTTTTTGCCGAAAAGGAAGTGGCTAGATTAGATGGCAACAGAGACATTCAGGGAGGCTGGGTGAACCATCACTACGCACAACTCGGGTACCAGTGCGCAGAAGTCTTTTCTGTAGCCGGATACGCCTTCTTTGTGTCTCTGGCACTGCTGTTTATCATTGACAGGATCCCAGGACTGCATCTACGTATGGACCCTAGGGCAGAAGCACAAGGCCCAGACACTAACCAGCATGGAGAGGTATGCTACGAGTTTCTAACTCAACTGGATGACGATCCTAACCCCAACCATCCAGACACAGACCCATCTAATACCATCAACGGGTCGTCTCCTAGACCCTCCATGGAAGCCAACCAGTTTGGTATCTATGAGTTGCATGCCATTCAGTCCAAAAAGGTGAATGACGCTTACCATCCTCCTATGCATCCCCCCATGCATCCCCCCATGCAGGTTAATATCCCTCCTCCTGCTCCCCAACCACAGCCTCCAGCCCAGGACGTTACTCCTCCGCCTCATAATGAACCTCCACCAACGCCCATGTTGGACTTTAGTCTGGGCCCCACACAGCCCGCAAGACAGCCGTTGAACAGAACTGTTACCTCTCCGCTGCTAGGAGAGTAATACGGCGTATTTATTTGTACTAATTAATGCCATGATACGACACGATCCATGACACCGTGACACCACGACACATGAGCGAAGCGAATGTGGAGTCAGACCTAATACTGTATTGTATGACGACCGTAGATGATCGATGAAACAAGGCACCGTTGTCTATTGCCTACACGGGAACTTATCGTTACCAAACATGGTGTGTCTCACCGTCTACAAGTAGTACTCAGACAACTTTTGGTCTCATCGTTAAGGCACCAAAATAGACGAAAGTGGTAATGATGGAGACAAAAGTAGCAGTGAAGGAGACAAAAGCGGCAACCACTGATGTAAGGCGCATGTAGTCTTACTACGGACACGTCCTTCTTTGGTCTGTTTTGGTATGAGGAATAGTCGTGATGTTCCACAGTCTTTAACGGTCTCGTACAGGTCCTACAAGTACGGACGTAGTTGGATTATGGAAAGCCATTATATGATGGTTGGGCGACTACGGTACGGATACTTGTATTGCTCGGATATTTGAATATCTAAGACCAACGGATTAATCGTAGTAGGAGAAGTCCATATCCTCTGTCTCGCGTATCAACTCACTCACTTCTCCAACGGTCATGATCTACCGTTTTGGACGAAACGCCCACTATTCTGAGACAATGATAAACACCACGACTTGCTCGTGAACGCGAGAGTTTCCTGATTAGAAGAGTGCTCCTGAATTTGCTGTTCTGTCTCACTTAACAAGGCGTTAGGTCCCATATATGAGCGTCCTCGAGTGAAGTATACTGCAGCTATGCCTTATCAGAAGGCCTACAAATGGACACTTTTTGAATGGAATCCGTTGATCACTGAGAAAGTGACTGAAGTGTCCAAATGATTCCTCACTCGACGCTCTTCCCCTCCACCCTCTGTCTCACAATTATCACATTCTGCCATGTTTCATCTAGACTGCAATAGCTACTGGCTTGAGAATTAGCAGATCAGCCTCTACTAGTCCGCAAAAACATAGATCGTTGTTATAGAAGGAACAATAGGTGGAGGGCATGACACGCGCACCACTCACGTAAAACACCTCCATCCGCTCTTGGCTATACATTCCAAAAACATCTATACCCCTTAACTCACTCTGCCTACCCGCCTGCACGGTGATGTAAGACCCCTGACGAAATAGTCCATGTAGATATTCTGATAGTGTCTTATTTCGATCTAACTTACCCCGCCGAGATGCTATAGGCGCTAAGCAGTATTGCTGGAAAACGTGTGAGTACAATTTTACTCGATAGCATTTGGCAATGAACACTCTTTTTTATCTCTCTTTTTGACCCAGACCTGTCTCCAGGTTAAGCTCACTTTCAGGCTGAAGATTATCATTGAACTTTCAGAGCTGTCTTTCAAGCGGCTGACGTGACAAATTATGAGAGTAGACGGAAACAGACGAAAGCGGATTTCGAGCTGTACCGTAATACAGCACTGGCAATCTCTACAGCATCAGCACTGTACCCACTGTACACATATCATGTCATTCACCCACATCTTTTTTTTTTCTCTCCAATCACCCTTTTCTTCCTCACAGCCTCCTTTCTCATCTGCTTCTGGCCTGCATGGCATGAATTTAAAAGTTGTTCGAGTTGAGAAGTGCCTTCTGACAGTCCGAAAAGAGACACTGCGTGACTCAAAATGAGCAGGAGAAAAAGACAATCCTTCCTATGAGGCATTTTAAGCACATTTACCAGCTTTTCCTCTCTCCACACCCTCTACCCCCCCTCTATATATAGCTCTTTCCCCCCTCTTATTTTTAGCCAAACCCAAACCGGCATGCAGTAGGTTATGCAGCCGTCCCTATACCTCTTGGTGGAACCTGTGGAGAACATCTCAACATTGCCGTTTCGGAGCCATGAAACTCGCGCTTTTCGCCGTGTGGCTCGCCCCGGCGACCGCCATATACTTCCAGGACTGTCTGCGCCACAGCAGCGACTACAACGGGCTAGCCTGGAGCCCACAGAGCATTTTTGCGGACTACGACAAAGAAGAGGGCCGTCTGCACTTTTCAGTGACGGGAAAAGTGTCTGGAGCGATGCTCAGTGACTTGAACGAGACGGAAAACAAATACACGACGCTCAACAGTCAGGCTCGCAGCATGAAGGGGCTTTTCGTGGACACATACACCCGATTCTGTGAGGAGGTTGGGAAGGATACAAAGGCAGAGACTTGTCCGATTTTTCCAGGTGAGGAGGCATCGTTTGCGTATACCGTGGAGGTTCCCAAGGTTGCGCGTTCGGTTTCCGACATTGAAACCATATTCAAGATCATTAGTCCAGTGGATAACGGTGATGGAGTGGTGGTAGGGTGTGTGGAGATCCAGACCAGTCCGGTGATCAAGAAGGGCACGATTTACGCCATCATTTTCTCGACTTTGGGCGTCAGCATACTCGTTTTTGTGGCGACTTTTGGAGTCCAGTCGTTCTCTACTTGGAGTAGACTGAACACAGGTCTAGATACAGATTCCGACGTCTCTTCTCCTCATGACACCATGAAAGCGTCCATTTTGGCTCAGTTCACAGGCCTCATGGCGTACTGGCAGTTTGCATTCTTTGTGGCGTGTCTGAATCTCAACTACGCAGGTGCCTACCAGGCTCTGGCGTCTGGATTCGGCTGGGCAGCTCTGACGTTCGGTAAGAGCTTCACCAGCGACGTGATCGAGTCTGCAGACCCGGCTAACGGTCTCTACAACTTCCACAAACCGGGCATGCCCGCCATGGCAACGATAGTGGGCCTAAACAACAACCAGGATATCTGGCCGGGTTTCATCATCTGGTTCCTGGTCATTTTTGGAGCCACCATCATCGCCATGTGCATGTCCCGTTTCCTGGCAGGCAGAACGAGCTTCAATTCGTTGGCGTCGGGTCTTGCAAAAGCGACAATTACCGTCGTTTATTCGCTACTGGCACTACCCCTCCTAGCTCTCAGTTTCTACCAACTCCAGGCAGGAGGTACTCTGACTGTCGCCAAGGTGCTTAGTGGCCTGGTTGTCGGTTTCTGGGCCCTTGGAGCTCTCTACTTTTGCTGGAGCGTGTCAAGAGGCCGAAACGGAGACCTGGGATGTTTCACGGGATGCATGAAACCCAGCACCTCGAACGCATTCAGAGCATCCATCGTGTGTGTCGAACTGGGCCACGTCTACCTTTTAGGCGTGTGTATCGGTGTTCTGCAGTCTTCTGGAGTCGCCCAGGTTGCATTTATGGGCACCCTTGAGTTTCTCATGTTCGCCATCACGCTCATTGTCGCTCCCTACGTCTTCAGCCGGCTGTCTGCCCTCATTGCCCTCTTTCGAATGATCATCTCCCTGCTGTCCATTGTATATATTCGCAGCCTGAACACGTCGGTTTCACTCAAGATTATCATGGGCATTGTCATCATGGTGCTTCATCTGGTTGTGTGTCTTTCGTTTCTGTTCTTCGCTGGTCTTCTCATCATCAGACCCCGTTTCAGATCCCAGTCTACTCCTGGCAGCTCCTCGTCGTCTTTTGGGAACATCAACTCGAAGGCCTCTTCGCCTGTCAACCCCGACAATCTTCTGGGCCAGTACAATGACGACCTCAACTCTCAGTCCGAGAAACGAGCTGCCATCAGAGAAAATATCCGTTTCCAGCCGGAAATGTACGAACGGTCCATGTCTGGTCTTCAGGACCATCTGAACAACGAGAACAGACTGGAGGTAGAGTCTCCCCAGGACTTGGGTCTTGTCGATCTTGACTTTGATTTCGAAGACGAGCGGCCCAAACATGAGAGACCCGTGTCAGCAGGTTACTCTATCAAGTCAGGAGGGCACACCAGAACCGTCTCTGGTGGCTCTCTCTCGCATGCACGACCCACGTCTGATCTCTACGAACGAAGACAGGACCGACGACGACGAAGCTCAGCCTCGGGACACCGCAAGTCGCTCACCATCGATACCTCTGCGCTTGTCAAATCACATACTAACCCTTCTCCTGCACTGGCCAACCCCACTCCCATCAAAACTGTGGCCGAGAGAGTGGTGGCTTCTCCCCATACATACTACCGGCCTCCTCGAAGACGATCCGAGGACCGAACCAGCAGCATGGCTACTGGTACTCCTCAGACCCCTGAGGTGCCTGTTCTACCATCTCCTCACGTCGACTACACCCAGCGAGAGGCTGACATCTACAAACGAAGCTCGACCATGTGTGAAGACTACGATCTGAGCAGCCACGAGGCTCTGCACAAGTCCACTTCGCATCTGATTTCCAAGACCCGGTCTGCCGATGAGGTGATCAACAAACACGAGCGCAAGCTATTCCAGCCCAAGACGTGGATCAAGCCCGAGGACGATCCCCTGGAACCCAAGGGTTTCGAGGTGATGAACAGAGGAAAGTAGGTGGAGAGCTGGAGAGCTGGCTTGAAGCGAGCTCGAGCTGCTGGTGTGCATGGGCCAAGAGCCATATTTATTTATCATAATTCATCGTAATAGTAATTTTCAGAGATATAATCGTACTGTAGTCGGTATCAGGTTTGAGTGTGTACATGGTACATTGTAATGGGCTCTACAAACTGAAGCTCCCTTGTAGATCAACTGCACAAGAGCTGGGAGTTATGGCACCCATCAGAGTTGTAGTCTGGGGAACACCTTCAGTTATTTATAGTGAGAACACAAGATACATCGAGACATCCCACTGGTATGTGATCTGGGTAAGCAATTGACCGTGGAGTACGTTATAAGCGTTAATCACCGATTCTGACCGAGTTTACAGTGTATCTGACGTCTCGGATCTTTCCCACGTCCCATTTATGAACGTAGCCATCATAGGTGACATGATGTCAAGACAAAGCTGGAGAAGACAATGTCAAGACAACGCTGGATAAGATGGAGTCGAGTATGGCGTACTTGTAGCTAGTCGGATCGTCTGCTATGCTTGACAATGGCTACTGTATACCGTGCAAGTACTTGTACATGGCCATCCGCTCCTACCGCGTTTTAAGGTACACACTTGTAGATCGCGGCTTACTCAGCACAAGCCCCATATGGTCGCCCCCAACACCCCACAAATAGCCCCATGTCTCCAACGACAAAGACATTGTTCTGCAACGCGCTTTTTGGTCGGTTTTTAGCGCATCTTGTGACTGGCTATAGACACCCCACTTATCCTGTTTAAGCCGCATCCTAACCTAACCATAGAAGAGGGCTAAATGGCCGTGGAGGTTATGACAAAAGTGAGCCAAAGAGCAAGGATGCTGAGTGATTTTCCACTGCAAAACCAAACAATGAACTATACGGCCACCATTGCCACCTTTGGCCTCACTCATAACCTGACGGAAGTCGGAATTGTAACCCTACAATAATTGGCCGGCCTCGGCATTATTTCTGACGCGGAATAGAGTTGAGAGATGGACCCACCACGGAAAAGACGTTTAGGACGATTGTGGGCGGGTTTGATGAGTTTAAGAGCCGGTTTCTCGACGCTCGTATTCACACGGCCGCCATTAGTCCGTATTATTGGCCGCTACTCATTCCGCCGCCCCCAGAGCGTGTTATGTTGATCCCCATTTGGGTTGGAACGCGTGGCGGAATTTCGCCAGGCATTTTAAATGCAGACGATGCAAGAGTAGAATGGGCCGAATTAGGACAATGGTTCAGCCAGTACAGGAGCAACTGAGTAGCTGAGCAGCCGAGTCGACCTGACGAGTCACACGACACTTGCTCTCGTACTAGTACTTAGTGTTATAGCCCCATTGCTCTCCGGTCCTCAATCCCCGTGTCCATTCCGCGACACTTAATTTTCACCATGGCGATTTTCATTTCCGTTTTAGGGCTCGACCACATCAGAGTTCGGATGCTCAGCGGATATGCATGGTGATAGAGGTGTAGAAATAGAACGGAGGGAGGTGGACAGTAAAGGGGAAAGCAGGGCTCTGAAGCCGTAGCGTAGGGTATTATACCGTAGTGCGATATCTACGAGTACTTGGCAATTTACACGCTACTCTACTGCATCCACCTTGGCTTCACTCTCAACACTGTCAAGTGCCTCTGACACTCTCCCTTACTCCACATTAAATTCGGACACGTGTTGTAAAGAGCGTAGGATTGTACGAGGAGTAGAAAACAGATCGTGGGCCATGGTTTCAGATGTCTCCCACGTCTGGGCTGCACCCGCACACCCGTTCTGGACGCTCCAAAGATGCACGTTGGCCGGTGGTAGCACCGATTTGCTGTTTGCCAAACCCCTATTGTTACGGGTAAATGTGCATTTCGGAAAAAAGCTGCTGTTGGTTGGTTCCTCAAGTTTGAGAGCTGCTCTAGCGTCTGTTTTTGTGAACTCTAACCAAGAAGGTTATTGGGCCACACAAGACACGCTTGTACTGCCAACAGCCTCAGCAAGCATAATAGAGACTCACATCCCCTCTCGCGCAAAACTGCCAACTTGAACTTGTTCTTCACCAAACCACAGCACCAAACATGTCCAAGCACCACCTGAAGACCCAGAGTGCCGTCGTGAGTATTGCAGAAAGGAGAGAGGAAGGAGGGAGGTTCCAGCATGCACACGAACACACGAACAAGCAAATCAGTCGTGGTTAGAGACAGTCGTGATGGGGAGAGGACCGTGAGAAGACGCGCTTCGAGTAATTGGAACACAGAAAGGCATCGGGAAGCAACGACGGGCTCCCCTGCCCCTCACTCAATGACTTACAGATCACTCAACAGCTCAACCCGCTCGTCCGAGTGGTTTGTCGCAGACTGATCTTGACACGGTCGAGGTGACATCGAGAGTGTTGCAGAGGGTGTGCCAAGACCGACAAGTTCACTGGGGACTACCATTGAGTGACCAGGGTCAGTGAAATGTCGATTCTGTGTCGCCGATTGTTCACCATCCATGTCTGTCGCTACTGCGTGTCGTCTCCCTGATCTACCTCGTTGCTGTTGTCTGGGCTGTCCTGTGATCCAGAGTCTACGTCATGCCAGGCCATTGAGTCAACCTAAAGACATGAATTGACATTGTCGACAAAGTGTCTTTAGGAATGGGCTGTGAAAAGGCGTGTCACTTCACACGACATCTTCTGGCACGACCCATGACCTATTTGCTTGTTCAGTTAGCGTGATGCCGTGACCTGGTGTGATCTGATGTGGCCAGGAAGGATGAATGGCTCCTGTTTGTAGCTAGTCTTTCATTGACCTCGCCAGACTGGATAGCGGTTTCCTAAGTTCTGTCACTCACCCCCTGACACGCTGTCCACCACGTCGAAAGCTGTGATCTTTCTCAGCTGGATGTCTGTATGCGATCCTGCCCACTTATGGCTAGCTCCAACCTCTCTCTGACGATTGAATGAGCTACAGTCTCGTGTCCGTTTCACTTCCGTTACTAATTATAGGCATTCGACAACTCCGCCACCACCGTGGCCGCTTCGCAGATGCGAAACGCCCTCAACAAGCTGTCCGACTCCGTCGAGGACCCCGCCCAGAAGCGACGGTTCGAGAACGAGATGGACAACTTCTTCTCTCTGTTCCGACGATACCTTGTCGACAAGGCCAAGGGCAACGCTCTTGACTGGGACCGAATCAAGCCCCCGAAGGCCGAGCAGGTCATTGACTACAAGGACATTGCCCAGGATGCTGGCGCTGAGTTCCTCAACAAGCTGGCCGTGCTCAAGCTTAACGGTGGTCTTGGTACCTCCATGGGCTGTGTCGGTCCCAAGTCCGTCATCGAGGTTCGAGACGGCAAGTCCTTCCTGGACCTGTCCGTGCGACAGATCGAGCACCTCAACCGACAGTACAACGTTGACGTTCCCTTCATTCTGATGAACTCGTTCAACACCGACGAGGACACCCAGACCATCATCAAGAAGTACCAGGGCCACAAGATCAACATCAAGACCTTCAACCAGTCGCGGTTCCCCCGAGTGTTCAAGGACTCCAACCTGCCTGTCCCCAAGAGCTTCGACGACCGAATCGATGCTTGGTACCCTCCCGGACACGGAGATCTGTTCGAGTCTCTGCACAACTCCGGTGTCCTTGACGAGCTCATCGCCGAGGGCAAGGAGATCATCTTCGTTTCCAACGTTGATAACCTGGGTGCCGTTGTCGACCTGTCTATCCTCAAGCACATGTCCACCACCGGTTCCGAGTACATCATGGAGCTGACCGACAAGACCCGAGCCGATGTCAAGGGTGGTACTCTGATCGACTACGACGGCCAGGTGCGACTTCTCGAAATCGCCCAGGTGCCCAAGGAGCACACCGAGGAGTTCAAGTCCATCAAGAAGTTCAAGTACTTCAACACCAACAACCTGTGGATCAACCTCAAGGCCATCAAGCGAGTGGTCGAGAGCAACGAGCTCGATAGCGAGATTATCCCCAACGAGAAGAGCATCACCATTGGCAAGAACGACATCCCCGTTCTGCAGCTCGAGACCGCTGTCGGAGCCGCCATCCGACACTTCAAGGGCTGCATGGGTGTCAACGTGCCCCGACGACGGTTCCTGCCCGTCAAGACCTGCTCCGATCTGCTGCTGGTCAAGTCCGATCTGTACACCCTCAACGCCGGCCGTCTCGAGATGGACCCCAGCCGATTCGGCGGTTCTCCTCTGATCAAGCTTGGTGGCCACTACAAGAAGGTCAGCGACTTCCAGAAGCGAATCCCCCACATGCCCAAGATTCTGGAGCTGGATCATCTGACCATCACCGGCAATGTCATGCTCGGCAAGGGCGTCACTCTCAAGGGCACCGTCATCTGTGTCTGCGAGGAGGGCAAGAAGATTGACATCCCCAACGGCTCCGTTCTGGAGAACGTTGTCATTACAGGATCTCTCAGTATTCTGGAGCATTAAAGGTAGAGTAATAGGTTGTGTTATGAGGAGTCAAGCGTAGAAAGAGTAGAGGTGTAGCTAGATGAGGTGTAGATGATTGCAGAGTAATCCCTCTGTGTTGTATGAGTGTGTGGTAATGGTTCTTCAAGAGACTGGGGTATAGAAGTACGACTTTGAATCTGAGGCTGAAAGGTATTACCTGGGTCTATAAGAAACTACTTTCCAGACAGTGCAGCCCTACACGTCCCCATTGTAGGGATACACATGGCTCATGAGGATACCAATGGTGCTAATATTGAGCTCCGGGTACTTGTAGTCATTTACCGTACTCGTACTGTAGCATGCTCCCAAGTCTACCATGCCCTCTTGTTTAGTCACAATAAATAAGTCTATGTACTGTACATGTGTGTACCGCTTGATCATTCTCAGACAACCAAACCCGCTCCCAGAAGCCCCCTTGCTGCAAGATAGTCCACCTTTTGCTTTGATGCTCGCAGTTTATCTTTCCACTCGGCAGTTTCGTCTTTACTCAGCTGCTGGGGTTGCCACACTGGTTTGTAAGCCGGGAAAGTGATTCTTGGACACCCAGCAAAGTCGTATTGGATCTGGTGACAATCCTCATTAGCCTTAGTTCCCGAAGTGAGCAGCGGTCTGTAGGGCAAGTTATCGTCTGTGATTTCACGCACGATCCACGGTCCATCATGGTAGTATACAATCACGTTAAGAGGGATGCCAGGCACGTAGTAGACGTTTTCGATCCATAGAGCTGTTCCTTCAGAGTCGTCTCCGACATACACCTTTCCCACGGACTCGACATCAAAGTAGAGGTTTTCGCAGCAGATCTGGGTGGGCTCTTTGATTTCTGAGAGTTGATGGATCATGTCCTTGTTGTTACAGATCGAGACGGGGTAGTTCGTCTTGGCGAGAGGTTCGCAACCCCAAGAGAGGTCCTTGGAGCCCTGAGAGTCGTTACAGCAGAATCTGAAGGACGTCTCAACAGGTCCCGGCAAGATTGTAGCAGAGTGGCCCTTAGTGAGACTGTATCTGACCACGACTGGTGGAAACAGGCCCTTAAGTTCTCTGTAGGCCAGTCTGTATTTGGCAGCGTAGATCGCCTTTTCCACCTTATTTTCCACCGCTTGTTTGCCAGAAACAATGAACGAAGTCTCCATAGTATGTTTATCGTCAATCAGTCGTTCAAACTGAGCCAGAGAATCGTCGTTGGTGCCAGCAGCTCCATTTGCAGGCTTGAATCGATGAGCTTGTAGAAGAGTGTCTCTGATAGTCGTTCCAAACAGATCGGGCTCATCTTTATGTCTATGCCACAGCTTTGAAGCGTAGTCTGTCAAGTCAGCCAGGTCCTGATGATACTCTGAACCTCTCAGGACGTTTTTGCATCTTCTTGCAAGCTGGGCTTTAGCTTTGCAGATGTAGATTCCCTTGAAGCTTTTCACATTGATGATGAAATGAAGCAGTTCCGAGGCCTCTGAAGGCTGTAGCGCCCGAATATGAGTCTGAATCTCGCTGTCCACGCTATTCCACATCATTTTCAGCAACATTTGCGAGTAGTGAGCAGGTTGACGGTAATACAGAAGATTCGCAGTGGTCAAATCTCCCTGAATGATAAACGGCTGAGTAGACCGCACGTAGTCGTAAATGTCATCGTCCGAGCTCCACTTGTTGAACAAATGAACACGGTCAATGAGCCCACACCAGCCCACGTGATCTATGAGCGCCGAAACAGCACCAACTCCAAACTTGAGCAGCCAGTATGCGTTTTCCACCTTGAGGGCTGTATCTCGCACTGCGGCGACCCAATCGCTGATTTTTTCCAGCTCCGTCCACCGCAGCGTGATGTCCGTCTGCCGCAGCTTTTTGATGTCCTTTTCAAAGTCGCCGTCGCCCATTGTTGTGGTCAATCGATCCAACGTTTTTTTCCGAACCCTACAAAAATAGTCCCAATATTAACTGACGATAATTAAGCTTATGTAAGCGAGAAGAGGGTACAAGCGACTAAAGACGAACCTCTCAACAGCGCACTGTATGGGGTGTTATAGGGATTATACTGGAGGATTGACTAAGTGAGATGATATTTTTTTACAAATTTTATCGATTTCCAACTTCTGAGTCCCAATAAGGGTCCACCTATACCCGCTGACTAATCATAGATACACTAAGGAAGAACTCTCCAGAGAAGTGTGGCTATTTCAGCTAGTCAGAATAAATACCTCAAAATAAGTGGATATCTGATATGATCTATTTGTGTTGATTCTGAGGTTTTTTCCAGCGATCTGATGGAAAGTGCCTACAGTGCTATGGAAATATATACCACAGCCAAGATTCGCTGACTAATCCCAAAAATGGGACAAGCAATGCTGACTAAGCCATATGAGCTATAAATGGAGCTCTCAACAGAGCCAAATGAACGCAACTATTGATGATGAAATAATAGCTCAATCGAAGGAGGTGAACAAGAAGGACGAGAACGATTGACTTTGAGTGTTTTTTACATTGTACTACAAGTACAGTATTTTCAAGGTGCACTAAGCCTCCATGAGAGGTATTTCTCAACCACCCTTACTTACTGACTAAGCAACCAATACCCTCACTCAAGAAAGAGCACTCAACAGGATACAGACATTGCAGAGAGTGTGGAGATGGTTGAGCTGACTTAACTAGCAAGAATAATCAGTTTGGTCGAACCAAGACCTGCCAAGTGTATTCTTGGCGTTGCCTCTCAATTTACCACCACTTGTACCTCGACTGACTAAACAAATTTATAGCCGAGATCTCTTCGGATACATTGGTCATGCACTAATAACGGCGAGCCGGTAGCCGAGGTTATGCCTAGGCAGTCAGATATTAGTCATCAACCTGTTAATAATCACACGCTTGAACAACACCCCTCATTTGTATTGCTTATCTCTCTCGTATCACTGTCTGCTAATGAGCCAAATATATGTGACCTGAAAGCGGCTAACGATAGCTAAAATGGTGTAATAATAGGTTGACAAAGAGGCTGCGACGAACAGGACAACAGACTTGGTACAAGTGCTACTGGAGCGGGTACTTCTTCCGGATACTCATAGTCGGGCTGGTAGCTTCTCATCTTACGCTTAGCCTGTCCTACCCCACTTTGCAACACGAAATCAAGACACGGCGCAAATAGAGGAGAGCTAGTAGAGGGGGAGGGGAAGGTAGGGGTGTTTGTGAAGGGTGATTAGGTCACGTGACCAATTCAAATACCACACTCAGCCTCTACACCTTCCACCTATAGGGTCAAGGCTATTTTTTCCTGTATATTTTCTTTTCTCTTTTCTCTTTCTCTTGGCTTGCTTACCCTGCTCTGTAGAGCCGATGATTACGGGTGCATAATCTGACATCTTATTTTGGGAGAGCGCTGCACACGTTTGTTTGAGGCGTGGGAGAAAGGGTGGATTTTAAATACCGACGCCGCATGAGTGGAGTAAGCAGTTAGTCAGGGTGTGAGAGAGAGCACAGTAATGTTATACGGCTGCTGTACGGATAGTCATGTATTACGGTGCATTGTAAGCGTGACTCTGGCTTAGTCAATCATCACCTCACTCGTACTCGTACCAATGCAGACCTGTGAGACCCACGCTATTCGACAATCTTCCCCACCGAGTTAGTCTGAGGGAAGAGATAGTTGCACTGCAGAAGAGGTACCGTTCCTGCACCTTGGTGGGGCACCAGGAGTGTGGCAAAGACAATGTCTCGCTGACTAAGCCTCGCCCCAGCCTCTTTCTCACGGTATCCTTGCTATGTCTGAGACGGCAGCTTGTCTTCGTTCCACAGTTTAGAAGGTTCGATTATTTTGATTGCGAGAGGAAGCTAGTGAGGTGTGTACAACTTACGATGTTTCTGGTATAGTGAAATTGTCAATGTGATGATGAGGACAATACATAAGCACCCTCATTCCTCTTCCACCTTCCATCCATCTTCTCTCACCTCTCATTACCACCATTGTCACTACGATACCACCACCACCACCCTAAGGGTAGCAAGGTGTCGGTGCATAGAGGTGCAAAAAGCTTAAATGCGCAAGTAAATGGTCCATGCCTGCACTGCACCCTCCCAGTTTTATATTCCGTTGGTCTGCCGTCCGAAATCTCTCAGCCCCGTTTCTCTACAGCCGAATTGTCTCCAGGCCGAAAGCTGACGATCCCCAAGACCTAACACCGATACACACCCCGTCTGCGACTTTCTTCGACTTTCCTGACATTCTACGCCACAACATGCACCACCATCTCAACCCCAAGGCGCTCTTTTCTGGTGAGTATAGCGATAACGAGGGAGGGAAAAGCGGCTCATGGTACGATTGAGCGGTTGCGTAGCTCTCAATCAAGCCATTGACCTTGCTGAGGGGCCACCTAGAGCCCAAACTACAGTCTTTTCTCATCACCGGAAAAACGAGCCGTTATATCCGAACCAATGTGATGGGTCGAACAACGACTGCAGTAACGACATTGCGAATGAAACAGCCCTTCATGTACTAACACAGGCCGAAAGGAGAGCACTTCGCCTCAAACCCAGGCAGCCTCCGGCTCGGGGGCCGTGTCTCCCGGCCGAGCTCTGGACTCGTCCACCAACGTAGAGGACGTGGACGAGCTCGACGGCGACGGCCAGAACATCATCATGGGCATTATTGCGCAGCTGCGACCGGGAGCTGACCTGTCGCGAATCACGCTGCCTACCTTCATTCTCGAGCGAAAGTCCATGCTCGAGCGAATCACAAACTCCCTGCAACACCCCTCATATGTGATTGAGGCCCACGCCACAAAGGACCCCGTCCAGCGGTTCATCCAGGTGGTCAAGTGGTACCACTCCGGCTGGCACATCACCCCCAAGGCCGTCAAGAAGCCTCTGAACCCCATTCTCGGCGAGTTCTTCACATGCTACTGGGACTACGACGACGGCTCCCACGGATACTACATTTCCGAGCAGACCTCTCACCACCCTCCCAAGTCGTCGTACTTTTACATGATCCCCGAGCACAACATCCGAGTCGACGGTACTCTGGCTCCCAAGTCCCGATTCCTGGGCAACTCTGCGGCCTCGCTGATGGAGGGCGCCACAATCCTCAAGTTCCTGGACATCAAGGACGCCAAGGGTCTCCCCGAGGAGTACGAAATCACCTCGCCCAACGCCTACGCCCGAGGCATTCTGTTTGGCCGACTCAAGTACGAGTACTGCGACCACTCGATCATCAAGTGTCCTGCTCTGGACCTGACTCTTGACCTCGACTTCAAGGCCAAGGGCTTCATCTCCGGAACTTACAACGCCTTCGAGGGCCAGATCAAGCGAATCTCCACCGGCGAGGCTCTCTACGACGTGTTCGGAAAGTGGGACGAGATCATTGAGCTCAAGAACCTCAAGACCGGCGAGAAGTCCGTGCTGTTCGACGTGGCCAAGGCCGCCCTGCACCCTCCCAAGGTGCGACCCATCGCCGAGCAGGCTGCCACCGAGTCTCGACGACTGTGGGAGCCCGTTACTGACGCGCTCGCCAAGCGAGACCATACCGTGGCCACCGACGAGAAGTTCAAGATTGAGGACGCGCAGCGAACGCTGGCCAAGGAGCGGGAGGAGCATGGCGTCAAGTTCCTGCCCAAGCTGTTCAAGCCTGCGCCTGCGCCTCTGGACTTCATTCTGTACAAGGACCTGCACGGCACCCCCGAGGAGGTCACCAAGGAGATTCTCAGCATAGTCCCCATTCTGCCCGGCCAGCAGTTCACCAAGGACTTCGAAATGTCCGGCGAGAAGAAATACAAGCTGGAGAAGAGCGGCCAGGCCGGTGAGGCTGCTCCCACGGCCACTACTACCGCTGCTGCCCCCCAGGCCGGAGCTGCTCCCCAGGCCACCCCCGCTAACGGCCAGTCTCCTCTGGCCAAGACTTCTGATCTTCAGGAGGCTCTTCCCACCGAGGAGGACGAGTTCCACGATGCCCAGTAATCTGGATAGTGTCTGCAAGTGTCGTAGTACTCGGCCCAGTAACCTGGGTAGTGCCTACAAGTGTTCTGTTACTCGGTGCCCCAGTACGGGTACCCGAGCCCTGTTTTTGTATGGAGGTTGCAAGTGACTATATATAGTTTGATAGAGATTCTTAACGATGGCCATGACAGGTGTAGATATATGACCGCACGAGAGCAGGTGTCAGGTTAACTTAAACGAGATGGCGAGATGGTTTATTATCTACATGCCTGGTGATAAGCAATGACGTCATGGTGGGAGTCAAACGTAGCCAGGAGAGAGGACTGAGATGATGATTACGTTTCTTTAATATTTACAGTACTATGTGAGTATCATCAATAGTCAATAAGTTAGTTGTTGGAGGCTATATCAAGATGCCCTGTTACTCCGTTTCCAAGCGATCTGCGTCTATCTCTTCACAAGGTCAGTTACAGCCCAATCTCGGATCCACCCTGTAATAGAAGTTGAGAGCCTGTTTTTGAAGATGCACATCTCTTGCCTTCGTGACCTTCATGAGAGACTGGAGAGTGTTTGATGCAGCTGTCTCCTCTCCTTCTCCCTCTTCATTTGAGCTTCCTTTCAGTACTTCAAGCCATTCTTGAGCTTCTTCTTCAGAGACAGCCGTCAGTAGTGTTCTCAAACACACGTAGAATGCCTCTGAGCCCAAGTAGTCTTCCTGAACCAGTCTCAATGTCTTCAGTATCGTCAGTTTATCCTCCAGATCGAGTTCCAACCCAAGATATGTAAAGAAAGACCACCCTGAAGTGTCAGAGGGATGTTTGGAGACCCAGAGCAAAGTGACAGCCAGAAGTTTCCTCAGTATCTTCTTGTCACCCCTGGCAGCCAAATCAGCCACCCACCGAGCGTAACCCCATGCATAATAGTTGTGTTTATGTACCTGAGCTGATCTGAGAACAACGTCGAATTCATGCTCCAGAAAAGAACCCAGATCAGAATAATCGTAGTACTGATGTCCCAGAAGTTTGTTGATTCGCTTCAGATACTCCGAATTACTGAACAGCTCCTTTGATCTGAACAAATCACTATCAACCGTCTTCACCAACGAACGTCTATAGTTCCATAAGGTAGGACTCTTGCTCTGTTTCTTCAACTTTGACGTCAGTAGCAGATCCAGAAACCTCAACTCAGCCTTCTCAGTCTGAATACCCTCCCTCACAAGCTCATACCGAACATTCGTAGCTGAATGGTGTTCATATGCTGCCAAAAGTAACACATTGGAGACGTGTAGAACCTCCTCTGACGTAGGAGACGCCTCAATGATCTTTCGGAACAACTGCTGAGCCACTAAGGCAGCCTTCACCATATCTTTCTTGGGCACACATGCTATAGTGATGTCGTTATCGTTCACCAGTTGAAACGGTTGGTATGTGTTGTCTGATGGAACCTCTTCTGGGAGTTCAGAAGCGCCGATTTCAACCTGATCCCTGAGTTAGCAACGACAAAAGAGTAGTTAGAAAGTACTCACGCAGCCAGTAACGCCCTGCTTAGTTTCTGGACGAGTTCCATGTGTTTGATGTGGTGATGTTGTGGAATGAGTTGTAGTTGAGATTAGTTGCATAGAGCTTATTTAGTTCATGAGCCGCACGAAGAAGAAGGGGTACATGGATTGTGCTACAAAGGGTGTATATTGAGGGGACAGGGGACGATGAAGCTGGGTGAAAACTTATATGAATGTAAAGATAAGCTGACAAGCACCGCTAGCGTTGGTTCTCAATTCAAATGAGAGTTGTAGACGTTTTTCCACACAACTGACTTTACTTTACCTTTAGTTGGGAGAGCGAGTATAATTAGTTGAATTATAAGATGGAAGGGAACACGACGATATTTCAGCTGTATAATAGATACTACATCACAGCGATCTACTCATTTGTGTTCTAAATCAAACATGCAATATTAATGTGTGTATGTAAAAAATAATAACTACTCTTAGCACCAGGTGAAGAAAGGGGCTTTGCGAGTGGCAATCTGAAGTCGTTCGACAATGACCTTTCTGGTGGCCTGGTACGACGACTCAGCATGCGAGAATCCAACGTCATTGATATGAGAATCATTGTGGTGATGACCATTCTTGTTATCGCCCACCTTAAGAGGTCCACTGGTAGCATGTTCACTGATAAGTTCATCCCACAGACTCTGGCGTCTACCATGACGTTTGGGAGCTGCGCCAGGGTTCTTTCTGGTTGGACTAGAAGACTCCAGCTCTCTATATCTAGCCTCTAAGCTGAGAGAAGAGCCCTTGGAGGGTCGCAGTTTCTGGGTGGGAGCTGACGCTGGAGTAGTAGAAGGTCCAGCAGAAGAAGAAGCTGCATTGTTGTGAGACGACAAGAGAGGAATCTGGTCGCTGTTGAGACTCTGGTGTTTGCTGGGTGATACGGACAGAGAGTTGAGAGCAGGAAGCAGCATGTTTTCGTCCACGCTGGATTGTCTGGAATGCATATGGGTAGGGGTAGAAGCTCTGTTGAGAAGAGGAGTACCAATAGCTGAAGAGAGAGTCTCGATGGGGATGCGAACGGGAATGTCCATTTCTCCATCCCAAATCAGCACCTTGTCTCTTCTTGCAAGCTCCAAGGGACCCTGGTCGTGAGATTTGAGTGTCTCGACGACATTGAATGCTTGACCCTTCATAACGGCCCACTGTTTCTTCCACATTCGTTCCCTAAAGTCAGGATCGACGCTGAAGAGGTCACGGAACTCCACATACGTCTGTTCCCACCATCTAGGAGAGGTCAACAATGGCAAAAAGTGTTCCCTTGTCTCTCTGGAAAAGGGTTGTCCGATGAGATCAAGAGGAAGGAACAACCAACCGAAAGGGTACGATCTCCACTCGTCAGGATGCTTCCAGGGCCACGAGAGACCCGAGTCAATAGCTCCAATCTTCAGTCTGGGCACTTTGACGGGAGAATGAGAAGAATGGGGTGTGGCTCCTCGAGAAGGTGAGCCTTGAGGATGGTACTGGTGATGAGCAGAAGCGGCATCGACCCATTCCAGCTTGATCATCCAGTTGTCGAGTCCTCGGTCAGTGTTTCGCATGATGTAGTCCAGAATAACAAGTTTTTCCAACTCCAATCGGAACTGTTTTTGAACTGCAGGAGTCCAGATATCAGACTCAGATGCTGCTCCATACTGCTGACGTCTCTTGTCGGGCCATGGATGCTTTCTGAAGAAGACGTCTGCCTCCTCGTAGTTGTGTAGGAAGAGCTGAAACGACCCTGGCTTTCTAGGGAGTAATCTAGCATCGTTCTTTGCCCGTCTTCGTTCAAAGTATCTGTAATAAAATGTAGGTGAAGACAGGTAGACAATCTCCGTGTGAGGAACAATGCCAGTCTGCAATCTGCGATCCAACAGCGACGCTGCAGCTTCACAGATGTATCCAGTGTTAGGGATCAGGCAAGATCGTCCAAAGAAACAAGGAAACAGGTTTCTGTGCAGCCATTTGGTCCATTTAGGTGACAGGGGACCGTATGGCTCTTCGTCCTTGGGTTTGAACACTCCGACCACCTCGCGGTGTTCATTATAGGCGAAATAGCTACCACTGGAGCCCTGGGCAATGAGTCTGGGGAAGATTCCGTGTGAAATAGCCTCAATGACAGACTCAATGACTTCTCCGAAATGCACGGCTGAATCGTAGTCTTCCTCGGAGGTATCGAGCAGTTGGCGGGATTCGAACTCTGGCAGGTTCTTGAAAACCGAGTAGTAGATCTCCACGGCTCTTTCCTGGGCGGGATTTCTTCCTCGTCTAGCAGGAAAGGCAGTGGACAGTTTTCGGCCGATTCGCGAGAAAACGCCCATCCAGGTGCTCGATCCGGATGCCAGTGAGTCTCTGTCCGAGTTTTGATGGTTGGATTCGAGATCAACAAAGTGTGTGAGCTGGTCTGGAGTCTTGAATTCGTTAGGGACGAGTTGAGTGCCTGAAGACGACCACTGCTGATGCACCGGCGTAGCAGTTCGAGGAGACAGATCGGAGGCATTAGGCATCTGCGGAGAAGGCAGCAGATCCTTGGTGACCACCGATAACCGTCCAGCCTGGTTTCCCAGCGCTCTGTGGGTCTCGTTGTTGCTTATTCCCTCCTCGGCGTACTCTGCAGACTGCGATTCTGCCAGATCGAGTGACGCCAAACGGTCAAAGCCCGATTTGAAGACCCGGTCGGAGTGTCCCGAGTCGCCATTCACCCCATTGCCTGCGCTTGACGGTCGTTTTGAGGGGGACATGTTGTGTAAACGACGTACCAACAGTACTGGATGTACTAGAGGGAGATGTAGATGTTTTGTGTGAGAATGTCAGTCTTTTGTTGCAAGGTCGAATGTCTAAAATGTCGTATAGGCCGTGGGTTTACCGTTGTCTTGCTATCCTCTTTTGTCCGTTTTATCTCCTTTATCGCCTCGAATATCTCTTGTCGACATCCATGCACCACCCTGCGGCCTGGGTGTATCAGAAAGTTAACTTTTGGTGTTTGGACATGTGGTCGGGGTGATGAGCATTAATAAGGGGTATAGCACGTGCCGAAGAGATAGGTTGGGGGGCGTATGCGAGAGGGGTGGTATCCATAGACGATTATGTAAGCGGGATGGAGTAATTTCCTTCACGTTATCTACCAGAACCCCTCCTATTGGTACCGGCTGCACTCACACCCTTCTTTGCTACGCCACAGTCGCCACCTGATGTATTTGGCAGTCACAGAGAGTATGGTGACGGTGTTGACGTGACCCAACTCGGATTATATAATTCGATACCATTTTTTGACCCTTCTGGCAGCTGCAAGGGTCTAGGAATTGTAACTCGCTCGGAACCCAGGGGTGCCAAGGCACTAGCACTGGATGTTAGCCGTGCCCTAAAAGTGCATTGATTGAGTGGCTGGGTGGTTAGGGTTAAATGAGGGGGAGTGATGAGTAATGGCGGACCGTGGGAGGTGCTCTAGGGCTCTGGTTGGTTAACAGATCCTTCATTGATAGTTTGAACACCATACAGATATTCTTCAGATCGTTTCATTGGTGCACATTTAAGGTAATGACGTGCTTTCGAGAAAAGGGCTGTTATCCAGAATATTTCGTACTGAGGGGATATATTATTATTGTGGAAATTGAATATTCAAGTTTCTAGGAACTGATTCATGTAATTTACAGCATACATTGCCACACAAAATACGTCTCGAAATCGCGTCCTCCTCTTCCTCTCTTTTGTTCAGCCTTTGCAACTCCCAACTAAATAAGGTGTGTTACACAAACAGAATAGGCAAAATACTTGACTCCAATCACTCATTCTCTTCACTCCACACCACTCGAAACAACAAAGCCGCGGACGGAATCATGTTTGTCTCCACCTCAGCATTGCCAAGAGTGACGTCAATAGCTCTGAGGGGTTCAGGCTCGTTATTTAATACGAGGTCTGGGGTCACACAAATACAGGTCATTTCATGGGTTCTGACAGATTACGAGTATGACAAACGTATGACTAAGCTGCAAGCCGTGTGAACGTCACCCAGCGTCTGATCGGCACACCACTTGTACCATATATGACCGCCATCCCACTCTTCCATACCACTCGTTGCCACCTCTCTGCTACACCTCATGTGGTGTGGTCTCCACTGAGGCGCAGCATGTCGTCCATGTGGGGACTGTATGCTTCGCGACGGACATGAAACGGTGGATGAGGAGACGCGGAATGTTGACTTGAAAAGTACTGTTTACACAGTCGATGTCGGTCAATTGGCTCGCCATATGCCAACCTGTACACCGCAGATCTCTCTTTCACCTCTGCCTCGCTTACACCGTCCCTCTGGTCATCTCTGTCTTCAACGTTGTCCTGCAAAGACTTTGGCGGCTGACGTTGCGACCTCGCTGCACCTGAGCTTTAGGGCGTTTGGGTTGTGATGCAGGGGAGTAAACAGAGAACGGAGAAGAGGCAGAGAAAGAGTATGCTCACGTGACCAGAGATCTCGGCGACTGACCGTCTCGTCTGTTTGTATCACAGCCGTCATACCCTCTCTCTCTTGGCCAATCAAAACCCCACACCTCCCCATTCCAGAGACACGGCCATTAGTGCCGATTGGGAGCGTTGGCGCAACTCTAAGTGCGATTTGATTAGTCTCAGAGGGTTGAAAAAGTGCCCGTGAGGTGGAGGGGATCGGTGAGGTGGGTGTTTTTGGTGTCGTAGGGGCGAATTGAGAGCGTAGATATTGTATTCTGGCTTGTACACGTGATGTACGGTCTTTGCCGTCGTGTTCCGGCTTCCACGGCTCATCTGACAAGCATGCATCTTGACGTGTTCTCTTTGGGTAAGTTGTAGGCTGTGTTGGACCGGCAACGGACAAGTGGAGACGTGAGGGGGGTAATAATAGTTGTAAAATGGAGAAAAGAGCACTGAAATGAGAAATTTTAAGGCGGAATAGGTGGTTGACAACGTCACTTCATCCATATACCTTCTTTGATACGTTTGTTCACGTCCTCATTTTTTCACAGTCATTTCTTTTCTTTCAACAATGCCCATTGTCAAACCTTGTTACTCAACTCTAATTTCGCGTACAGACAACCACATTGTCCACGTCCTTCCACGCATGGATATATAAACGTGGGCCCCTGCTTTCTTCCACCTCAAGTTTATCCACTCCACCAGCTCAAAATGAACCGAAACGAATACGACGACAACCGAGGCAACAACCGAAACGAGTCCTACGGCAACGAGGGCCGAAACGAGGGCCGAAACGAGTCCTACGGAAACAACTCCAACTCCAACTCCAACTACGGAGGTAACAACTCCAACTCCAACCACGGAAACAACTCTTCCAACTACGGAAACAACAACGATTCCTACGGATCCAACAACAACAACAACTCCAACTACGGTGGTAACAACAACAACTCCAACTACGGTGGCAACAACAACAACTCCAACAACTCCAACTCTGGTTTTGGTGGCAACAACAACTCCAACGATTCTTACGGATCTAACAACAACTCCAACTCCAACTCCAACAACAACAACAACAACATGAACTCTTCCAACAACTCTTCCAACTCCAACGTCAACCCTTACGTTGCCAAGGGTATCAACATGGTTGAGGAGAAGTTCTTCGGTATGGACCAGAAGAACGAGACCGCCAACGAGCGAAAGTACGACCAGAAGATTGGCGAGTTCATCACCTCCAAGATCTCTGGCAACAAGGGCTCTTCTGGTTCCAACTCCAACGACTCCTACAACAACAACAACAACAACAACAACTCCAACAACTCCTCTTCTGGCGGTATTGGCGTGAGTATTACAAAGACGGAGACACCTAGCTGGGCTCAAGTGATGCGATCTGCTCAATTGATTTGGTATACCGATCTATATGACAGTCGATCTCTTACTTGTGCCCTTTTAGCAGTTGTGACGTTTCTTCACAAACAATCCCCCTCCTTACTAACACAGTCCTTCATTGCCGGCCAGCTGTCTGGAAACAACAACTCCAACAACAACAACAACAACAACCAGGGAGGTGACAGCCTTCAGGACAAGCTTGGCGTGAGTATCTAACCTTTTTTCCCCACAATTGTAAAATGAGAGCGAATATTAATGGTTTTAGGGCTTCATTTCTGGCGCCATGGCCGGCAACAACAAGAATGGCAACAACAACAACAACAACAACAATAACAACAACAACAATGGAGGTGAAGGTGGCCTGCAGGACAAGGTCACTGGATTCATTGCTGGAGCCATTGCCAAGCAGGGCCAGAAGCAGATGGAGAACCAGCTTAAGGATCAGATTGGAGTATGTATTTGTTTTTTTCCTGTTTTGAGTCACGCGGATCACTTTTTTCCCCCCACCTACTAACACAGTCTTTCCTCGGCGGCAGCAAGTAAGCCTAGACGTATATTTATAGCGTAATGAGTCTTGATTTGATTATTCAATGATACGGTTAGCGTTTTAGTTTAATGACGATCTTGCCAAGGTGAGGCTATCAGAGTTCATAACTGGGGTTTATGAACAGCCAAGGGGTGTCTAAATGCGGAAGAGGGGCGGTAGTACGAGTACGAGTGCGACACGGGGGGTTTCCGATTGTATTTTGCTATTCAGATTAGTAAGCAAACTTGTTAGGGGGATATAGCTCATGCACTGGGTGAGAATCGAAGAGCAGTTTTTTTGTGCGAGTGTGTACTTCTGGCTCTTTCTCTGGCTCTTCATCTCTCGATTTTCGATAATGTTACCGCTCTTTGAGATGTGTTTGACTGTCTTCTTGGCCAGCTTCTTCAGTGTCTGTGATACGATGTGCTGTCCCGACTCATGTTTCTATCTCCACAGTAAGTTCTACCTCATGTATTCTATGTATATTAGTCGCCCGTTGAGGACTATTTTGTCTCCCCTGTCTAGTAAAGCTGCTTGTAAATAGCGTCAGACATCTTGATGGTCTGCTTGATGTCCTTGACGTCATGAACCCGCACGATATCTGCTCCCTGCTGAATGGCAGCAGTCACTGTAGCAGCAGTGCCCAGAAGTCTGTCAGCAGCAACCTCCTGCTCCGTGATGGTTCCGATGAACTTCTTTCTGCTGGTTCCCACGAGCCAGGCGTAGTTGCCGAGTCCTCCCTTGGTTCTGATGACATCCTGGTTCTTGAGAGTCCACAGGTTCTGTTTCAGGTTCTTGGCGAAACCCACTCCAGGGTCCAGAATGATCTGGTGGCTTCGGAGACCGGAATCTCGAGCCTTCTTGACAATATCCTGCATCTCACGAGCTAGCACGGCCACAAACTCTTCCTCTTCGGTGATGTTCACGTGCGTGGACTTTTCGTTAGCAGGAAGAGTGTATGTGTTGTTCTTGATGTCCTCTCTGCTGTGGTTGAGAATGATGGGCACACCGAGCTTGGCGACAGTGGAGAGCATCTCGGGATCGTAGGTGCCGGCAGTGACGTCGTTGATCACGTCAGCGCCAGCCTTGATAGACTCCTCAGCAACCTTGCTGTAGAAGGTGTCGATAGACAGAATAACATTCTTGAGCTCTTCGCACGATCTGATCTTTTCGACCACAGGAATCACTCGCTTGAGCTCCTCCTCCACGCTGACAATCTCAGCTCCAGGACGTGTGCTCTGGCCTCCAATGTCAATGATATCTGCTCCCTCAGCAACCATTCTCTTGGCCTCCTCAACCGCGTTCTCAGCAGTGAACTTGCCTCCGTCAGAAAACGAGTCGGGGGTAATGTTCATGATTCCCATGAGCTGGGTGGGTCTGTTCTTTCGCTCCTCGAGATCGAATTCAAGGAATCGTCCGGTTTCAGACTCCAGAGAACCAACAGGAACAACCTCGTTGAGATCAGACGACTTTTGCACGTTCGAGCTCTTAGGAAGCAGACCAAGGTGCTCCTTGAACGATTTCATGGTCACAGGATGAAGTCTGTCACTGGGAAGAACGTCAAGCAGAGGTTTGAGCACAAAACTTCGGTCCACAGCTCCAGCATGAGGAATGATGAGTCTAGGATGCTTGAAGACTCGATCGTCGTAGAGAATGATGTCAAGATCGATGGATCGAGGGCCCTTCTCGACCTCCTTGACTCGCTTGAGCTTCTCAGACTCAATGTTCTGAGTGACATCAAGAAGAGCAATGGGTTCAAGAGAAGTGAACACTCGAAGAACACCGTTGATGAATCGCTGCTGGTCCTGCACAAACATGGGCTCGGAAATGTAATAATGAGACACATCCTTGACCTCGATTCCAGCCTTTTCGAGTTCCTTGATCGCTTCAGAAATGTTGTAGAAGGGGTTTCCAACGTTTGAACCAAAGGCAATGTACACCTCGTGTTTGAGAGACGCATCCTTGGGCTTATCTTCGTTAGAAAGCACGTATTCTGACTTGAGCTGGTCCTTGGATCGAGTGATTTCCACTCCAGCAGCCTTGGCAAAGGTCAGAGCGCTGGGTTTCTTGGCAGTAACCGTGGCCTTCTCAACACCCAGTTTACCGCAGAGCACGTCAGCGACTGAGGTAACCAGAGCCTCCACAGTCTTGTATTCAGACGCCTCCACATGGTCGACCACCACGTCGACCACGTTTCTGAAGTTGTAGGCCTTATCGAAGCCCACAGGTGAGTTCTGGGGCTTGTAGAGGATCAGGTCGATGGTGATGTTTTGTCTGTGGATACGTTCGCCGGCGTTGATACCGATGATAGTAACGATATTGAGTCCGCTGATGGAAACAACGTCGGTATGGTTAGCAGGGGTGGAGATCTTTCCGGTGTACGGATCGAGTTCCCGGATGATCTGGATAGTAGCAGACTGGGCTCGCAGCAGTGCACGGGGTTTGCTGACCTTGATCATAGCCCAGGCAGCTCCACAGCCACTAGTGAGGATTCGGGTGCTGATAGCGTCGGCAATGTGTTCCAGAGAGTTGAATCTGTTGGTTTCAACAAGTTTTGTGACCTCCTCACACACCGTGGCGTAGTTGATTGAGTCGGGAAGGTGGTCCAGAGCTCCAGACTTGGCAATCGACGTCTTCATCCACATGGACACTTCCACGGGCTGAGCCTCGTTTCGTTGCCAGGCGTCGACGCCAATGAACGTCTTGAGCAGCAAATCTTTGAGAAAAACAACATCCTTGGATCGAGTCGAGTCCGACGCGGTGTTGGACAGCGGCCGATCTGGAATAGCTTCACTGACCATATCTGTAGAGGTGAAAAAGGGTCGTGATAACGGTGATCTGAGAGAGACAGCTAGCTGAGACGGAGCAAGGGAACGGGAAGGAAAGAATTTGCTCGGAAAGGCCGGAGAGCGCGAGAGGAGTCTGATCCGCGCGAAAATCTTGAACGTCGGGTTCTCAACCGCCTTTTGAAAAGTATCAAAAGTCGAGTTGGCAGGGATCTATAAATCCAGTTAGCGTTAGGCTCAAAGAGTCAGGAAGATTTTGACTTTGGTGGACAGGTAGGCGAAATCCGTAGGAAATAGGGAAAAATGGAAAAAATAGTGGAAAATAGAAAAAAAATACAAGACGGGGCTGGTGTACTGATTTTGATTGTTATTCTGGCTGAAAATCCCGTCTAAAGCCCATTTCCCAGCTGTCACGTCGGCATTATAGCTGCATCATACAACATGACGCTGATCTAGCTGACAATGATGCAATACCCCCAGTTCCCCACCGATAACATAGATAAAGGTCGGATTTGAGAAAACGAGACGCGGGAATGTGCTGCGGACATTTCTTTTTGTACTTTGTCACGTGACTAATCAGATTCAACCAATACAATATATCACCGTGAAAATTCGTAACCCCAGATGCATCAACTCTAACCGTCTCCGAGTCGAACGCACGTGGATAAAAATCAAGAGAAATATTAGGGATTATTTGTAGAAAATGAGGAAAATCAGAGAAATTAAAAAAATAATGGAGAATATTAAAGAGACCTTCGAGAGGTGCACCGTATACAAAAAGGATATAATGCTTCTGAAATAAGCCAAATTCACCTTCTACAACACCCCACACTCCTTACTCTTGTCCAGATCTATCGTTGTCTATCGTCTATATACATTAGTTGAGCTTTCTCTTCTCCTGGAGAGCTACGACGTGAGCTCGCTTGGTGAAGGCATCGACCATGACCTGGCTCACGGCAGGTGCAAACTGAGAAGAGACCATATTGTACATTGTGTTTTTGAACTGAAACTCAAGGTCCAGTTTCACGTTGCATGCGTTTTCCGAGATTTGGCTGGGGGAAATAGTCCATTTGGAATAGAGCACGTTGAACATGGAGTGATCCGGTGCGGAAGACTGGGTTAGCGCGGTAGAGAGTGGCCGAAGGTCACGAGCAGACAACATCCTATTGCTTGGCCATCAGTAGTTCCACTTCTACATCACCTGAAGGACATGACACGTGATATATGCCATCCAACGACATCACATGACTCGGAGTCATTCAGAAAGATGATTAGCGTGATCTATGAAGATCTGGAACTTGTCAGTGCCTTACAGCCCTCGGGATCAAGCGGAGACTGATCTAGCAAGATTAGAACATGCCGCATTGGGTCATGCTAGCTGGTCACATGGGGTTCACGTGACCGGGGGAGCCATCACGTAACGTACACAGCTCAAGCTCAAATCATATGACTGCGTCACGTGATCTGTTTATTCCCATACTCACAACAACACTCTTATCCTTCACACACTCAATCTTGCTGGCAAACTCCTCATTAAACTGATTCCAGCCCACCTTGAGCACGGCCTCGGCCGGATTCCCGTCCTGGTCCGTCTTGGTGATTGTGGATCCCTCGCAAAACGGCACAAACTCGGAGTAATGTTGAACATCAGAAACCACTCCGTAAATGAGACTTGGCGGGTAGTCGAACCGTTGTGTCACTGAAAAAGTGGTAGGTTCGTTAGAGGGAAAAGAGAAGAAGTGACGACATTGGTAGTGTCGCGATGCAGAGAGGACTGAGGTGGTTCGGCAGCGTATTCCAGCCAACATGGTGGTTTTGAGGGTGATGTTGGAAGCGAAGCTTTTTGCCAAAGCGCAATATATGCATGATTGGAGGAGGATGAAATGTTGGTTTTGAGCAACGTGGGAAGAGAAGGAGTGGTCAAAATGTGTGTAAAACAGTGGAATCAAAGTTGAAATGTATAGCGCTCAATAACTGGCGCATATCAATTGATGTATAATTACTCCTTATTTTCTACTTATTTTCTGGCTCTTTTCCTCACACTCTGTCTCAACCCAATCAGTCTTCACTGTCAACTATATCCCAAATCGTCAACTAACTCAACTTTATCCCGTTTATGCACTGATTAAATAAATTAACAGTCCGAATATCAACATCAACACTTTGAACAAAAACCACGCCATTCCACCATGTCCATCGACCTCGACTGGGATGGAATGATCAACAGCGACGAGATTGATGTGGCCGAATGGCTGCGGTCGCTGTTGGACAAGCAGTTTCAGCAACTGGATCTGCCTCGAAACATCCGGTCAGTCTCAATCACGACTCTGAGTCTCGGAACTATTCCTCCAGAGCTCGAAATCAAACACATTAGCGACCCATTCCCTGAGTTTTACGCTGAAGAAGAAGCCGCGTCGGATTCGCATTATTTGCCACCTCTACATCCTCCTCAACAACGAAGATCTGCTCCTAGCACTCCACACATCCATACCAACACACAAAACCCGATAGATAGAGGAATAGCGTCCTATTTCCATCCACTGGGCAACGCGCCGCTCATGTCCGGTCTCAGAACCCCCTTGAATATCCCCTCTTGGGCTACAAACGGTCATACCAGGACTAGTAGCAGGTTACCACTGAATACCCCAATTGAAGCCGAAATCGTCGAGTCTGTGAGAGAAAGTACAGCTCCTCGAACTCCTGAGGAGAGGGAACAGCAGCCAGTACCTGAAGACCGAGAAGATGACCTGCAGGTGCTGTTTCGAGTGAAATACACGGGAGATATTCGCATTGGAGTGGAGGCTACGCTTCGACTGAACTATCCCTCAGATGACGTTGTTTTACTGCCTATGAAACTGCATCTGTCACACATCAACATCAACTCCCTGGCTATTATGGCCTATATCAAAAAGTCGATCTATTTGTCTGTCATTTGCGATCTTGATGACTCAGACCATGCCGTGGCAAGAACAGGACGAGAACGACTGGATATCATCAGAGACGTGAAAATTGACAGTGAAATTGGCCATCATGATACTAATGGAGCGGCTCTGAGAAACGTGGGTAAAGTGGACAGGTTTATTGTCGACAAGATCAGATCCTTGCTGAAAGCTGAAATTGCCTGGCCTTCGTGGATCAAGGTGTCTATGGAAGATGAAGATAGTGAAGAGGAGGAGGATGGTGAGGATGAGGCTGAGGAGGAATAGGGGACGGAGGAGGACTAACTGTATATAGAACGTTATAGATTGAAGATTGGCAGATGGAGACTGTAGCTTACAGGTACATCCTTAGACAGTACAACGATCTCAGGCTGACTTAAATATACTATATTCACTGCCTAAAGATACATACTTACTGTATTCTGTTAGAGTGTTCACTGCTTTCATTATATCATTAATGCCCTAATGGCCATGCTTCTCAGCAAGCATGTCGTCGTATCGAAGGATACCGCCCAGCAGCACCGACGCTCCCTTGGAACACTGCTCTTGAGTGGAGTACTCGGCAGGGTTATGAGAAATACCATCTCTGCAAGGAATGAAGAGCATGGCTGTAGGACAGACGTAAGAGGTGTATCCGGAGTCGTGTCCAGCTCCAGACTGAAGGCGTCGGTAGGACATCTTTTCATGCTTGGCAGACAACTCCAGGGCCTTCTGACACTCAGGGTCAAAGTGCAGAGCAGGAGAGGTCCATTTCATGGAGTGCGAAAAGGTGACGTCTCGCTTCTTGGCGATTTCCTCGAGCTTGTCGAAAACAGCCTTCTCCAGCTCGTCCACCTTGCTCTCATCCGTGTGTCTCAGATCAATGGAAAAGTTGACTTCTCCAGGAATGGTGTTTGTGGACTGAGGAAGAGAGTTGATGATTCCCACGGTTCCCAGACCTCCCAGAGCCACAGCAGTTTCCTCAATGGCCTGGATCATGGCAGCAGCAGCCACCAGAGCGTCACATCGCCGGTTCATGGGTGTAGTTCCAGTATGGGCCTCTCGTCCAATAACTTCAGCGTCGTACCATCTCATTCCCTGGATTCCAGTGACAATACCGACATCCTTCTCCTCTGCCTCGAGAATAGGACCCTGCTCGATATGAAGCTCAAAATGAGCAGACAGAGGCAGATCCTTGTAGCTGGCAGGAGTGGTTCCCTTGAATCCGATTCGCTCCAGCTCAGTCACAAACTTGGTATCCGGCTCATTAACGTCTCTGAGGTCGTAAGCCTGCTCCTGGGGAATCTTTCCGGCCCAGACTCCCGAGGAAACCATGGCTTTGGGAAACCGAGCTCCCTCCTCGTTAGTCCAGTCAATAACGGCAATGGGAGCATAAGTGGTGTGGTTGGCTTCATGGAGAGCTCGAATGACTTCCAGACCAGCAATGACACCTGCAATTCCGTCGTATCTGCCGCCTCGGGGCTGCGTGTCCAGATGCGAGCCCATTCCAATAGGCGCAATGTCGTTGTTCTTACCGGGACGAACGGCAAAGATGTTGCCCATGGAATCAACAGTCACCTTGCATCCCAGAGCCTCAGCCTCGGCAATGAACCACAGACGCACCTGTTTGTCGTCGTCGTTGAGAGTAAGTCGGTTCATGCCTCCGTCGTCAGTAGCTCCCCATTGACACGATTCGTGGATCGAATCCCAGTATCGTTGGCCATTGGTTTGTGCCTGGAGATAGGTTTGAGCCTGTACAGTTCCGTCCATGGTAGGGTGTTGAGAATTGGTGTAAAAATCAAGTGAATCGGGAAATCAAAGCTGATTCACTAGTGCAGTGAGGATCTATAGTGACGATCCACGGTCTATTTATATCGGACTCCGGAGACGCGTTATCAAGCGGGGGTTATCAAGGTTCCAGTAGATTTAGCCGCGGTGCAGAGATTATGCAGGCATGCAAGTCGGGGAGAACGAATAAGCGGACTGGAGAAGACATTTCTGACAGGATCGTGGTCAATTGAGGTAAGGAAATAGCATGTGTTCTTTTTGAGTAGTTTCCGTGGCATTGCGATGCTATTCCGTGGCTGTTTTCGATAACCCTTTTTTAGCGTATCTTTTTAGCTATACTTTGACTGAGAATAATAGACAGTACAACAACAATACCATGTGGGGCTGGAAATAGCCGCTATAGATGTGGACAGGTTGAGAATGCTCAGTTGGACTGATTATTCATCGGCTCATGCTTGTGAATCGATGATTGTATCTTTATGCGTTCTATTGTGTTGGGCTTCTTGACCACTTCCTCGTATACGAGCTTAGTACGGTCTAACCAGCGAATGAACTATCAAACATAGTGGTTTGGGTGTGAAGTCACCTGAGTGATACAAGAGTCTGTACTAAAGAGCAGCTATTAGACTGAACAGCTGGTTGTACCTTTCAACCCCACCCCGAGTACACACCGATACACATGCCTTGGTCTACCTTATCCAAGCCTCACTCACAGAGTTAGACATTGACGTTGGTATCAGATCTCTAGATTTGATTGGCTGTGCTGATAGAATACAGAAAACACGGGTAGAAGTATTTCCAAGCTCTATTCCTATCAAAACCCGAGGACTTTATACGTCTAAGACAGAGGTACGAGACCGATGAAGTATGGCAGTTATGAGGTATGAGACAGACACTGAGGTTCCTATGGTTAACACAATTCCATTGAAAACTTGCGTGTATAGCTAACTCCATCATCATACCGGATCTCGTAAATTATGGCCTAAATGGGCAAGAAGAGCGATCAACATTTTTGACGAGTCCTTTATAATTATCTCGCATCTCCCTTGTTCTTTCTCAACGCATTATGCAGCCCTTAGAGGTGAAAATGCTCCCCAACATCTGTCACTTCCAGAGATAGGCGACTGCTTTATTTCTTTCAGATCTGAGTCATCCTTTCGATTTCCATCAATTTGCCCGATTTATTTTCAATTTAATACAGTATTCCCCCAAAAAAACCACTCAAAAGCCATCTAAATCAACCCCACCCATTTAAGGTTCCGAGGGTGAGGAGAAGTGGGGGTCAGGTTCTCGAGTATGGGGTAAGTCGAGTAGTCACTGGCTGGTGTGGTTTGTAGTTTTTTGCACCAGCTCGGCTCTTATCTCGGTGCAGTCGTGTGACCAATGCAGAGGCTCCACTCTTGGCGTGATTTAGCCGCTGACGTGTTTGTGCAGGATGAAGTGGAATTCGAGGGAAAATAAATTGCAATAATTCAAAGTAAATCGTAGAAAATGGCAAAAAATTGTAAATGCAATATAAAGTACAAATAAATGCACGGACAGCTACAGAGACAATACCAGACTATGTTTATGTGTTTCCCTCTAATATCTTACTCTCTCCTCTAATAAATAATATATACAAGTGCGGTCTAAAAGATCTCCTTGAGGAGACTAACGACTCCGGACCATCGTCGTTTGGTGAGGATTTCCATGCAGAGAACGAGAAAGATGACCTGGGTGATGACCCACGTGAGCAGCACAAGTGAGTTGACCAGCACTGTCACAAACAGCACCGTGAGCCACAGATTGCTGTCTGTAGGCAGCCACGACACATGTTCAGCAAGGTGTTTGAGATAGAGGTGTGGTGGGGATGCAGAGAGGTACTGTTCGATGGATCCACTGGAGGTGTTGACGAAGATGTGGAAGATGGCAATGTAGAAGAGCAGAACCACTCCCTTGGCGATTCCTTTCCGTACTTGTAAGTTTCTAATGTTGGGCATGGTGTGATGGGGTATGATGCTGATGTGAGAATATGAGAATGTGCAAATGCGAGGTTTCTGTGGGTCTGTGTATGCTCTGGGGTTCTGTGTATGCTGTATGCAGGTTGTGGGTGTTTTGGTGATGTTTCTCGGGACTTTTCGCCGCTTCCGTGCGTTTTCTCGTCGGTTTTTCTCTTCACTGCTCTCGTGAGGTATTTCTGAGGTTTCGATGTTGCTCTACCGATGTTGCGCCATGTGCCTCTGGCATGCACGATATGTGGGGAATAAAGAGATAAAGCCGAGTTGTTGGGATATGAGGAAGTGTGTTTGTCGGTGTGACTGTTGAGAGTGCCGAGGTGCTTTGAGATGCGAACAAGAAGTGGCGATTTGGTGATGTGGTCAGCTGTGAGGATGAAGAGAAGTTTGCTCAAACGCACCTTTTTTCTGGTGCCGTCTGTCTTTCGCTACTTTTTTGGTCGTGCTATAACTGCGAGCTTATTCCCCATCTTTATGTTCGCATAATCAGATGAATTAAGCCGGATTAATGCGCAAGAAATAGAAATTAACATGAGAAAAATACAGAGAAATTCGAGGGGAGTGTAGAACTCGGTTTTATTGAGCCGAATTGAGACCGCAAATCTCACAAACACCCTCCCCCTCCCCTCCTCTTCATAAAATCCATTTTCGACGTTACTAGCTCACACTAATGCGGCAACTACTGAGGCACGTGTTTCTACTGCATCGCCATAACGGTAAGGTAGAGCGACAACTGTCAGAAAAAAGTCAGCAAAAGTCAGCCAAAGGTAATCAGAAACCAAGAATGTGAAAAATTCAGAAAAATCGGTAAAAACCAAATAAATTCCACCGCCTCTGCACTAGCCAATCACCCTCTAAATGCCACCTGGCACCTCTTCCTACCCCTCCCCCTCTCCTCCATTAGGCGTTTTGACGGGGGTCCAAAGGTTGCTGGGAAGTGTGGGGAAATGAGCAGAAGGGTCTTAGACAAGAGTCAGACAGGAGTCAGACAAGCGTTCGAGGTGCCACAAAACCCTCGTTGAGCCCCGTGTCTCACCCAAAACCCGACAACAACGAACGACGCGAGAACACTGTCCCCAACGGCCTCAGATATTAATTATGGACTGACAATGGAACATCGAGCATGTTACAGACGTCGTATTCGCTTAAAGGGAAGGACCAGTAGTTCCGAAGAAGTCTGGAAGTATTGTAGATTGGGATGTAATAGTACATTGATTTGTCTTCTTTTTTTCGATTTCCAGGTTTTCTATTTTTGTCTGAATTTATTCGATTTTCTCTGTTATTAATATTTTTTCCAATTTTTTACCACCCTCGTCTGATCAACCTCGAAAATCCGAGTTTAATTCGCGTGCGTTTCCCGAGGGTCGAACCCACGGTCGTCCCAACACCAATCCTGACCGACCCATATAATCGAGTTACCCGGCCGTTCAACTTCAAAACCCTAGCGTTCATTGGCCAACCGAATATAGAGTAAGCCAACATTGCAGTGAAATCCACACCTTAGTAACAAGACACCAAAATGTTGCCTGGCGGTCCCGTCCCTGTTTTCAAGGTGAGTACAGCGGAAATGATATTTATGGAGTGGTATGACGACGGAGAAGATGACTAAGACGATTTTTGGCTTGTTCCGAGTGTTTTGGAGGGCTTGGACATGACAGTGTGATGTGATTCAGATGGCACTGAGAGTGTGATATCAAGGAAAATGGAAAGGATGAGGAGGGAAAGAAATTGATGACGCGACTAAGTACTCGACCTCAGTTCATATTCGACCTCGACTTGACATGCTGTTTCTATTAGTTTTGAGATACCACTTGGAAGTCATACCAAACACGACTTGAGAGAACACAGCGAGGAAGACACATTGAGCACAGATATGGAAGGATGGTATTGAGCACGGTTTATGGTATTTGTGCAGTCCCAATTTATCACCGTTTCTTCTATCCTTACAATCGTATCTTCAAACGATTCACGTCTTCAGTCACATCAGAACTTGTCCTACATCACAGAAGGTATCACAGAAGATGTCGTTCTGAATTCTCCAACGTTTATTCCTGACGTCTGCGACGGACACGTCCACAACTCATTTACCTTTCAACACAACCACACATCTTCAATTCCCTGCTAACTCAGAAATACACAGTCGGCTCGAAGGGTATCTGGGAGAAGCTGCGAGTTCTCCTGGCCATTGCCCCCAACCGATCCACTGGTAACCCCATTGTGCCTCTGTACCGAGTGCCCACCCCCGGTTCTCGACCCGAGGCCAACGTCTACCAGGACCCCTCCTCGTACCCCACCAACGACATTGCCGAGAACCCCTACTGGAAGCGAGACCACCGACGAGCATACCCCCAGACCGCCTTCTTTGACCAGAAGACCGTGACTGGACTGTTGGAGCTTGGCTCCGAGGCCCAGCCCCGAATCGCTGACGGCGAGGCTGGAACCAAGGCTCTGCTCAACATTGCCAACGGCGGTGTTTCGTTCACCCAGGCTCTGTCCAAGTCCCCCAAGGACGTGATCAACGGCGAGGTTCTGACCGTCAACGGTCTGCCCCCCGTGGCCCCCACCCTGGCCCCCAAGCAGTGGAAGATCATCGAGGGCGAGGCTGCCATCTACCCCAAGGGCTACCCCTGCCGAACTTTCCACTAAGTGGTTGCATATAGATAACTTATCGATTAGGAACGGAATGTAGAGAAGCGGGCGATTAGTCAATGAACACGAAGGTTTCCTAAGTCCATCGCTTTCATCGCTTCCTTCGCGTTTGTAGGTTTCAAATCGGAACACACTGTGGACTCCGATGAACTTTATGAAGAGTCATGAGAAGAGGTAGGGAGACAATAAGTGATTGTAGAACTCTTGGAGGTGATATGAGTGGCGTTTGAAGGTGCTGTAGTTCTTTGTAAAGGTTTCCACGTTTCCCCATATTTTTCCTGATTTTATTCGATTTTTCACAAATTCTCAATATTTCATCACTCCCAACCAACATACGGCTTTCCGAACCGGAGAGTTTGTTGAGCTAGGGTGTGATATTGGAGTGACTCAATTGGGGTGAAGAGAGGAGCTGTAAGCCCGAGAACAAGGAAATCAGACAAAAACTCGTCCATCTTTTCATTACACTTTTCAGAATCGCAATACCTCCTCTTAACCCCAAGAGAATCGTGCCATCCCTCCTTACCCCGCAACTTCAAAGTTAATCCGTCGGATCATCTCATTCGGAAGCCACGATATAAACTAGTGTGGTTCCTTTCTGTTCCGTATCATGTCCGTCAACGCCACCTCTCTGTCTTCTTTCAACGCCAACCACGAGCTCTACGACAAAGCGCGTCCTTCGTTCCAGGAGGATGCTGTCAAGTGGCTGGTTGACACTGCTGGACTGCACAAGGGCTCCAAAGTCGTGGAACTGGCTGTAGGTACCGGCAAGTTCACCAAGTCGATTGTGAACAACGGCTACGAGCTCGTGGCTGTTGAGCCCAGTGAGGGAATGCTGACTTCGTTCAAGAAGAACTTTCCCGACATTCCAGCCAAGATTGGATCTTCCTACGAAACCGGAATCGAAGACCAGTGGGCCGATGCGGTCATCGTAGCCCAGGCGTACCACTGGTTTGCGGACCACAAGTCTCTAGAAGAGCTGCATCGAATTCTGAAACCCGGAGGAAAACTCGTGTTCATCTGGAACATTGAGGTTCTGGATAACCTGTCTGATACCCACTGGCAAAAGATCACCACCGAAAAGGTCTGGTCTTACGATGTCAACGTGCCCCAGTACCGTCATGACAAGTGGCAGGACTCGTTCAAGGGCCAGAACTGGTTCCAGGTCCCTTACCAGGAGAAGATTCTGCCCTACCAGTTGAGCTATTCGGATGAAGATATGTGGAACTACTGGGAGTCTCGAAGTTACATCACAGCTCTGCCGGAGGATGAGAAGAACAAGGTCAAGGAGTTCATTGAGACTCATGTTTCCAAGGCTCCCAAGGAGGAGAGAGATAACGAGGGAAAGCTTGTTGCCGAACGAGGTACCCACGTTGTTGTCGCTACGAGAGTGTAGATGAGTTAATGATACTAATGTTTTTAAGAGGAGTGATATGGAGGTTGAACATGTAAAGTATGGTATACTGAAGGAGTTACCGTAGGCACGTAAAAGACACAGTTTAACCGGTTCTGTGAAGTGAATCGATATGGGGTTTATAAGTGGCCCTATACTCTCAATATCCGAGTCTCTTCATCTCCTTTGTACGAGTACCCTCTGTCTCGCTTTTCTCTCCATACCACTCATTCTTAACAAACAGATCTTAAACACTTGGCGCTGATCAACCATAATACTTAGGACCCCCCTACTCATTAACCCCTTCATACAACCTCTATAAGTACCCTACCAAACCAAGAGTTTCACAGCTCACTAATAAGCCCCAAATAACCCATTTTACCCTTCTAAATTCCCATTCAATCCTTGTTTTACCACCTACTCCCCCTTCACTCCACCGCCATAGAGTTTGTCAAAATTGCGTGTGCCACATCTCACCTCGAGAAACCTCCCAAGGATATTTTCACCCTTGAAAGTGAAAAAATAGGTCACCTGAAAAAGGGGAATAAATGAGTGCGAAATTGACAGAAAAACTGTGCAAAAATATTCAAACGCACAACATCATCATATGATTTTCCCATACCTTTCCCGTAGCCCATCGCTCGCCCTGAACTACACTCACCCTACTCGTGCTTACTCAGCCAAACAAAGTTCATCCACATAAAAAAAGCGATGAAAAATCTCTTCTTATCAACTCCATCACAATGCGACCTATTCTACTGCAAGGCCACGAGCGACCCCTGACCCAGCTCAAGTACAACCGAGAGGGCGATCTGCTCTTCTCCGTTGCCCGAGACAAGACCATTTGTGTCTGGTACTCTCACAACGGAGAGCGACTCGGAACTCTCGAGGGTTCTGGAGGTGCCAACTTTTCCGTCGATGCTGATCCCACCACCACCATTGTGGCCACTGGCTCTGCTGACCAGACTGCCCGTCTTTGGGACATCAAGACCGGCAAGACGATTCACAGCTGGAACTTCAAGACCACCATCAAGCGAGTGGAGTTCTCTCCCGATGGCACCAAGCTCATTGTGCTGTCCGAGAAGATGATGGGTTACCCTGGCGGCATTTCTGTGTTCAACGTCAAGGCCGACGTGAACGCCGTGCAGGAGACTGAGCCCGTGCTGGAAATCAAGCCCGAGGAGGGAGCCGACAAGTTTTCGTTTGCGGTGTGGTCGTACGGCGGCAAGTACATCATCACAGCCCACGCCGACGGCTCGCTGTCCAAGTACGACGGTGCTACCGGCGAGTTCATTGCTTCCACACAGATCCACGAGGAAAAGTTCCCCATCACCGATCTGCAGCCCTCGCCAGATAAGACCTACGTGATCACCAGTTCCAAGGACAAGACTGCCCGACTCACGGACGTGGACTCCCTCAAGCTGCTCAAGACCTACAAGACCGATACCTCCATGAACTCGGCATGCATCACCAGCAAGAAGGACTTTGTCATTCTGGGCGGAGGACAGGACGCCAAGGATGTCACCACCACCTCTTCTCGAGATGGTAAGTTCGAGGCCCGATTCTACCACAAGATTTTCGAGGACGAGGTTGGCCGAGTCAAGGGCCACTTCGGTCCCCTCAACTGCGTAGTGGCCCACCCCAACGGTGGCTCCTACGCCTCTGGAGGAGAGGAGGGATACATTCGAATCCACCACTTCGACCCCTCCTACTTTGACTTCACCTACGACGTGGAGCGATTTGCCGCCAAGGAGTAGACAAGAGATAGAAAAAAGGCTGGAAATAAAAGTAAGATGTTATGAGAAAAAGTAAAAGGGTGATTTGTAGGTTAGAAGTAGATGGTCTGAACGAAAGAGAGTCTGCAGAAGCTTTAATGGGTGTGTCTTGTAGATCACGAAATAGTCAACCTGGAAGACAGCATCATAAGCCAGACGTTCAAACTAGAACTGTGTGAGTATTCAGTGAACTGACATCCAAGCTTTTCAAGTCGACCCGTAAGACATGTTCAGGCTGCCATAAATGAGATTCTAACCTGAATCATGTTCCTTGGATTGCGTCTAATACCGTTAATAGTCAGAGGGGCTAAAGGAACTCTTCCAGCGTATGAGGTCATGGATGGGTGCCTGGAAAACACATCAGTCAAGACGTGTCAATCTTAACAATGACTCAAGTAGGTCTCCCATTTACAAGTCTCCAGATATATACAGCATGTAGTCGACATACTACAGTAGAAGGCTTTCACATCAAACTTACACCTCGACTAATAGAACTGCATCATCGGATCGGTGGTCTATGAAGACTCTCAGTGCCAGTCTCCTCCAGCCCTACATCTTTCACCAACCCTACTAACTCCGTATCAAATGTATCCTTTATCTGTATATCGATGGCTAAAACAGCAGCGCTTCTCCAGCCGTGTTTTGCTCTTACTCTCCTAACCTCTGCTTGCTAACAGCAGCAGTGTCCATGAAGAGAGACATGGCAATGACAATAGATCGCCGTGGCCGTCTCTTCAAGTCCTCGTCCTGAGTTATGGACTCACCACCCAATTCTCGTCATATAGACGTTTGGTCGCGTTGCTCCCAGATCGTCTATTTGACCCGCTCAAACTTGACCTTTCTGTCCTCATCCAACACCAGTCTCAACTGCCGATTCGGTCTCGTCAACAAGGTCTGCTCTCTCAGACCCGGAATGTACATTTCATACGCCGGCATGTATCCGTCGATGAACTTCTTGACCTGCTGGTCGGTCATGCCCGAGCCCCGTTTCTGGATCAGGGCATGCTCCTGCTGTAGTCTCCACTTGTAGGTGAAGTTGATGTCCAGCGAGTCGAGATGCACAAACGCGTCAAAGTACTTCCACAGCTGCTGCAGCTTTTTGAGCTCGTGGTTGACCTGCTGCAGATCGGAGAACTGGTGGTGCGCCAGGGTGGTGGGGACAGGGGTCTTGAGACCGTCAATGGACGTGGCCGCGAGGTTTTCGGGGTCCACGGCGGGTGCGGCGTCCGGATCAGACGTCTCGTCACGTGCCAGACTCGTGCTTTGCGCGTACAGACGCTCGAGCTCGTCGATGGAAATGTCTCGGAACCCAGCACACCAGCCCTCGAACAGCACCACGTCGAACGGAGGCGTCATGACGGGCCACTCGGACTCAGGCACACGGTCGCCCTGACCCTGGAACTTGCTCTTGTCGTACCGAGGCACAGGTGTGGTTTTGTTCTGCACCAGCGACTTGAGCGTCTTTTCGCCCAGCGCAACATCATGAGTACCAGGCTCTCCTCGGTGACGGTACAGCTTGTTGTTGGGGAACTCCTCGGAGAGCCGTTCCTGGCCCTCGTGAGTGAGATAGAGATCGTCCAGCGACAGCTCAATGACCTTGTAGTTGAAGGGGGCCTGTCTCAAAGCCGCAGACAGCTCTGCCACCAGCGTGGATTTTCCACAGCCCTGGGGGCCTGAAAAACCCAGCACAAACGGCACGTTGGCGGAGGCCGACCGGTGGGCCGAAATCAGCGGCCGCAGAAACGACACAATCGAGTTGACTTTGTCCGAGTTCATGGTGGGAAGATGCGGTAGTTACGGGAGATTATAGCCTCGACTTTAATACTCGGTATAGTGGGAGGATTAGAGTGTGACCCCCACACCCCCCACGAACGAGAGCTACTGTGGACAAATGTGCTGGGCTACAGAGTATACAGACATTGCTTTTTTCTTGTTGAGGAGGGGATTGGTCACGTGCTGGTTCGCCAGTCACGTGCAAGCAATATATCACGTGCACTAATTGTGCCGTCCTGATGTACGCGTCTGCACTGATTATGTAATTACCGAGGGATGTGCAGAAGGTGTTTATGTAAGCCGACGATGGGTTCTGGACGCGTGCTTATGTAAGTTTATAACGACGTTCTATCGCCTGCTTACTCATTCGTGGGGGTTCCAACGCCATACTACTGAAACTTCTTCAACGGGGCATATAGACATTTTCCGAGATCCGGACAAGTCATCGTTTATAGACTTTAGCCGAGAAGGTAGAACCTAATTGAGAGATGAGAGGTGTAATTAAGGGGTAGAGAGGTGGTTTGTTATTGAGGGGTGGGATAGGGGGTTTATTGGGATGTGTTATTTGATTGAGCTGTGGAGGTTCGTGAGTGGAAATTTGGTGGTGAAGGGGGTGATAGAGGTGTGTATTTTGTTTAGTTGAGGCAACTTAAGTAGAGGAATAGCTTAATTGAGACTATAGTTGGCCACGTTGGGTGATGTCTCTTTGGTGTGAAAAAGATAAAAAAGAAAGGCGGTCAATAATTTCAAGCCATTTAAGAACATTTGGCAGACATAGATGGGAACTGTTCAGTGACATCCTGACTACTCGTACCAGTACAGTCCCTTCATCCTCACTGTATGGGCTCTATCTCGTTGGTATCTGACTAGCTCAAGAATGGAAGTTGAACTTGAAGTTGTTTGCAAAGGCGATAGCTAATGATTGAATTAGCATCTCCAAATAGAACGTGTAGCTGCCAACTTTTTCGGGTTCCTAATATAATCTAACATATAGTCAGCCTACCGGTAATCAGGAACAGGTCTTTCAAATACCGGCAGTCTTGAATAGGCCAAAAGCTGTCAGAAGACAGACTCAGCCGAGAATCTGCGGGTCACATGTGTCTCTCTTCATATACCCCTGTTCAGTCACAGAGTCCATCTTGTGTAAGTCGGTATTCATGAGCTGACTTATAAGAGTAATTCCACGATTGCCAGCCTTAGTTTTACGTTGAGAAGGAGCATATCAAATGAACTATTGAAAGACAAGAACTGATAGCCCTGTGCACTTTGATGGACTCCCAGAACATAGGACGGCTGGATTGCATTCCCTAAACCCGCGACTCCCTTCAGATGTTAATACCATTAAATGCATGATCTGTAATGAAGAGCAAGCGCCATACATCCAATGCACAATTTATAGATCAAGTCACAACAGAAGAAAAAGTGAGTAGCCCATTAGAACATTCATAGCGGGTCGTCTCTCTCTTTAGCATTCCTCTTCGCTACGTACCCCAAGAACCACCCTTCTGTCCACCAGCTGAAAGAATCCCAACATTCCCTCTTACCGTGCATCGTTCTTTTAGCCGTTTTATGTGCATCATGATGAAGTTAGTCAAGTTTTGTTAACTATGCCACCTCTGGTGAGGCTCATATCTGCCACAAGCCCACTAGTTAAACTTATCTATAAGATCTATAATGACACAGATCTACACCCATCTCAAAAGTCTCCCTCACCAACTCACTAAAACACTCATTCCTTCGCTCTGCACATTTTATCCCATCTGGGCTACTGTCCCGACCTCCATTGAGCCCGTACACTGCATGTCGACCCCATGATGGTGTCCGCATACACATGCTTAGATAGGAAAGACCGATGTGGGGTAACGAGGTGCAAAGTAGAAAAAGAAGTGGAGACCGATGCGGCTGAATGGAGGCGTAAAGTAAGAAGTGAAGTATTTAGACGAGTAAATTAAAATCTGGAAACAACACAGAAAGCCTCAAAGCCTCATAAATTCGCTTGTATCATCTCTCATACTCCTTCCCATCGATTACCGACTCGCACTACTATAGCTCATCCTCAACCTTATTTCAAAACCTTAAACACTCAACTCTGTTGGACTTGTAAATATCTACCGCGTCTAAACCCTGCATACAAATGTCGAAATATCGGGGTATGATCGGGGGTAAGAGGAAGGCGATCGAGCGATGATAAGGCACAAATAGTGATACCAGGTAATGTACTGATGGAGTCACGTGTCACATCCTGTCTGTCAGACAGTCGTTCTATTTCCTCATCGTGTGGCACCCCCTCTTACTCTGACACTCTTCAGTCTCCGTCTTGGCAGCATCTGTAATGAACCTCCGATTGTTCTTTGTGCTGTTCTGTGACAAACGGTTGCTCCCTGAAGCAGCAGAATAACTTGACATATAAACCGAGTGGTTTTCTGTACAGAAGATACCCATTAACGACCTGCCCTTTGATAATCTCTTTCATTGAGAATCTGTTTGAATACCATCTGACAGATAGCTTGACACTCATTGACATTTCGTTTGATCATCTCTCGACATATTCAAGAACACTTTTGACAGTCTCTTTTCCGAACTGTTTGAAACCCTCAAGTCTCCTGAAACCACCATGGACCCATACGAATTTCCCCCCGGAACGATATTTCTCGATCCCGAGCAGCTTGACAGTGGAAAAAATGATATCATTCTGGAACCCAAGCCCAGTGCGGACCCAAATGAACCGCTCAACTGGAACAAGTACCGCAAAGGCATGAACTTCTTCATTGTCTGTTTCTTCACATTGCTGGCGTTTGCCCTCAACTGCATCCCCACAATCTTCTGGGGACCGTTAAACGAAGAACTGGGATTCACTTTTGACCAGCTCAACAACGGCTACTCCATGGGTCTGGCAGGTCTCGGTCTGGGATGTCCATTTCTCATTCCTTTTGCCAACAAGTTTGGTAAACGGCCTGTTTACCTGTGCGGTATCGCTGCTGTGGTTGGCACTGCCATTTGGCAGGCTAAGATGTACCATCCTTACGATATGTACATTGCCACGTTCATTGACGGTCTGGCTGCGTCCCTGACAGAGACAATTATCCAGATGACAGTTGCTGATCTGTTTTTCGTGCACCAGAGAGGAACCATGAACGGCATTTTCATGACTGTGGTCGATATCGGCAACTTTCTGGTCCTAGTGCCCGGAGGATACATCACTGACTCTCTGGGCTGGCGATGGGTCTTCTGGATTATTGCCATCATCGATGGAGCGTTTCTGGTCTTTTCTTTCTTCTTCTTTGAGGAAACCAAGTACCTGCCTGAACAGACTCTCATCACCTATAAGGATGTGGAAGTGATCGAGGAAGAGAAGCCGAAGGTTGAGAAGTCAGCCGATGCTCCTCTTTCGACTGCCACAAGACACCTTCATGAGGACCGCCTGAGAGAAAACCTGGAAGAGTCCCGACTTTCCATGTCCCAGTCTCGTCCTGTTTCTCAGGCCCCCTCAAGACGAAACTCCATGGACATCAAAGAGGCTATTTCTGAACACGAGATCGTTGTCGGTGATTCGAACACCCCTTCAGTGCCAGACAACATTGTTTACCACCCTAGACCCCTCAAACAGCGTCTGGCTCTGTGGACTTATTCTCCTGGATCATGGAAAAACTTCTTCAAGAAGATGTACACGCCGTTCATCGTGCTGTTCACTTTCCCCATTGTTTCTTTTGTGGCTATCAACTACGCCTTTATGCTCACCTGGCTCGCTATGGCTGCCACCACTATCGCGAACTCGTTTTCCAGTGAACCCTACAACATGTCTTCCACAGCTATTGGTAACGTGAACATTGCACCTTTCATTGGAATGGCCGTGGGAGCCGTCTATGGAGGATACCTCAACGACAAGTCCATTCTGTGGCTCACCAAACGAAACGGAGGTCTCTATGAGCCTGAAATGCGTCTCTACACAATGTACCTTGGAGCTATCGCCATCACTGTCGGTGTGTTCATGTTTGGCATTCCTATTGCCGAGGGCAAACACTGGATGATTCCTACTGTCGGTTTCTCTCTCATCATGTTTGGATTCGGCTCTGTAGGTGCCATTTCCATCACATACATGCTCGATTGCTACAAGGACATGGTGGCTGACGCGTTTGTGGGTGTTGTGGTGGTTCGAAACGCCTTTGGAACCATTGTCTGTTTCTCACTTGAGCCCTGGATCAACAGATGTGGTCTCAAAACCGTGTTCATCATCTCAGGATGTCTCTCAGTCATTCCCCTGCTTCTCATCTACCCCATGATCAGATATGGCAAAGAGCTGCGACGAAGATCAGCAGATAGATACAAGTACTACGCCGAGCTGACCTGGGAGTAGAAGCATGTTTTTATAGAGTAATAATTATTTGATTGTATAGTGTGAAATGGAAGACGTAGGTGTGTTAAGGATTTGTGAGCTTGTTGCTTTAACAATATACCAAGTACTCAAGTAACTTTACTTGACGAGATTGTTGACGACTTCCCCACAGGAAAAATGCGTCCCTGAAAGTGATCCGATCCGGGACTAAAAGATGATAACTTTCCACGCCAATACCCCTTTCCCGCCACAAAACCATCCGCCACATCCACCAACTCTGCATCCACTATCTCCGTCTCAATCGTCACTGTCTTATCGTAAGCCACAGCCACAGAAGAAGGGTGCGAGATAAGAGTCAATTGAGGTAGGAGTGGTGAAAGGGAATCAAAAGAAATAGACCAGAAACAGAATTGAAGGTGTTCATGATTCAATTGATATTTCGTTGTCTTTCAAAAACAATTTTTCCTGCTTGTATACCAACACCATCATCTGTTGAGTCTCTGATTAAGTTGTGGCGTGCCTGACGATTATGCAATCCACAATGACGTATGAGAGTTATATATATGGAGTCCTAGGACCTCGGAACCTGTAGTTCTACAGTTTTCTAATGCCTTCAATTGACCCTGCCAACGCGAAACTCGGGGTCGGTCACACTGACACCTCTGGGGTGGACAAGGAGGCTCTCATCGAGCAGTTTGAACAGTTCCAGAATCTGGAGGCCAGTGAGTGGGCCAAAAAGATCCTGGAACGACCTTATCTCGGTAGAAGACCGGCGAGTGTCATTATTTCAGGAGCCGGACTCGCTGGAATCACCACTGCTATTCTCCTGTCTGAGAAAGTCGACAATTTGAGTCTCACTGTTCTGGATCGAAACTCCAAAGTGGGAGGAGTGTGGGCCACCAACGAGTATCCTGGTGTTAGATGTGATGTTCCCAGTCACTCTTACCAGCTCACGTTTGACCCCAAAAGAGACTGGCAGAGTGCCTATGCTTTCGGCAAGGATATTCAGGCTTATTGGCAGAGCAGAGTGGAAAAACACGGTCTTACTGACAAGTTCAGACTGAACCATTCGATCAAGGAGGCTAAATGGGATGAGGAGACACATCAATGGCACATTAGAGTCGAGCACGATGGAAAAGAAGAAGTCCTGAAGTCCGATTTCTTCATTTCTTCCTCTGGATCGCTTCAGACAGCCAAGTTTCCCGTCCAGCCTGGTTTCGAGTCGTTCAAAGGACCCAAGTTTCACCCTGTGAACTGGCCCAAAGACTTGGATCTGAAGGGAAAGAGGGTCGCTCTACTTGGAAACGGAGCCACGGGTGTTCAAATCCTGCCTGAACTCATCAAACAGGGAGTGGCTCATGTTGACCATTACGTCAAACGAGGTGCCTGGATTGGACACACTCTGTTCGGAGTGAAAGCTCCAGGATACGTCGACTACACTCAGGAAGAGATTGACGCCATTCAGTCGTCGGAGGAGTACCACAAGTACAGATCTTCGCTTGATTCCAAGCTTCTAGGCAAGTACGAGGCCACTCTGTTTGGAACTGAAGGCTACAAACAGGGAGTTCGAGAACTTCTGGCTCTGATGTACATTCGAGTCGGAAAAAACGACGAGCTGTTTGAGAAAGTTGTTCCCCATTTTACTCCTGGTCCGAGACGTCTTCTTCCTGCCCCTGGGTACCTCGAAGCCCTCGCCTTGCCTAATGTGGACTACTACAAGGGAGATATTGAACGATTTACCGAAAGCGGTATTGTTTTTGACGGAGAAGAACACCCTGTTGATGTCATCATCTCTTCTACAGGCTATGTGCGAGGAAACGGATATGGAGCCACTCCCAACTATGAAATCATTGGTCCTGAAGGGTATACTCTACGAACCCACTTTTCGCCTCTAGACTCCAAGAAGGGCTACTCTCTGTCTTATCTTGGAGTTTCGGCGCCTGGTTTCCCCAACTTCTTCTACACACTCTCTGTCAACTCGTATCTCTACTGTGGTACCCCTCCCATCACTGTTGAGCAACAGGCCAGTTACATTGCCAAAGTGATTCGAAAGGTCCAGTTCGAAGATATTGCTGCCATTGAACCGAAAGAAAAACCCGCCGAGTCCTTCTCTAAACGTATTTGGGAACTCTCTCAGGCTTCTTCTATTACCAAGGGAGGAATTGGAGGATACTTTACGGAAATTGACCGGAACGGAGACACTCGAGTTCGAATCTCCTGGCCTGGAACGATTTCGCACGCCATTGCGGCTCTCAGAGAACCCAGATGGGAAGATTTCAAGTACGAGTATCTCAACCCAGACGACAGATTTGCCTACCTGGGTAATGGAAAGACTTGGATTGACGACAACCCTGGCGATAAGACATTCTTCTTGTCTCAGCCGGGCTCTGTGAGAATCAGGAACCTTCACGAGGGCTGGATCTCGCTGCCCAGAGATGGACCTCCACAGGTGGTTCCCCTGGGTGTTGACATAAGAGGGTAATCATGACGAGTTTATAGCTATAGCAATGATATCAACAGGTGACGAATAAATGCTGGGTGAACTTTTGGCACATTATGTTTTGTACGATCACGTAAGGCATATATAAAATAGTAATATGAGAGAACTACGAAGTACCAGATGTCTTACAACAGGTGTACTTGTACCTGATTCAGGTACTTGCACTCAGCCACCAAACGGCACTGAAGCCTCACACACATTTCATGATGTTCCAATATTCGATTGTTGATACAGCAGGTGTTACAGACGAATAGTAGATCACATCAGTCGCATCAGTTTTTTTCTCTCGCATATTTCTTTACGTTATTTTCTTCAGCACCTATTTTTTCTTATTTTTTCTTAATTTTCTCCAATTTTCAACTTATCAAATGACCCCACTTAATTAAGGTTTTAATGATAACCATTTTAGGCGACATGTGCATGACAGGAGGGACACTACACTGGAGCGACTAAGACAGTTGTAAAAATTCTGAATACAGTTATAGGCTCTCCTCGCCTCTATCATTCCTCCACTACCACTCACTTATCAGTCCAAAGCTTTCTACACATGCCCTCTCTCCTCCACTTGCCGTTTTCAGGCACTGATTATGCACTCAACCCGAACCCACAACTCTAACCTTAATTCCTCGGGCCCTCTTTGTGTCCGTTGCAACATGTCATCTTCCCCCACAATGTATTCGCACTTCAACAACGAGCCTGTGGCAAAGCGGGTGAACAATCTGTTCACCGACCGGCTGCGCCAGTTTACCAGCGATGGCGAGTACCGGGCACTCAATTTGCCTGCTTTTTACGAGCGAGAACGGCTCGATGGCAAACATCACGTTGTGATTGAAACGTACGCCGTTTCAGATCTCCGACGTCCTCTGTTCAAAGACGCGTTGAAGGAGGCAGACGGAAACTGGAAACCTGCCAAGAAGGGCTCCGAGTACGGTCCTTCATGGGCCACTCATTGGTTCAAAATCCAGGTCTGTGTCCCTCCTGAGTGGAAGAAGGACTACTTGAAGAGGGGCGACCTTGTGGTGTTCAATTGGAACCTCAACTGCGAGGGTCTCGTTTTCAGCGAGTCCGGTGAAGCTTTGATTGGACTCTCTGGAGAAGAGCGACGAGAATGGCCCATCCCGGAGTCCTGGTTCGACGGAAAGTGCCACACTTTCTACATTGAGGCCGGTTGCAATGGAATGTTTGGAAACGCCACTGGATCTTCCATCCAGCCGCCCAGTGATAACCGATACTTCAAGCTGGACTCTGCAGACCTCGTGGTGATCAACTCGGAGGCTCGACATCTCTTTGTCGACTTTTGGATCATTGGAGACGCTGCCCGCGAGTTCCCCGGCGACTCCTGGCAGCGTGGTAAGGCCCTGGATGTTGCCAACAAGATCATGGATGCTTTTGACCCGGAGAACCCTGATGAGAGTATCGCCAAAGGTCGAAAACTTGCCCGTGAGTACCTTGGAGACACTACCAAGGCCTACAAGCAGCAATTGCCGTTTGCTGACGGTCTGGTTTATGCCCTGGGCAACTGCCATATTGACACCGCCTGGCTTTGGCCCTTCGCCGAGACTCGACGTAAGGCAGGCAGATCCTGGGCTTCGCAGCTGGAACTCATTGACAAGTACCCCGAGTACGTGTTTGTGGCTTCCCAGGCGCAGCAGTTCAAGTGGCTTAAGGAGGACTATCCTGATCTGTTTGCAAAGATCCAGAAGCAGGCCAAAAAGGGCCGTTTCCTGCCTGTGGGAGGAGCCTGGACAGAGTGTGACACCAACTTGCCCTCTGGAGAGTCTCTGTTGAGACAGTTTCTCCTCGGCCAGCGGTTCTTCCTGGAACACTTTGGTTCCCTTTCTGACACTTTCTGGCTGCCTGACACATTCGGATACTCTGCTCAAGTCCCTCAGTTGTGTCGATTGGCTGGAATGGACCGGTTCCTGACCCAGAAACTGTCCTGGAACAACATCAACTCATTCCCCAACTCCACGTTCAACTGGGTTGCTCTCGACGGCTCTCAGGTGCTATGTCACATGCCCCCGAACAACACCTACACGTCCATGGCCAACTTTGGCGATGTTTCTCGAACCCAGAAGCAAAACAAGAATCTGGACACGACCCGAAACTCGCTCATGTTGTACGGTCACGGAGATGGAGGAGGGGGTCCTACTGCCGAGATGCTGGAAAAGCTGCGTCGATGCAGAGGTGTTTCCAACACTGTGGGCGAGCTCCCTCCTGTCATTCAGGGTCCCTCCGTGACCGATTTCTACGATGAATTGCTGGAGAAGACCAACAACGGCAAGGATCTGGTTACGTGGGTCGGAGAGCTCTACTTTGAGTTCCATAGAGGTACCTACACCTCTCAGGCTCAGACTAAGAAGGGCAATCGAGTGTCTGAGAACCTGCTGCACGATGTGGAGCTCCTGGCTACCCTTGCCAGTATCAGAGACTCGTCCTACAAGTACCCCTTTGCCGAGCTTGAGTCTCTCTGGGAGGATGTCTGTCTCTGTCAGTTCCATGACGTTCTTCCTGGATCGTGTATTGAGATGGTCTACAAGGATGTGAAGAAGATCCACGGTCGGGTGATTGATACCGCTTCTCGCCTGCTTGAGAAGGCTTCTCATGCTCTCGGTCTATCTTCGTTCCCCTCCAAGGACTCATTTGATTGTACTCCTGTGGCTCTTAACACCATGCCTTGGGCTCGAACTGAGGTTGTCGCTGTCCCTAAACCCCACTGGGAAACTACCGTGGAGCTTGCTGAGGGTGTTGAGGTCCAGGAAGATGCCGAAAACGTATTGGTCATGCTTTCAGAGTCTGGCCCTGTGGCTACCACTCAGTCTGTCGACCTCTTTAAGACCGAGGACGCTTACGTTCTTGAGAACACTCAGATCAAGGTGTCTATCAACAAAGAAGACGGTACCATCTCCAGCATCTACGACAAGGAGAATGATCGTCACGTGTTGTCTGGAACAGGTAACAGACTTGTTCTGTTCGACGACCAGCCTCTTTCCTGGCAGGCATGGGACACTGAGGTGTTTTCTCTCGGTAAGAAGCAGTACATTGGAGCTGAGCACGTGACTCGACACTCCATCGTCTCTTCTGGTCCTCTGCGATCCACCGTCGCTTTCACCTATGAGTTCAACAAGTCTGTTGTTACCACCGAGATTTCTCTGGACGCCAACTCTCCCCTCGTGACCTTCAACACTCGAGCTGATTGGCATGAGGCCTGCAAGTTCCTCAAGGTCGAGTTCCCCGTGGACGTTCACAGCGAGTCTGCCTCATACGAGTCGCAGTTTGGCGTCGTCAAGCGACCCACTCACTACAACACCTCGTGGGATGTGGCCAAGTTTGAGGTCTGTTGCCACAAGTTTGCCGACCTCTCTGAGCTAGACTATGGAGTGTCGATTCTGAACGACTGCAAGTACGGTTTTGCGACCCACGGCAATCTGATGCGACTCTCTCTCCTGCGAGCGCCCAAGGCTCCCGATGCTCATGCTGATATGGGTCACCATGAGTTCAAGTATGGAGTGTTTGCCCACAAGGGCCCTCTTGGCCACGCAACTGTCCATGCCGCCTACAACTTCAACAACCCCCTCAGGGTCAAGTACGTAGGCCTCTCCGAGGTGTCTGCTAAGCAGGCCTTCTCGTTGAAGGGTCCTGCCAACCTGGTGCTTAGCCAGGTGAAGCGAGCCGAGGTTGATCGATCCAAGAAGTCGACGAATGTCATTCTGCGAGTCTACGAGGCTCTGGGAGGTCGAACCAAGGGTAAGCTTGTGATTGACCTTCCCAATGTCGTTTCCGTGACCAAGACTTGTGCCCTTGAGTACTCCAAGGAGAAGCAGGTGGTGATCAAGAGCGAGGGAGCCACCTCGGTGGATATTTCTCTGCGGGCCTTCGAGGTGGCCACCTACAAGGTTGAGCTGGCCTGAGGCAGGGGTGTTTGATAATATAAATCAATAAGTTGATTTAAATGAAGTACTTGTATGCAGTAAACATCGATTAGAGACTATAGAATGTCTCACCCACTAATGTGTACATACTGAATGTGAATAATTACCATTAATTAAATAAATGCTGTTCGATGATGCCCTCCATTACTAGGCACCCATATAGTACCTCACCAAATCCATCTTTGACTTGATGGCTAACGAGACAGAACCCTCCATTTCAGGTGACAAACGCAGGACTCGAACCACCAAGCCTACAGTGACTCTTCTGACTAACGGATCCGGATCAGAAATGAGCTCGGAAATGAGCGCAAGAATCTGGGTTTCATGGAATGGAAGAAGTTCCGGAGAGATCACGTGATACACAGTATTGAGCAGCAGCAGCTTGTTCTGCGTCTTGCTATCACGTGATCTGCTCAGAAGCAGAAACTCCAGCATCTCGGCAGGATCCGCGTGTGTCAAAAGGTCGGCTACTAGCTCTTCAATGGCAGCAGCAAGAGGAGATCGAGAGTCAATGTGGCTGTTCACGTGATTGAGGGTCGAGAAGATCTCGGTCACGTGACCCATACTCAGGTGCAAACCCGGTTTCACCAGCACCTGCTTGATCACCACCAGTGCAGCAGTGGTCAGGGCAGGGGGATGACTAATGTGGAGGTACGCCAGTACTGTGGCAGTCACGTGATCCACGTCTTCGAGCTGAGGAACACGTGACGCGAGAGTCGACAGCTGTGTGACTGATACCTTATCAATTGAGACAGTATCCAGAATCGCCTCAAGTGAATCTTGACAGTGAGGAGTTCGAGCCAATCTTTCGAGTTCCAGCTTCGACCACGTAACTTCGGAACCCGGGGCCACCACGTGACCAGAGGCGAGCTGCGGAGGCAGGATTCTGACGGTCTTGACGTGCTCCTTGACGCTCACGTGACTCAGTTTGTCGGTGACGTCCTCCACCATAGACGAGTCAGGACTGGGACTGGGAGCTTCTAGAAAGGCACGAGACGTACGCTTGTCCACAGGACGCTGACTAAGCTTGTCCATGGCCTCAATCACGTGGATAAGCGAGTTGTGTGTCACATGACCGAACTTCTGTTTGTGTAGCTCGACGGAAGTAGACAACAAATGCACGAGGGAAGTGCGGTACCGTTTATTGGTGGACAGCAAAGTGGAGGCTTCCGAGGACTCGTTGACGAGCTTGGTCAACCAGTCGAGACACGTGACTGTCACATGTTTCAGCTCGTCGACAGTGGCACGTGACCAACGAGAGTCCGAGGGATACACGTCTCGAGCACACACCATGACCATTGAGCTGGCTGTAGAGAGAGCGAGGTTTGTGTCTTGTGAAATCACGTCTTGGGCGTCAGTCACGTGATCAGGAGAGAACAGAATAACGCACAAAATAAAGAGTTCGGCCGGAACGTGACCAAGAATATCCTTGTATTGCTCGGGCTGGGACAGCAGGGTGGAGAGCTCTTGAGGTGAGGCAGTGTTGAGTTCCTCCTTGAGGTCACGTGCAGCAAAGTCGAGGGGTTGAGTCACCTGCTTAGCGCTCGCGTGTTCTGCGATGTCATCAGCCTTCTCTTCATTGTCCGAATCACACATTTCCATAGGGATAGATTCATCGTGGGCAGAAATGTTGGTGTCCTCAGTCTGCACCTTGAAGGGATCCTCCTGCACTGCTTCAGTCACGTGATCGGAGCCTGACGATTTTGAGAGCGAGTTGGCATCATTGTCAGGCTTGGAAGTGTCTGGAATATCCAATGCTTCTGCGTGGGACTCGACCTCAGCGTTGGTAGCAGCCTCACTATTTGTTTCAGGCTTTGCTTCAGCTTCAACATTGTCAACACCATTCTCAGTCTCAATAGCATCGTCAGTACCATTTTCAACCTCAGCAGTACCTTCATGGCCATTTTCAACCCCTGTAGTCTCCTTTTCTTCCAACACCTCCTTGGCCTCCTCTTCCTTCACCACCTCCTCCTCATTCATCACCTCCTCATTGCCATCCTCCTCAACATCCATGACATCAGAGTCCAGCTCGAATTTCGCAGGATGAACGGGTCTGGGAGACACGATGGCCACATTTGAAGTGTTGGACTCTACGACACCTTCCGCTGAGTCAGCTCCGTGTGGTTGAGAGTCGGCAACGTCAGGGAGAGACTCTGGCTCAGCTTGTTCTTTTGGGAGGACGGGAAGTTCGTGAGGTGACTGAACATCAGTGTCAACGTCGTTAGCCTCGACTGGATCATGTGATTCAACTTCTTCGTGCGTTTCCTCCTCACGTAACCCAACCTCCTCGTTAGTCTCGACAGGGTCATGTGATTCAACCTCGGGGGCTACCTGTTCACGTGACTCAGCGACAGGCTCACCTTGCCCTCCCATATCAACATCTCTCTCATTCACCTCCTGTGACTCAGGATGGTCAACGTCCATTCCTCCGTTGGCATCTTCTTGGTCACGTGCCTCGGCATTTTCACTCACGTGACTCTCCTGAGACTCATTGCCCTCCCTCAGGTCACGTGACAGCTCCTCTTCCGCGGTGGCTGGAGGGCTGGCACTCTTGCCCTGAGCTGGACTTGTAGACACTCCCTGGGTGGCTGGAGACTTCGCCAGAACAAACGGAGAAGAGCTGGGAGGAGTTCCCAGTGGGTCAGGTGATGTGTCTTTGGTGTCACGAGACTGGGGAATCTCAATTGGAGCTGAAGCTCCCGTAGTACCAGCTGAGTCAGCTCCCTCAGTCTCCTTCAGAGACAGCTTCAACTGCTGAGTAACAAACGGATCATCGTCGTCCATGTCAACATCGTAAGAAGGCAGCTCATCTTTGACGTCACGTGATGCCACTGACGGATCTGCCGACGACTCACGTGACAGACCCGCAGATGACTCACGCTGTCGACTAGGGTCACGTGAGTGCACGCCGGAGCTCTGCCGCTGCTGGCCAAATCTCGAGTCTCTGGAAATGGAGGGGACTCGGGGTCGGTTCTCGACTCGCTGCTTGGGGAGGTCACGTGAGCCCCGGGTGAGAGACGGGTCACGTGACGAAGCTGTCGACGATGACCTTCCCTGGTCACGAGATCCGCGGGTCAGGCTAGGTTCTCTCGACAAGGTCCTCCCGCTCACAGACCGCGTCATTCTTCCGGCAGCAGTTGAGTCACTCACGGCACGTGACTGGTCACGGGAGGTTCCGCTGAGACGCGCACCACTACTACGGTCGGTCACGTGACTGCCGCTGAGCGATCTGCCCACGAGTCCGGAGCTTGTTCTCTGAGGAGCTCCCATTTTCGCTCGCTGAGGAGCCCCACCAACGGGAGGAGCGTCTCTGTTGACACTGGACTCACGTGATCTTCGCATGACGTCCTTGAGACTTTCTCTCTGCGCTGGTTTTCTTACCGGTGCATTTTTGGCCCCACTGGGGTTCACCTTGTCCAGCATGCCCTTTGCCTTTGTATCGAGTTTCTGGTAAATCTTGTCAGCTTCAGCAGGCCAGAACTCGGCAAAACTCCAGTATGTGACTCTTGTGTTTTCCTTGACTGATGGATTGGGATCTTGCAGACCCTTGGCAATGGCCTTTTCGAGCTGTTCGAGGCCTCCATGGTTTTGCAGCGTAGTCTTGTGACTCTGACTATGGCTCAAGATGATGATTCGAAGCCAAACAGCAGCAAAAGTTCGGGGTTGGGCGTTTTTCTCGAGAGTGGCTGCAGTCACGTGACTGATGAGCTTTGTAGAGAATGTCGCTGACGTCAGCAGGCCGCAGATTGTCACATGGGCGTTATTTGAAGTAATTTTCTTCATTTGGCCGGTCAGGCGAATGATTTGCGGTAACACAATGTCCATCACCGGGTCAACAAACCCACTTCCTCCCAGCTGACCACTTTCTTTGATCAACAAGAGTCCATGGTTGGATAGAGTGGTTCTCAGAGACGTGGCTGACTTAAGAACTCCGTCAATGACACTTTTGTAAGCCTGAGCAAACTGGCTGGGGTAGTTTTCAAGGGCATTTCCACGCAGCAGTTTTCTGATCTGGATGACGTGCTTTTCTCTCAAACTCCAGTTCTTTTCGCTCTCCTTATCTGCAAATGCAGCGTGCATGTTTTGAAACTTGGATTCGAGATCCGAAGCGGAGTACACGTTTTCGCCGGGGATGGATTCGACCCTGAAAGTAGGCAGGGAGTCCAAAAAGGCCAAAGAAGAGGAAGGAGCGTTCTCTTTGCCTTCAGAGGGCTGTGTGGGTGGTGGTGGTTGAGTGCTCTGAACTGGAGGCTTGGGTCTCTGAGTATTACTAATACTTCTCACTGGTTTCGTGTCGGTATATCCACCCGGCAATCCACTCAGGATGCTCTTCTTCAGCATCTCATTGACTCCTGTAGCAGCGAGACACTCTTCAAGCTCCCGTCTGTCACTCACAGAGTACACCTTTTTGAGAAGCTCTGTCACTGCACTTTGGAGCTGAGGATACTTGAGCATATCAACAACAGGCTGAACGAAGGCTGAGAAATTGAAGGCTGAGGAAAGATCGAAAACAGATTGCAGCCACTTGACGGACTCGCCGAGAGTCACGTGACTGCTGCTGACCACGGCAGACTGCCGCATTGCCACGGCAACCGCCTGGGGCACCAGCACCCAGTAGTCCAGCAGTACCTTGTTTGCAGTAGCTCGAACATTGTTGGATCTGTCGCTCAGCCGGTCAATGAGCAAGTCTGTAACGACGGATACAGTAGCTGAGTCATCGAGAAGCAGCTTGTCCTGAATGCTGACTCGTTTGAATAGATGGCAGAAGCAGGAGAAGCAGACGGAGGTGAGCTGGGGATCTTCACGTGACTTGATGGCACGTGAGAGGGTTAGAAAGTAAGGGTGAATCGAGTCGCGCGGAACGGAGTTCTTTTTGACAAACGCTTTGAACTCGTTGGCGATGGAGAGTTTGGTGGGGAGGTCTGAGTTAGTAGGAACGAGAGAAAATGAGGTTGTGGAATTTCTGAGGAATAACACTATCTTGAATGCAAGAAGATGAAGAAGATTGCGCCAGGTATTGTGATATCACCAGGTATCGTGTGAAGAATATGAATCTATCTATGGGTAACGCTGTCTTCGTAGGTGTTATGGGGTATCCAGATGGTATCATCTCAGGTAGACTCCTGGAATAGAGTGAAGTGGTACCAATTATAAGATAGAGCACTGTTGATGTAGAGGTACTTTGAAATGGAATGAGGACAACTTGATGTGTGATTACTACAGTGAACAGCAATTTCCACACAGCAACAGAGTCCACAAAACCTGCCAATTTCAAGAATACTCCTCTGCATCTCACTTATCAGATCCACTCGCCACACTTGATCTCACTTCAACTGGTATCCCATATCCTGAGTCACCTTGTAGCCACCTTAATTCGAGAAACAAAATAACCATCCAAAATCGTTCTTTCAAATTGTCTTTCGACACATCTTCACACGTCAAATCACAACATAACACAACACACAGAGCACATCACTCCACCTTGTTGAAATAACCACAACTGCCCCTGACCTCTTCTTCCAAACCACACATATCCCAATTCCAATATCCACCTCAATAATACTCACCGTCATCAGACAACACCCGGCCTAACTGGTCGCTTTTCATTCTAGGGGGTATCTAGTGGAGTGTCGGTTCAATATCTCGTAAAGGTTCGCGACACAAAAAGATACGCGTCAGAGGTAAATATAGGGTTAGGGGAGAGATACGAGTTAGATGAGACAGGTCGGAGGAGGGGTTTTCGAGATAGTGATCAGGTAAATGGGTTATTTTCATGGCTCTTCAGAGTGTTTTTTACAGATTAAACACACTTCTATTGTTTTCTCCACCCTATAGTTTTTAAAGTGGTTCCAGACTCACTATTTTTTTACTTCGCTTGAGCTTGTTCTTGTAGGGACGTGGTTGGCAATTTTGTTGAATATCAATATTGGAATCAAAATGGTCAGACGAGCCCAACAAACACAACTTCATAAGTCAAATTGCCGTATCTCTTGTTCGTCTTGCGACAATCATGATTCCCTCTTCTCCCCCTTTTAAGCTATAAGAAGAAAAAAAAATGTTTGGCCCTTCCAAATATGGAGGTGAAAGAGGGATTCTTGGCTCAGTTGGATACAAATGGCTGATATGGCTGTCACAATGCTACTGTTCAACTTTGGGCAGTATCTCTTTTGTATTGGCTGAGTATCGGGTCTCACCATATGACCTGAGCGTCCAAGTACTTCCCGATATAGCTCAAGCCTCCAGAGTACTTGGTGCTAAAAAGCTTCAGGTTGCGCATTACTGACAAGCACGTTGACAAGTTATTCAACACCCCCTCCTTTCCATATATACATTTTGATTTCACTATTTACAGCTGCCCGTGGACATCTTCGATCTCATCTTTTTCAGCAGGGTTGACCGTAACTCCTGACTATACTGCTCTCAGAAGGTAGCAGCAATAGTCCCATTTACCCTTCAAACACCATTAGACGTCAACAAGTCTAACAGTCATGTTAAACACCACTCATGCGCTCTAGTTGAGAGCCTTCTTGAAGTTCTCCTTATCATGCTCCTCAACGTACTGCTCGGCCTCAGCCACCAGATCATCCATGGCCTTCTGACGCTGCTTTCGGAGCTGCTGGGCGTCCAACACAGTAACGTTGGAGCCCTCAAAGTCCTTGGCGTCCAGATAGATGGCGTTAGGCTCCCAGTAGTTGAAGTTGGAAGTGAGCGACTTCTCGAGGTATGAGGCAACACCCTGAGGGGTAGCGACGGTGGAGATGATCAGATCGGGAATTCGAACGCCAGACTCCTGCTGGAACTGCTTCACCAGCTGCAGACGCTTCTCCAGAGTGTCCAGAGCGCCGTCCATGCCTCCAGCGACCGAAGTGGCCACCTTGGAAAGCACATCCAGGGCCTTCTGGACCTCGGAAGCCTTGATCTCGGTCTGTCGCAGCTGGAACTGGCCCAGACCAACCTCAGCAAGCTTCTCGGAGCTCAGGGGCATGTGCTCAAAGGGAAGACCAATGACCTCCAGATCAACTGCAGTCTCGGTAGCAAAAGACTTGACCTCCTCGGTCTTGCCGTCTTCTGCGGCGGGTTTTGCGGCATCCTTCTCGGCAGGGGTGGATTCCCAGCCAGCCTTACTCTGCTGCTCGATGTTCTTCACGAGATCCTTGGTTTTGATGGTAGGAGCAGTGGTCTCCTTCTTGGCGTCCTTACGCTTGAACCACGACCACAGCGAGTTGAGGCCTCCGGAAGAGTTGTGCCGGACCTGGAGCCGGGTCACGTGGGAGCCGCCCACTCGGGCTGCTCGAAATCCGCTGGCCTTGGTGACTGCTAGCATGTTTGTAGTGTGGTGTGTTGTGGTGATGATTCAACAGAATCTCGTCACACTATCACCGAAAAGCTCAAATTTCACATTAGAGTTTGAGAGAGCGTGGTTGTGGGTTCGAGTCTAGGAGTGGGAGAATTATTGTGGAATTAGAAAATAGCGGGGATGTCGAATGGAAATTAGAAGAATCATTAAGGAGTGGTGTCAAATGATGTTTTTCTAAAAATTTCTGTAATTGGGCTTCAAAATGAGCTAGTTAGAGTGCCTTGTTGAGATGTGCTTAGTAATGCTTTCATATTAGTGAGGATGAGAGTGATGTGAGTCGGTTCTACTTGTAGTTGAAGCGTGATGTGATTCTAATGCAATGAAAATTTTGTTCACTGCTACTTTCTGTGTTGCAATCGGTGTGTTCAGGCCCTTGCAGTGAACAGTCTCTCAAAGTCCCTCATTTCTCAATTCAGCTGGCTATGTGGTAGCTTGCTGACTAAGAGATGGTTAAACCCTCTAGAGGAGAGATTTAATCCACTACAGCTGATTAAAAACCTTTGCCAATTGCTCAACCGCTCCTTAGTTGACATACAAGTACTCCTCAACTAACCCAATCAATATATTACTATTGTATATTCCATTTCCCTACATCACAGTGACCAGTGCAGCAACTAACAGCATCGACAGCGTCAATTGAGCCACTGAGCACTTCATTTCTAACATATTTGACCTGATACTTCAAGCGCAACTACCCCCTCCTCTTAAAACAGCATCCAGTACAGCATGAAGAGACCAATGAGGCCCACTCCAATGAAGGGAATGTACTGTCTGATCATGGCCTCCCAATTGATTCGCTGGGCCGCTCGTCGGTACTTCTTGCTTTCGGTTCGCAGGTTACTACTGAGATCCGACATGTGATCGAGCGAGTGACCTCGGTGGAGCAGATCTTCAATGTTCTTGGTCATGACTCGAGTCACGTCCTGAAGCTCGGTATTCAGCTTGTCCAGGTTGTGGGTAGCTCGCGTGTCCTGGTACACCCGCTTGGTCTTTTGCATAAACGTGTCAAACTCCACAAACTTGTAGGGTCGCACACCTTCCTTGAGAGCCTCCTGGCCATGGGACTTTTGGAACTCTCGATCCAGCTCATCGAGGTAAGAGAAGGCGAGTTTTCGAGGGTATGAAGCCTCGGAGATGCAGTAGTACACAATGCCGTCTTTCATCAGGTAGTGGATCACGTAGTTGCCACTTTCAATCGAGGCTCGATCAGCCGAGTTGGCAGACAGCTTCTGTGTCACGAGCTTGCACTGCTTCTTCTGCTCGCTGAGATTCTCCTGGCCGTCGTCCACAGACGCCGACAGAGGCAGGCCGTCAGAGGCCCGCATGATGAGAGTCGAAAGCACCATTGTCGAGAGTGTTGTGTAGATGTTAGCGTGAACTTGTAGCTGATGCGTACGTGTTAGGATTTAGGTTGTGAGGGGAGAACATAGTGGGGCGCGAAATATAACTGCAGTGAGGCTAATGTTGGGACCAAAATGATCGCGCTGTTTCGGTGAGTCGAATGGTGGGACTTTTATTGCAGTATGATGAGAAATGAGGAAGTTGACAAATTTAACTTGGTGGCGCGAAAAGGTGGTAATTGAGGGAAAAGAAGGCTGACGGTGTTCCCATGACCTTCCACGACATCCCTTTTCTCAAAAATATTTTTGTCATTGCTTTTTTCTACTGCTTGGAGAAGGTCATCTCATTGACACCCTCGTATTTTTTAGGCCCACATAAAGTTGGGTCTTGTGGCATTGAACGTGAATGTTGGGTGGTCTGGAGATGTCAAAGGAAATTTGAAAGATTAATCTGAGAAATTAGGAGGAAATTTTAAACCACCATTAACGCTTTTGAACCCCTTCAATGAGAACTTCGCAATTATTCGTGTCATTTTACGATGTTTAGAGCAAGTGCTCTACGTTGACGCTGCCATAGGTCATACTTGTACTGATGTAAACAAGACTAGTCAGAAAAAACTGTTTAGATCCACAGACACATCGGGACTGAGTCGTTCTTCATCGAAGCAATGTACAGTCGATTGTGGCAGTTAACATCATATATACATTTGGCTATCTATCTATAGATTAGGTCCAGAGTGTTTGCACATCTCTTTAAGTGTCTCTTTCTTAACTGTTCACTCAGTTGGGAACACTGAGATCCACATTGAACACCATAAGACCCTCGTCGGCGGCAGAAAGAGCTCCTCGGAGGAAAATCTTCTGCTGGAGGGGATCCATGACAGCGCACATGGACGAACCGGCGTACAGAACGTCGCCCTCCTCGAATCCAACTCGGTTGGCGGTCACCATCGTCACGGGGAAGTCCACGTCGGTGTTCTGGTTCCACACGGGCTGCAGACGCTCGATCCAGTACTGCAGAGTGTCGACCAGAGGCAGCTTGTTCTCCACGTCAGCGGTGTAGTCGTGGAAAGTAGCCAGATCCTCGTCCTTGTACTGAGGGGTCTCCTTGGGCTCCTTGAGAAGGCCGTCAAAGGTGGACTTGGCATGCAGCATGGTGCACTTGTGAACAATGGCGTTTCGAAGCTCGGTGTTGGTCTTTTCCTGCTCCTCGGTCATGGGAATCTTGTCAGACGACTTGACGGGGATCAGAGAAGGCGACTTGGAGTGGGTCCAGGCCATGGGCAGCAGAACCAGAGGCACCTTGTTGTTTTTCACAGAGTTGCCAAACTCGTACTCGGTAGGAGCAGACTCAAACTTGTAGGGGTTAATATCCATGCAAATTCCCACCTGGAACTTGAGAGGAATATCCTGGGACAAGGATGGAAAGGGTCCGTAGGTCTGGAAGCCGTCAGGAGACTCGCTCATGCCCATAGCCTCGTCGGCAGTGTACAGGAACGTCTTTCGGTAAGTGAACAGAACGTCTCCCTTGGGCGAAACCATAGACACAGAGTTGTAGGTTTTATCGTCCTTGGGGCAGAACTCGGGGTATCCGACCATCACGTGTCCGTTGATCTTCTCGGCGCATTTCTTGGCCCATTCGATCGATTTACTGGACTCGGTCTCTTCTCTGAACGGCTTGAGGTTCTGAGGACTCTCAAAGTTGTAGCCAGTGAAGGACATTTCAGGGAGCATCAAAATGTCAATTTTCGGAGCCTTACCTTCCTTCAAGGCAGTCTTGTAGTACCGGTTAATCAGCTCATCAGCAACTCCCATGTTTTTGTCCACCTCTCCGATCTCGGGTTTCAGCTGCAAACAGCCAATCTGGAGATTCAGAGGCGTGGTAGAGCGAGCGGTAGTAGCCATGGAACGGGGTTGGGTCAGATGATGACGCAGCGAGGGGCTCAATCGTCCAAGGGCACGTTTCATGGTGGTGATGAGAGAAGGAATACCACTTACTGGAAATGTGAAGAGTTAGATGGGGTTAAGGTTGAGATGGGGGGAGGGTTTTGTGGGTGGTGTGGACTTTCTGTAAGGTATATGAGTATATCTGTAAGATTCTGACGTTTCTGGGATCTGATTAAAAGCTTCATCACTCTAATCGGAGCTCTACTGACCAATTTGAAGGGTATCTCTTGTTCTCCATGATATGCAAGTAAAGTTGCGACATGCATATCATGGGGGAGGAGTGAAATTTGATTTAAATTAATAGGAAAATTATAGGAGTATTCACGAAAAATTGCGAATATCAAAATACTTGTAGAACGCATACTGTAGCTATTATTCACCTATTACTTATATTTGATATACATAAGTGAACTGTCTGCGACTTGACTCGGTTTTAGTCATTCTGTGATATGAGGAAGTGAAAAGCTCACTGAAGAACGTGCACAAAATTAAGGGAAAAACTGAAAAATTTCCTAATTGTTACAGCTGTACTATTTTTTTTTCTCGTTTTTACTAATTTATTCTCTCTAATTCTCTCTGACACATTATATATTCATCTAATTTTCTTTTGTGGCTCTTCCAGTTGCCTTTTATGCTGTTTTTGGTGGTTTCGTAGTTTTCGTGGTATTTATGGTGAGTTTTCCTTTATGATGTTTTTGTCGTTTTGTGGTTTTGTCGTTTTTTTCCTAGTCGTTTTGTCGTTTTTGTCCTTCTTGTTCGTCGTTTCGTTTACCCAATGTCTTCACTTCCTCCTCCTATCCAAACACCTCTTCCCTCTCTAGACATCAACAAAAGTAGATCTTGCTCGCAGACCCGGTCCCCACTTGAAAATGAACCAGGGGACAGCACACATGGCGGTGGTGATGAAGCCAAGAATGAGACACAGCTTGGCAAAGGTCACTCTCTCAATGGCTGCCATACCGATGAAAGGCAGCACACCGGCGAAAATGGACCGCAGGAACGTCAGGGCCGACACTGCAGAAGCAGAGTACTCCGAGTGAATGTCAACCACGTAGTTGAGCGTCGACTGGAAAATGGTGAAGAAGCCGATACCCAGCATCAGAAGCAGAACCACAGAGATCTCCCAGTACTTATCGAAAAAGAAGTAACAGAGAAAGCAGCCAACGGGAGGGAACAGAGAACCGGGGAGCATGATCAATAGTCGCTTTTCGGGCTCCTTGTTGCTTCCTCCGTGCTTCTTGAGCATCTTGTTGAAGTACCAGATAGACCAAGCAATGCCTGCAGAGGCACAAATGAGACCGGCAATGAACGTCAGGTTGATCCAAGCAGCTCGGTCTCTGCTCCAGCCATGCTCCTTGACGATGGCATTGGGAACCAGCGAAATGGCCATGTACATGAGTCCAAACATTACGGCGGCGTACATCTGAAGAGGCAGCATGACGGCGGTAAGCATGATCTGGTAGGGACGAAGCAGGTTCTTCACGGAGAAGCCTCGGGCGTGTCCTCCAAGGTCCCTCTCAGTGACCAGGTTCCTCAATCCACCAGCGTCCAGGCTGAAGTTTCGCACAATCTTTTGCAGAATCACAGGGGCGTACGTCTCGGGCATGAAGATGAGATTGGCCGTGCAAATGATGAGCTGGTAGATACCAGCCACGAGAGACAAGTGTCTGAAGTCTCCAGTCCATTTGATGACCTGAGAACCGAGAATGGGACCCATAGCAGGACCTCCAGCAACAATGATGGCGTACAGAAGAAGGACGTAGGGTCGTCGCTCAGGCTTGAACATGTCCTTGAGAGCTCCTCCAGACGAGAGAATGGGAGGAGAAGACAGAGCACCAGACAGAAATCGCAGCACCATGAAGGTGGGGAACGAGGTAACAGAGACGGTCAGAAAGGTGAAGATCAGAGACACGAAAAAGGGCCAGAAGACACCAATCTTTCGGCCAAAAGACTCGGTCATGGGAGCACAGAACATGGGTCCAAGAGCAATACCCATCATGTAGACGGTGGTGGACAGAATTGCAACATCTTTTCCAACTCCAAACATGTCTTCAATGTTGGAAACCGCAGGACCGTACATGGACGAGCACATCTGAGGACCAATGGCAGAAAGAGCCTGGGAAGCAACAACAAGGTACTTCTTGTAGTTGGGCCAGTTGAACGGGTACCGAGTGTCATTCTGAACGTCCCACTGAACAATGTACGTCACGCAGTTGGATCTTCGACATCGTTCTCGAAAATGTTCCTGGGAAGAGGCAGACGAAGTGATGGCAGTCGACAGGATGATGCCCGAGTCACCAGTGTAGATCTGGTCGGTCTGGGTGGCTCGTGTGGTCTTTCCATCGACAGTAGAGGCGTCATCGGAGCTTCGGGAAGACGAGATTCGGGTGGTGGACGAGTTGAGAGAAGATTCGGACGAGTAAGACGGGGAATGGGGGACGGCTCTAAGTCTGGCTACCTCTGGAGCCGTTACTGCCGTGCTCGTTGGATTTTCCATCCTTTGCCCCCTTGTGCTTGACAGAGACTTCATGGGTAGAGTCTGAGGGGGTTCGTGATCAGATCTGAAGCGAAACAGATTGAAGAACCGCGTCATAACGCTTTGAACCGGCCCTCCGTTGGGTGAAGAGTCAGGGATGCGATTCTTAGGCCTCTTGTTGGCGGACTCGCCATGAACCTCCTCTTCAAAGTCGTTTTTCGGACTTTTTCCAAGAAGCTCCTCAGGCGAGATGGGAACACTCACAGGCTCGCCAAAGAGATCATCCAGAGAGATGGGATCATCAGGACCACAGGCGGTGGACACGTAGATGGGCTTGGAGGAAGAGGCCTCGGAAAAGGAGGCCTCCTCAGAGAAGGAAGACAGACCCTGGCATTCGGAAGAGGTTGAAGACATGGTGGACTCGGTGGGATTTTTTAGAACTATCTACGGTTGGATTTGCACCGTTATAAGTACCATCTTGGTGGGTTAGGACTCTTCCCCAGCGGAGGTCACCATAAATCTTTACAGGGGGAGGAAAAGTGCAGTTTATGCTGTTCCAGGGAGGTGAGAGAAGATGAGGTAGGTGATAAAACAAGGTGAAAAGTAAACGTGGAGATAAGTGTATTGATGCGAAAATGGTGGTTTGAGGAGCCAGATATAGGTAACTCGATCACATCTTCCTATTGCATTACTGTCACTCATTCATTCTGTATCGTTAACAGTCTCCAACATTGTATTACACCTCAAAACCCCCTTCTCGCCATATCAGTAATCTATGTAAGGATATGGTAGAGGCAAAAATAGCGGGTTTATGGGGTAGAGTAAAAATAACAGTTTGGAGGAGTTTCAGAGCGCAAAAGTTTTGCAGAGTTTCTCGAAAGGCCCATATATCACAGCGGAGTGGTACACGAAGAGGAGGAAAATGAGACCAATATAACTGGAGGAACTTAGAGCAGTTGGTGAAGCAGTAGGATAGATAGCTGGAGTCTCAAGAAATATCTCCAATCAGTAGTTGACAAGTCTTGACTATGTAAGAACTCATTCTCCCCTACCTCCCCCTTCCATACACCATTGTTTAGTATGGTGAGGTTCCTGGAAAGAGGGAAAGCCACACATTTGTTGAGCGGGCTGTTGAGCTCACTGAAAGCACGTCATTCAACGAAACATGGACCACCTGCTTTTGCGGGGCATACAAGTAGGAAGGGGTACGTACAATGTAGGATGGGGAAAAGAAGAGGTCAGAACAGTGGCTGCATGGGTAATGGCCATATTGATCATGGAAGAGGTGTCACAGCGTATTGGAGTATCACAGAAACATGGGAATCGTTGGTGGATGTCTCTGAGAGCTTTTTTCCTTCTTTTTTCTCGCGACCTTTTTCTGTTCAAAGCTGTGTCTATCGTCATCCAAAATAAGAAGCACAGATTTAAATTGTGCCAAAAAGCGAAAGGTAAAGTCTGACTTCAAGTGCTTCACAACAACACCCCTCAAAACACGCAAAAACCGAGATATAAAGCCCAAAATCGGAAAATGTGCTACTCACACGTACATTGCCATTATCTCAAAATATCTAAGAGATCCGACACCAATTATCCAATGTTGAGACCCTCCGATCTGATGAGGTAGCATGAACCTTATTCAAATTAAACTATGACAGCCGAAATTTAGCCGAGAAAAAGGCACTGACAATTGTGAAGATACCATTCAATACACCACTCAGAATGTGTATGCAATTACTCCACTATTACTGACACTACAGCTTACCAAGCCTTGTACTCACACCCCTACACATTTCAATATGCACGTTTAGTTTCTACAGATTCATCATGTCATAACTTATTTGGCAAAGTGGGCAAGAGCCTCAAGAACCTCGAGCTCAATCTCGGCCTCGGCGGCAACGGCCTCGTCGGAAGACTGGGCGTTCTTCTGGGCCTCGGCGGTCAGAGACTTGATGGCCTCGGGGGAGAAGTCCTTGGCCTCAAAGGCCTCAATGGAGTTGACGGACAGCTCGGAGTCGGGCTGAACGGTGGCGAAGCCTCCAGAGATGAAGAAGGACTTGGTCTCGCCGTTGGTCTCGATAACCTCCACGACACCAGGCTTGAGCTGCTGGATGGTGGGAACGTGGTTAGCCAGAATACCGAGCTCACCAGCAGTAGAGGGAATGTTGACCTGGGTCACCTCCTTGGCGTTGTAGATGGACTGGGTTAGTATTAGGAAGGCAGGTAAAACGATGAGACAAAACAGCTGAAACAAGAAGACCAACTGACCACGATTGAGACTCTGAAGCTGAGACCAGAAGAAAAAGTCGATCACAACACTGAGGTGTTACGGAGCAATGTTGAGAGTGACTGAATATGGGGTATCAAAGGCTGCCTGGTGGTCAATTCATGGAGGGATCGCATGGTATGGTTGTTGTGGTAGATGTAGAATGCTTCCACGGCTTTGGTATGATGCGGTTAAACGTGCAGATTCTCGTGTGACACGGATCAAGTAATGGGTACAGGTCAATTGAAGTGCAATAGCCACGCACCCACTATGTCCGCTCCGCATCTCTTCTCCCAACACACCTCGCACGTTACACAGACTCAATTCTGAGCAACTGCACCCATTCAATACACACACACTCCAACCACTCCCTTCATATCCACACTACATCCACCTCTTGTTCCTCAATCAATTCAGTCCCAATTGTGTCGATTCTCCTTCAATCTCTGTCGGTTGTGTCCTGATCGCTCGCGTGTATCGTTTCGTGTCCTGATCGGTTCTGTGTCTCGTTCTGTGTCGCTGTGTCTGTGTCATTTACTCACCTCGTGGGGAAGAGCGAGAGTCAGTCGGAGCTTGTCGACGGAAGCAGTCTCGGCGTAACCTCGTCGAGCAATTCGCACGGCGGGTCGGGCAGCACCCCGGATGGCGGTTCGAGCAACAGAAAACATTGTGTTGTTGTTAGTGCAAGGTGTCGTGTTGAGAGTGGGAGTATTTTCAACGTGGTGGGTTTTGAGAGAAAAAAGGTTGTGGCCAATCACAAGCGCGGGCCGGGAAAATACCCTAGCCCAGAGATCCCAAATCCGAAACCTTAATCGAGCAACTGAGGCAACTCAATTGAGAATGACTAAGCAGAGAAAATGGAGGTGTTTGACAGGATGTCGTGAGTGAATAAAGTGATGTTAGCATATCAACAAATTCTTCAGGATGAGAAGAGTATGGGAGTGCTCTCAGAACGCAATTTTGATGCTTATATCGCCACTTACTGATTATTTGCTCATTAAGAGAGATCCACCTGCATTGGAAAAAGGACGCTTGAGCGCATGTCCTCTCCTTCATCCTACAGACTGCTCCCGTCTTAGCCTCGTCTTTGGGCGAAACTTTTCATTCCGCTATTGATTGCATCAGATCGATCTGATTATGTATGTCTTGGTGACTTCCTTGGTGGTAGGGGTACATACTAATTACGATAGTAGATTGAAATTTGCTGGGAAGCTGACTAACGACAAAGCGTTAGAATTCGTTACTCACCATCTCCTTCCCCCTTTTATTCTTCGCCATAAACTACCCGTTTGAAAATCGAACTGCCATTCTCTCGTTCACTACCTCTTGTCGGGAAATTAGGTTGTGCCGTCCTTAATGGAGCACGTTAGTTTATGATAGACCACTGCTACTCCCAAGATTCACGATCGAGGATTTAGCTGGCAGAAGGAGTGAGACCGCTGCGAAGCTACGGACGAGAGAACACGTTTTTGCTACACGACCGGCAACACAGAACCAGCTGCCAAACACCCCTGAAGAACTTTCACAGCTTAATATCGCTTCTACGCCCTAATACACATTCTCATGGAAGAACAAATCCAACAAAACACTCGACAGGTTCTTGTGGGAGCAGGACACCTGTTGGCGTTTCTGAGTCAACAGGGCGTGCCCATGAAGCCGCTTCCTAACCCTCCTTCCTTGCTTCAGTCGCAAATGGACAAGTCTGTGGCTGGATTCAACTCTGCTCTGGACCACATGAGTGTCAACATTGAGTCTGCGCTCGAGTTTCTGGAGCTGGAAAAGCACCGTTTGGGGCTTGTTCAGAACGGCAAGGTCAAGGCTGAGCCAGAGGTGCCTGAGGCTACGGTGAAAACCGAGCCGGGACAGTCTGCAGACGACAACAAGGAGTTTCAAATCGATGGCATGGACGCCTCGCACGCCATCGACCTGGACGGCGCGTTTGACGACTTTGGCAGCAACGACGTGGACATTAACGCCATGCTGGGCGACGGAAAGGACGGAAACAAGGACGGACTGATGATGGACGACGAGCTGTCGAATCTTCTGGCCGACGGAGAAAACGCGGGAAATAACAACGCAGGAAACACAACGGGGATTGCCGATGATGATATGGAGGGCTTGTTCGGAGACGGGTTTGATTTTGTCTCCTATGATCAGTAGGAGATGGGAAACGGAAAGGCGTTTGGTCGAAGGGACTCTATTTATTTATACATTATTTTGGAAAGGATAAGTGTAGGCAAGCTGTAGTAGCTTGCTTGGTATTTGGTCTGCGAATAGGGGGCTCTAACAAATATTTTCTGAAAAGTCCGCAGATCGAGACATGTCTCATCTCCATAGCATATTCGAGCTTGCTTTTATTAACGATGATCAAGACCCTAAGGATTTTGTTCTCTCATCATGGCAGGTGGGTAAGACAGTCCGCTTCAATACCGTAGGAAAGAGTATCGCTCACACCTACTTGAGCTGTTCAAGTCTATCTGGTCTCACCCGCAGTATTAGAGACGCTCTCTTTCCCTTAACTCTTCAACAGGCTAAGTGCAAGAACAGACCCTATAGTCTGGCTTATGAACACTGATGTGATCTATTTACATGATTCTGACTGTGAAACGATTTATGAAATCAGCAATAGCTACCACCAGCCACTTGGTCTGAAGAAAGCAAATGAAAGAGTGCTAGAGACTCGTGACCTAGATTAGTCACACAAAAAGCCTTTGGTGAGTCTACTGTAGAATTTCAGTAGGATCCAGTCTTTTCAACTACCTACTGTTTCTAGGAAATGTCTTCGTTTCTTTCTGACTCCAATAATACCTTTTCTTTCATACGAAGAATTCAACACTTGGCACTTTTTAAACAGAGATGAAAGATCGCAGTACATACCAAGCAGTCTACTATCAGTCACCACAGAGCCAATATGATTATCTTGCTATAGGCGAGCTCAAAGAGCTGTACTGTAGTTCCCATATCACACCTTTCCACTCACCTAAGAAGACACCTTCCACTGCACATGACTGACCTTGCTCCTCCTTCTTATAGCTACATGCTGCTATCATAACCACTTCAATAGCATTCGATCAAGCGAACTTCAGGGCATAGCCAGCAGCCCAGTTAGTACTTGTACTGCTACATTTCAATAACTTAATGTATTTCATATACAGGTCCAATTACGTGGATAGAATGTTACAGAGCGGGAGGGGCTCTGACAAGATGCAGAGTCAGAGCGTGAAGTTGATGAAGGCAATGAGCTGTTAATCTGATGGTGAAAAAATCAGGAAAAGTTGGAACCCAGCAAAGCCTAGGACTCAGTAAAGATTGATGAAGAAATGGTTCTTCAGAGATTTTGGCATTTGATCCATCACCATCCCTAGTTCAGACTCAAACGTCAGATGCTCCTAGTTCAAATCCTACCGAGTTAGACGTGTCCTTCGTTACCCGTCTATCTCAGTCTCACGACCATCACAGTCAGATTATCCGTACTGAAGTTCTCCAACGCAAAGTCCACCAACACCCTGCTGCCCTCCACGGGATCCTCCAAGCCACTGACCAGATCGCATGCCTTCTGGTCGTCACATACGTCCCACAGTCCATCACAGGCCACAATCAGAAACTCGTCATCGGCAATGATCTCCGTTTCTGTGGTGTAGGGGTTGCCAATGATAAACTGCTTCATATACGTGTCTCCCAGCGCACGAGTGACTGCCAACATTCCGTTGACTCGATTGCTAATCATCATACCGCCATTGTTGGTAACTCGCTTGGACTCGTGGAGATCGGTACCCTTGTGGTCATAACTCAATCTCAGGGCCTTTCCTGCTCGGCAAAGAATCAGTCTGGTATCTCCTACATTGGCAGTGTACAGTTTCCGCTTGCATTCGGACATTGGGGCACGTGGAAACACCGGGGTGTAGTCCTTTGGAGAGTGATCTGAGGACACAGTGACCGGTTTTCCCCGCGAATCTTCCCATCTCAACAGTGCAACAGCTGCAGTGCATCCCGAATTGAGGTTCTTCTGCTCAATTGACCGGTCAATGGCCATGAATGCGAGATTCAGCAGCTCAGGCACAGTCTTGGAGGTCTTGTCACTCTCCTGGTGCTCCAGACCTTCTTCCTGAACAACTTCCGACTCGTCAGCAGCTGACTCGTCGCCTTTGAACCCCTCAGCCTCCATAATGAGACCCTCCACCTCGCTAACAACCGCCTGCGCACAGTATTCAGCCGCCTGCTTGCCTGCATGACCGTCAAACACTGCAAAAAGCCCCGAATCAGGCGTTCCGCAAATGTTGTGAGCAGCCACATGGTAGTCCTCCATGGTCCGTCTACACCGGGAGTTTTTGTCTTCCGTGACTCCGACGGCGAACGAGGACAACGGCGAGTCCGTCACGGGCAAGCCATTGTTGTTGACCAGCAAAGGATGGCTTTTCGGTTCATCTTTGCTGTTTCGTCGAAATAGTTTGAGCATGGAAAGAAATGGGGTGTGACACGTGTGTTTTTTTTGTAGTGGTGGTCACGTCTTATAGATGATGTCACGTGGATAGAATGGTGTCACGTGATAAAGAGCGAGTATCAGTCGAGGTGTTGTTTTCTTGTCGTATTTTCAGACTGCCTGCTACCAGTAGTCACAGTCCTATGTTAGTCTCCCCACAGTGCAGAAACATGTGTGGCAAAGGCTTAATACAGATAGGGTTAGGGTTTCTTCGGACATTGGCGACTAATGGGGATGACCTGATGAGGTTGTCGAGATACGGCATAAATGTGCGCTACAGGTGATTAGTCAGATTGGTGTGGAAATGTAGAAAAATGGCTTCCAGCATTGAGCCGTTCGCCATCAGAAAACACTGTATCAGCTTTAGGTTGACAGCGATTGTTTTGATAGAAGGTTAAGTATAGGTGTGCTGGGGATGTGGAGTGATAATAGGTGGTTGGAGGGGAAATAAGCAGTATGTGGGTGTTAATTATATGCTATGAGCTGTTTGAAATCGTTTCGTTTTTTTTCAGACATTGTTTCCATCTTTTTAGCACGTCAGAGACATCATGTTGCCCTCCCTTTAACTCCGTTTGTTGACATTGACTCACTGAACTCACCTGAAACAGGGGTTCATCTGAAACATGATAAGGGGTTAAAGGTTATGAGCCGTATGGTGTGGCTTGATAAATGAGTATACAGGCTCAGAAGTTGGTCTGTCATATATGATCCATTAAGGAGACTGACACGTCTTGATACATTTTGATTACGTAAGCCAACACACGCTCTGGGTTCGATTCCTGGTTGTGCTCCAAGAGGAACAAATTAAATAAGGTTTACAACACCACACCTTAAATACGCCGAGATCACAAACACCCAAAATCGAAGTACTTGCGAATATATGCGCACCCAAGCTATACAGACTATTTAGTCATAGCAACCATCGCCCCATTTTCGTTTTCCGACTTCTTCGGTCCAAATCCGGTTCTGTCAAAAAATCGTCCCGACTCCCGGGTAACAACTCTAAAGTGAAATTTGACCTGCATATGTGACTTCTCACCACCACACCACACAAATCACCACTATGGCCCCCAAAAAAGCCGTCCAGACCGCCAACACCGTCGTCAAGATTCTTGTGGGTGCCGGCGCCGCCAAGCCCCAGCCTCCCGTCGGTCCCGTGCTCGGTTCCAAGGGTGTCAAGGCCATTGATTTCTGCAAGGAGTTCAACGCCAAAACCGCCCACTACCAGGAAAACATCCCCATTCCTGTTGTGCTGACCATCAAGCCCGACCGAACTTTCTCGTTCGAGCTCAAGTCCCCTCAGACGGCGTTTTTGCTGCTTCGAGCTGCAGGAGCTGAGAAGGGAGCTGCCAAGTACAAGCCTGGCCGAGACAAGCCTGTGGGCCAGCTGTCGCTCAAACACATCTTCGAGCTTGCCAAGATCAAGCAGATGGACTCGCGACACAAGAACCAGACGCTGGAGAACATCTGCAAGTCTCTCTGTGGTACTGCTCTGTCCGTTGGAGTCGAGATTGTGCACTAAGCAAAAAAGAAGGAGTAATCTGATAAAGGAGAAGGATTGGACGTTAGGACGTCAAGACGTTGAGGGCCTGAAACAACGGGCGAACGTCAAGACGTTGAGGGCCTGAAACAACGGGCGAACGTCAACGAAACAGCATGTTGTATATAGTCAAAGTAAGATGATGGTATGATTGAGAGGGTGGTAGTAGGGTGAGGAGGGTGAGTTTGATCTGAAAGCTCATGATAAACTGAATCGGAGTTCACAGTTGCACTCTTTAGATCGAGAGCTTTAGAATGATGTTGATATGAGTGAAGTGCTTTCATGAGAAGATCTGATGACCACCTGTCGAGTGTGTTGGAATTGTATGTTAGCACTATTACGCAAGTAATCACTATGAGGCATATTGGAGTACAGTTTACAGCTACATTCGTTAGATCAGGCGCTTTCAATCGATATGGGTAACCATAGCGCCTACTTATGGTCTCAAATATGCCACTGGTTCTAATGAGCAGTCTAGAGTGACTGTGGGATTAGACATCTCAGCGGTTCATGAGGACAAATATAAGTGACGGAACCACAACGAGTCCATCTGGGAACTGTTAACAGTAAGGTATATGCCCGAGTTGGACTTTTCCGTCAGTCATTGGCTGCTATGACTGCATTCTTCTTGCTGATGGTATACTGAGGCAATACAACTTGATGTGGCATATAATTCACGCAATAGAGAAGGCAGAAATATACGAACTTTTCCAATCGAGTCTCTAGTCAAAACACATTTATTGCCAATGTCGCATGCTTTTTACATCTTCTTACAAGTATGATCTGTGTAAAGGGCTCATACGGATGTTGGAGGTTGATCAAGCACTCTCCTCCTATTAGCTAAAGCGTGAATCATATTGAAAACAAACAGGAGCTGAGATCCTTGCTCTTAAAACATCAATTTATTATCAGATATATTGATACGAAGTTCCTCGGTAAGTGCTTCCCCTGCAGAAAGAGCTCCAAGGCTACGTAAGTGATATCTCAAGATTGCAGAAACATAAACATCCTAATGAATATTTTTCAAGCTCTCTGATTCAGTTCACCATTGATTTCACTGTCTTCTACCTCTACTTGCACTTATAATTTTCACTCCTGTAAATAGTTCTACTTGTTCTTTCAGACCCTCTCCTATCATTAAATATTTAGATTCACTATGGTAGATAGCTACACGCATAGCCACAACATTAGTCGCTCAACACCTACTGCAGCTCCTATTTCTCACTCCAGTGCTTCTTGTTCACCCTCTTATCCACCCACTTGGCCACATCAACCGCCAGCTCATCTTCCCATCTGGGAGCCACAATCTGGACGCAAACAGGCGCGTTTTTGAAAATATCAGGTCCATGTTCCGTCCACGGTTTCCAGCACAGCTTCTCTAGCTCGCTTCTGAACTTTTCGTTCTTTTCGTACGTGAAATCGCACACTTTGGCACCTGTAGGAACAACAACCGCAGGGTAGTCCATGAGGTTCCAGATTCCGCAGTACATGAGGTTTTTGGAGGTGTGGAAAACTGGAGCGACGGTGTTGTTGACCGGGTAGATGGCAACATCAAATTTAGACGTGAAATCTTTGTGGAAATCCATTCTGAACTCGTCTCTTTCCTGGTGCATGTTCCACAGCTCTTCGTAGGAGTACACCTTTGCATCATCGAGAATATCCTGAGTCTGCGGAGTGATAGGTTCCTGGAAACGCACAAAGTGGTTCTTGATTCGTTCTCCTCCATCTGGGAAATAAAATGCATCCAGCAGTTTGTTTGCAGTGGCGATCCCTGGAGGATGGTAGGGAATGAGTTCCACAGACATTCCCTCAAATTCAGAACCCTCGAGCTGCTCAACCAGCTTCAAAATGCCTTTCTGGATGGGAGGGAAGGCCTGGACAAACCCGTCGTCAATACAGTACCCGATTCGGAGCTTCTTCTTGTTGCCATGATCCAGAGTTCTCCACACCCATCTGTCCACAGAAGGATCCACTCTCCAGACCTCTTTAGAACCCATGTCTTTCATGTAGGCTTCGATGAGCCGCAGATCTGAGCTCATGGGACCGCAGACTGATCGGATCGACTCGTTTCCTGCCATCATCATGTCCACACCTGTTTCCGAGAGTCTTCCAAACGTGGGACGAAGAGAATAGATGCCACAGAATGAGGCAGGTTCTCGCACACTTCCACCAATATCAGTACCCAAGCCAAGCTTGGAAACACCAATAGAGATGAGAGCACCTTCGCCTGAAGAACTTCCTCCAGAGGAAAGCACAGTATTGTGAGGATTGAGAGTGTATCCATGAAGAGGAGAATGAGACTCTCCAGACATGAGAATCTGAGGACCATTGGTACGAACATAGGGAATCGCACCCGAAGAAAAGAGACACGAGACAAGAGTCGAGTCACGTGACACCACGCGATCAATGTGGTACGAGTTCTGGGCGTGCACAGAGTACCCATTGAGGGAGATGAGCTCCTTGAGGGAAATGGGCAGCCCAAACAGGGGGAACTTCTCGTGATCATCACGTGACTTATCCAGTCTCTTTGCAGTCTCCAGGGCCAAGTCTGGCAAAACTTCTGTCAGGCAGTTCACCAGTTTGTGGGCAGTGATCGCTGCCCGGATAAAACATCCGATCACATGGACACAGCTCAATTGGCCCGACTTGAGCTTGCTGATCAGCTCAAAGCCGTCGAGGTTCACCACCTCCTTGTCACTGGGAGCCACCAGAGACTGGAACAGCGGAATTACGTCCAGGGGAAGCTGATCTGGGAGTTTCCATTCTGGCGTGTCTTTCGGAGGAGGGAAAAGTTCATGGGCCCGTAGAATGCTGGATTCAAGTCGCTCGTCGTAGATTTTTTTTGCGTGTTCAAACCCGGTCTCTGCGTGATCAGGTGGCAGTTTTTGAGCGCTATTAGACATTTCTTCGTGATTTTGGAGAGTCTTGTAGGGGAACGTCGTCGGTTAATATAGTAGGTTGCTAGCTTGCATGAAGTGGAGACTTATGCTGACAGGTATAAACACAAGTGTGGGGTAATTGGAGATGGGGAAAGCTATTGAATGGGGTATTCGAGGCTCTGCAATTTGATTAAAAGGGCGATTTTGGTTAAATTTCTTTTTCACCACGTGGTATTGAGGTGTTTTCTCACTGAGAAGATATTGATAGAGTTTGAGACCTGCATGTGGGGTCTTAGCGAGAACTCCGATATTGGATGATCCTGATGAGATGTAGTGATGTGTTGTATGTCATTGTGTAGCTGGTCACGTGATACGGCTCATGGTGCACTCAGCTTCAAAATAGATTTTAAAATGGCCGTTATATTCAGCTTTTAGTCAGGCGCAAATAATTCCCGTTTGAAGGCGGCATAACACGACTTTGATATGAAAGTTAGATGTGTTGACTCAGTGCTGCCAACTGGTGAGAAAGATCTTAAGCCATTACGGAACTAATCGCCCTAACCTGTGACTCATAGTATTGTGATGGGAATGCTTATCCAAAATTAGTAGTGGAGTTATGTGTGAATAAAGACTAGAAGCGTAATGGGGAACAGATAGCGACAACTCGAAGTTCTTATCTCGTATCTCGCCAAGAAAGTGACTATCATAGCACCCTTTTAAGAGGCCACTAATGCGGGTTTGACGTCTAGAAGTTGCTCCGGTTATCATCTGCTGACTAATATTTTATAGTTGGTATCAAAATGATGGCAAAAATTGAGTCAACACGACTGTAACGCTGCAAATGTTATCAATAGGTCGCAAACGACCCGTACACATCTATTAACGACATATATGTATGGCCACGTAATTAGGACAAACCTTAAAAAGCTGATGGCAGGAAAGCCGGGTAACGATGAAAGTGGAGATGCACTGGAGATCAGAACGGAGACTTTTTCGATCACCACAGTAAGATGGGGAGAAATGTGATCGATAGACGATGAAGTTTTGATAGGGGTGGGGTAATATAGAACAAGCTGTGATGGGTCGAATGATCCAGCTTGATTTAGTTGAAACCCGGTATTGAGGCTTTTAAACAGCTAACTACTAATTACGTAACCACGAATCGAACCCACAACCACCAAAATCCGATCGTGATTTCAACGCACATCGAGAAAAATGAGAATCCGATCAGGGATGTCAGCAGCAGGAATATCATGATCGAGCACGAGGGAAGACAATTATTCGGTCCAAACTAGTCCAAACTGACTATTTGAGCAATTTTGAGCACGTCTGGCTGCATTTTGCGTCGAAAAAGTTCCAAATCCCCATACCTCTCCCTATACTGTAGTTTCTTCCCTATCAAATCGAAATCCGATCAGTGTTGCAAAGCCGGAATCTAAAATGGAGAGGCACAAAATCCGTTGATTTTCAAACAATTGACTCTCATGTCGTTTTTTTCTAAGACATGTGGAGATAAGACAGGGTCGATATGCGGAGAAGACGGAGGAGAGTTCGGTGGAAGTTCTAGAACTGAAATTGGCCGGTTTTTGGTGAAGTTGAAAAGATTCTTGTGATCTGTGCTTACTAAAACGATGACGTAAGCCACTGAACACGATAACAGCGATCATCCTCACGATACTTCAAAATCACTTGGAAATCCCTCAGGGTACATCCGAGACTTCCCCGGACGACCCTGTCAACTCTAAATCGGCCCATTTCTTCTTTTGCTACGTCATAAATATTGCTCAGAAACAAATGTCGCGATGTGTTAAGGAGGTGCATCCGATAAAGTTTTTTAATATGCACACTAGTGATCGGAAATGAGAGGGGGTGATAGCAGAGGTGATCAGACGGTATTAGAGTAAGACTATGTATAATCAAAGACTTCCATGATACTCTCCTCGTCCCGGAGAATCGATCGATATTGTGAAAATCCAAATCCCCCCAAAGATGGCCTCTAAATAGCACTCTTCTGATTTCCGATGACCACATCACCTTCACACTTTTCAATAAGCTTCAGAGTCTATATGCATTAGAGTCTCAGAAGGGTATCATGGCTGAAAACATTCGGGGCGTTATTTATATACCTTGCCTTCCCCCTGATCCTTTCTTCACTTCGCTGCTATTCACCAATGTCTCTTCTCACAGAGATGTGACTCTTTCGATTTTCTTTTGCCTTTTGGCTTACGACTTGTTCTCACGATACTACAAGCCACTATTCCGGCATTTTTTCACTGATGACTGATGTTTCCCACGAGCCTGATGTTCTTTTTTGTGATTAAAACGTGGCACCCGCTCGACTTGTTCGCTTTGATGTCTTGTTTCGGCTCATGATGTCGGTTGGTCACTTTCAACAGTGTCAACCCTCTCGATACTTGGTCCAGCTCTCAACGAGCGTCACCACCCTCTATTTACCATTTTTCTTTTCTTTGACAGTTGTTCTATTTCATGTTTTTTCTCTTTTTATACACGGATCTCGCTTCACTCACACTTATGCCCTTTGTCGTCTACCTGTCTGTCTCGATCCTTTGTGCTAATGAGCATATACCCTCCCGCTCTAGCTCTATAACAGCTACTCCACCCCAATCCAATGCATTTTTCGCCTTTCTCTCCCTTCTTAGTCCCAACAAATGCTGAATCGTTATCGAAGAAGCATTTGTTCAACCTCCCCACATACTCCATCTACTGCTTAGTAATGGTTTATGCTATACCCCAGCGATGTTTGATGTTACTTTGTCATCAAATACCAACTCTTTCTCTTCTTACTCATGCTAACTCTTTCATTTCTTTACTCATGCTAACTCTTTCATTTCTTTACTGATGCTAACTCTTTCTTTTCCTTTTACTGGTGCTAACTCTTTCTTTTCTTTGGCTAACTATCCAGCTACCTATGTTCTCTTTGGATGATATTGTTTGATTCTGTCAACTTTACCAAATCACAGCACTTTTTACACACATGTCACCCTACTGTTCAGCACCGGTCTCAACACTTGTTCTCAACACAACTATTCTGTGGTAACACTGTTTCAACACACTTGTTCACTATCTCCTTGTTTTTTCCACTCACTAACCAAACATCGCTAACCGTACTTTTTCTTTTCTTTTCTTTTCTTTTCTTTTCTTTGCATGATCTGTCTGTTAACCCCAACTTTTTGTCTAGAGTCCCGACATGTTCACATCGCTGAAACGAATAGGAGCCTTTCAACCATACACTCACGAAAACTCACCAATTTATGACCAACATTCCGACATGTCATTATCCATGTTCCCCAACATCGACACATGTCTTATCTGTGCCTCTACGACTTCTTTCCATTTTTCTGATTTTTCAACATTTTACGTCACAATTTACGATAATCCACGATAATTCGACTTTAAAGCTCCACAACTCCGACATTCACCCGCTCCTCGATTTACGGTACGAGAAAGAACTGCACTCTTTTTCCCGCCGGACTTTTTTTTTTTTTTTTCAATGATGAATGAATATGATATGATGTTACCTCTACGAGTACTCCCACCGAGACTTCCTTACCCTTACCCTGTTTATTAAGCACTGCTCCTCTGCTATTCCTTTTCTTACCTCCAGCTTATCAAGCACAACTTCCCCTCCTACCCTTACCCTGTGATGCACATCCTGCGATTACTAAGCCATCCTACCCTCCCCCTTTTGCTCGCTTCTCTCTCCTCGTTTCATTTCAGATCCACCAGCCAAGTACATGCGGCCCGAGGGAATCTCCGAGGTTAGGGTTTGCCGCCAAATGAGGTAACCATTTTGCGCACACACAACCGCCACCGCCGAAAGCGGACTGCCCTAACCCTGACAATCGGTCTCCCAGACATTGCTATACGTGGTCGCCCACACTAAAGAGACGAAGCAAGCGCTGTAAAAAGGCCCCATTTTTTGATGTGAAAAAACACGCGGGTATTCGTTCCAACCCCTACCCTACGCTGTAGTACACATGATACCCATATCCATGCCCATATCCATTTAGTGCGATACCCAATTTCTGATATTCCCTCTGTATCTATGCTTTGACAGCCTCCGTCTTTCATGTGTGTATTCGGAGCGAGGTGCTTGCTTTGTAAATGTAGTTTGTTGTGGTTGTTGAAGTTGCTCGGGTATTTTTGCGAACGTCGGACTGGGCGTTTTGGCTGTTTTTTTGTATTAATTTGATGATCTTGGTCTCCTTTACACGGTCCAAGTATTTCCGAGTGATTTTCTCCAATTTCCGCAGTTTTCTGGACAATTTATTAATTACGCCTTTTGTGTCTGAGAAGCACTTGGAAGACTGGAATGTTAAAATGGGTGGGGAAGTAGGATATTGAAAATGCGACAACTTTTCGTAGAGACGTGACAGAGACCAGGGGAGAAGTGGATTGCACGCAGAAAATCAGAGGCTCCATTTTGATACCCCCAGCTCTCTACTTCAACCGTTAGTTCCCCATCTAATAAATGCTATGTATTTGAATAAATCCTTACAACCAGTCGAAACCTTAACAGTGTCGCTTAATGTCTATTTCCAACGAGTCGTATATAAACACAGTGTCTCGCTAATGTACTGGTGCACAGCAGACAGGTCATCCCGACGATGTGGAATTTCGAAAAATGCCGGAAAAATGCCAGAAATGGCGTTGACGGGCGTCGGACGAAATTCCGCTTGTCTGATTCTCGATAAAAAAGCGACTGAAAAAAAGCGACACAAAGACCTCCCATCTTCACCATGTCGTCCGCTGACATGACTAAGCCTCCAGGCTCGGATTACAAAGGATTCGAGCGATGCTCTCTACCTGAAGGCCCACCCTGTATGTTCAGGTCCGCGAATCAGAAATGAGCCGATGACTAAGCCGATGACTAAGCCGCTTAGTAATCGGACTGACTAACCGGCTCATTTCTGATTCAGCTCGAAGTAACGGCCCATTGCAGGGCCGATTTGCCCGTTGTCTATTCCCTATTCCCTATTGCACATCGCACGGTTCCGATATTTCCGCTCCCTACTTTCTGTTGGTTTCCTTTTAACAATTTCATTTTACGTCCGTTCAATTCCGCCCAAGGTTTATTTTTTCGCCTACAGCTTTTTCACCCTTTTCTTTTCATCTTTTCTATTTTCCTCCTCTTCCTCCTCCTCTCTATTCGAATTCATTTTTTTTTTACCCACCTTTTCCCTTCTTCACGCCCCAAGTACCCATCTCGACCGTGTACTCTCGTAAATGGAGGTCTCTCGTTTGACTTCCACTCGATACCCCTTCTGAACACGCCTACTCACCCAGCTCCCCGACCATGCGCGACATGCCTCTTTCTAAATCGCTTTCGTCCTTTTCCTGCCTTTTCTTCTCCTTCCACACTTCCTCTTGATCCACATTTATCTTCCATTTTCTCTTCCTTTCCAAAGTTCCTCTTGATCCACCTCCACCCACCTTCTCTTTTCCAGGTTCACCTCCCTTCTGCTAGCGTCACAAATTCAAAAAATCACCACAAACACTCCCACATTTCTCTTCAACATTTCTTCTCAATCATCATTTCGCATTTCGCATTTCTCTTCACTTTTCCTTCTAATTTTTCTATTCGCTTTTTTCCTTTCCTTTTTCGCTTCCGCCCTTCCTTTCCATTGATTCCTTCTCTTCCGATTCCCTTTTTCATTTGATTCCTTTTTCTGATTCCTTTTCGTCGCTTCCTTTTCACCACTTTCATTTCCTTTTCGCCTTCGTTTTTCCTTTTACTTTTCTCTTTGATACAGCTCTCTTCTTCGTGAGCAATGTTCATTCCTTCTATTTGACACTCACTTTTTCTTCTCCTCTTTTTTCTCTGATTTCCTTCTGCTGTTTCGCTTTTTTCGCTTTTACCCTTTTAGAACCGCTTTCGTGACTCTGTCCACTCTCTTACTTCCACCCTACCCGCTAGCAGAACGCGTGATTTCATTTTTCTGGACACACTCCCTCATACCCCGAAATGCCTTGATTTACTCACCTCACTGGTGATATGTGCACTTTTTGCCGAAAAAAGATGCGATTCGATCATGTCTCGGATTTTTGCTCTCCTTCTCGCGCATAACCCCGCTCATATCGCTTTTTATTCTCTATTTCTCTCACTTTAGTTGTTTTTTGAAAAAAAAAAAAAGGTGGACTCACTTAATCCGTGGACATACCACTCAATCTGTTTCTGATTGTTTTTTTTACACCGGCTATACGCCCCTTATCCCCTTACAAGTCTATACACGCAGGACTCCGAATCACGACGAAAGCCCATGTCGCGCAAGCGTTAGCTGAGAATTAGTGAGTGCGAATAACCATACCCGCAGTCTCAATCTCCGGAACTAACCTAGCCTTTTTTAAATGATATTATGAGTGTTTGAATGGTAGTCGTATTAGTATGAAAAGCTGTGTATTTGTAGTAGCAGGGATCGAACGTGACGTCAAATTATGCATGTAGCTCAATCAGGCTGACTGCTTATTAGAGTCATCGCCGTGCACCTCCGTTTGTGTCACAACATAGAACTACCTCTGGTGTGATATTGATTGCTACAGCAATGCTCTGGAGTTATAGCTCATGGCTGTCAACGATGGATGCCTACGATTCTCAGCTATACGAGACTTGAACACGATGAGCAGAGTGGCAGATGAAGCTGTCAATAGCTACAAGTACAAGTCGTCATAGCTACAAGTAGTCTGTAGCTACCACCAGTAAAAATAACAGTCATTGCAATCTGTGTTACGTCTGAATCAAGAGGGCCTACAATAGCATCCCTGTGGATTGTGTCCGTTATGTGGAGACGACAACGTACTTGTAACTGATATTTGGAAGCCACCATCATTGTTAGCGGCGTTAGGAAGTGAGGCTCTTCAAATTACCTTGTAGGGTCCTGTTTGTGTCTCTAAGCCTTATTTACAGTACATGTCCATCTTAACCAGCTCTTCTTCCTCCACACCAATCTATCCCAACAAAAAAGCAGGGGACTCAATCATGTTATGCCTCCAATTCGGTGGGCGTTTGTGAAAGAAGGGTGACACTGGAGAGGGGTCCAAGAAAGAGGTGATCTGTCTGGGGTGTGACGTCGGTAATGGCTAAAAATGGTACACAGAAAGAACCCACTGACATCTCACATATACAAGTAGCTGATATCTGTGGATATGATCACAGTTCATGGTTGGTTTAAATCGTTGTTGCTGATGATAGCCAAAGATGATAGCCCATACTCTAGTTGTAGGGCTAAAGTATGGCCTCTATCAACGAATGAATCCCTGTGATTTTTCATCATGTTGTCTTGCCTTGGCTACTTGCGCAGTTTACGGAAAAAGACAGCCAAAGCATCAAATTGTAACAGACCCCCTCTTACCCAATCGCATTTTATCATTCTATCATTTTCTCATAAATACATCTGATTACATATCCGTCGCTACTCCTCCTCCAGCTCCAGAATCATCTCGTCGTACTTTCCAACGCCCATTCTCTGGGCCTGTCTGAGTCGCTTGACGGCTTCTCCATACCATTTCTTCTGTTCGTCAGACTCGGTCTCAAACAGGTTTCCGTACTGGATCATAGTTTCAGCCAGGGTGACCATGAACTCTCCATCTTCTTCAGTCTCGGACTTTTGGAAATGGTCAATCGCAGCCTTGAGGTTCTTCTTGGCCAGAGTGATTGTCTCGTCAGTGTCTTCATCGTCCTCATCTAGCAGATCCAGCAGAGAATCGGCGATGATCATTTTACAGGTACCCACACCTCGATGGGCCTTTTTGACGGTGTTTTCGTCCTTCTCAGAGGCGAGAATTTCGTTGTAGAACTTTTCACAGGCCACCAGAGTCGTCTCGGCAATATCAGACTGCTTCACCACGCTCTCCAGAGCTCCAGAAAGCTCAATAAGCTCTTCGACCACGTCCAGCTGCCCAGGAGTGACGGTAGAAGCGTGCTTCTGGGCCTGCTTGAACACCTCCAGAATCTCGTTGAGCTGCGAAATCATCTTCTTGGCAGTCTCCTTTCGGTCCTCCTTGGACACACAAGACATCTTCTCGTCGATATCCTGCTTGAGAGCTCGAGCCTTGACAAACAGCAGACCAGCGTCTTCGGGATACTGCTCCAGTCCGGTATCCACACGCTCCAGAGCCGCATCGACAAACATGTCAGCCGTCTCGGGGGCAACGTCCTCAGATTTCACCTTCTTCTTCTTGACAGGTTTCTTCTTTTCGGCAAAACCAGCCAGATCAAGCAGAGAAGCAGCGTAAATCTCGTGGAATCGAGCAGAAAGTCCCTCGCCCTTGGCCTTCTGAAGCAGAGAATCGCACTCGTGGATCACGCCGTGCAGCAGCTTGGGAGAATCTCGCTCAGAAGACGTCCATTGGGTGTACAAACTCTCCAATTGGCCCATATCGTCTTCCTCATCGGCATCGAGAGTCAGAGCAGGAGCAGGCTCGTCAGAAACGGTTTCAGGCGAAACTTCCTTGGCAACGGGCTTCTCCGCCTTGTCGGCTTCGCCCAGCTTCTTCTTCTTGCTCTTGTTCGCCTTGTTGAGTCCCAGAGGTCGCTTGGCCATTTTTTCCAAAGTGAAGAATGGAAATTTTCGAAAGATATTTTACATGGTCTGATTCATGCAAGGCAAGAAAGTTAATGTCGTTCGATAAGAGAAGAGATGTGTGATGATATGATGAAACATACAGGAAAAGAACGAGTGCTATTGGTGCTTGAAATAGAGGGCATCCTTTAAGTGCACTGTATTTATTTTATTTTATTTTATTTTATTTTATTTTTTATTTCCACCACATGATTAGTCAGCAAGAAAAGAAGTTGCTCGTTTAGATCCCACACTGATGGAAACTCCTTGACAATGCTTCCAATATGAATAATCCAACCGTTAAAGACCTGTCCTTAAGCTTTTGATGCTTTGATCAAATAAATTCATCTCATTTGTTCACCAAAGAACAGACTTGTAACTCCATCATTCAAACAAGACCATCCGAACATTAAATGCCATTCAATACGATCATGTGATCTGTCAGGTAACTGAAGATGACCTAAAGTCTCTTTCATGGCCCCTTTTTACATTCTTTGATCCTCAAAATTTCATTGCTTTTCTGTATAGGTGATTAGTCAACACTCATCACTTCTTAACTAACCACACTTAGTCCCTCCCAACGAACTTACTTACCCAACAACACACCTCCCTAACCACTCCAAACAGCTCCAAATAGTTGTGCGAAAAACACCAAAACTCTGCCAATCACCTCTGCTTGTCCTCAAGCCAAGTATCTTCCCTATTCTTCAATCGAACACCTTACTAAGCACTGTCTCTCTCCCCTACTCTTTCAAACTCTATTTTCAATTATACACGTCTAATCTTTGGGACGCGTTTGATCTCTCATACTCTCAAAGGCACCATACAATGATGGTGCAGGGACGCCAGAAATCGCTCAACAGCTTGTGGGGGCTTCCGGAGCGCGAGTCACGTGACCAGACGCCCACGAAAGTCGCGGATCACGTGCCAGCGGCTCCGCAGACCCGGACCAGCCCGGCAAAGGTGATCCTGACAGCTCCGAGGGAGGTTCTCCAGGAAATCAGGTCACGTGAGTCGTCGAAATCACGTGAGCCGAGCCCCAATCCCCTTGTATCACGTGACGGGCCAAAACTCGTGTTCAAAATCCCCTCGGATCAGCTCAAAAAGCTCGCTGATCGCAAACCACCGCCAAAGAAGGTCGTGCACCCATTCTTCCAAAAGAAACAGAAGAAGGCGAGTCACGTGACCGAAACTCCGGCAGAGAAGACGAATTACGTGACGGAACAGGTGGCCAAAAAACCGGATCACGTGATCGCCTCTGTCGGTCCCCAGCGAGCCTTCAAGAAGCCTGCTCCCACATCCTGGTTTGGGGTCAAGAAGGAGAAAAAGAAGCTGACCACGCCTTTCCCGGACCACACAATATATCACGTGATTCCCTCGAGTCACGTGACCACCTCCCCCGAGCAGCAGCGGCTCAGCTTTCAGAAACGGTACTCCAGGTCTATTCTTGCCAAGCCCAAGGTCACCAAGCAAGGTTCCCTTAACTTGGCCAAAATTGAACAAAAATCATTTGCATCTGGATTGCATCTTCCTACACGTCACGTGGTATCGAAAGATGGCATCCTTTCTCTCGCTCATAACCTGTGTGGCGAACTAGCATCCAATCCAGCCATTCAGAGTCTTCTCTCTAGAGTCACCAACTTGTCTGCCTTTGATACGGCTGATAGAGAGACGCAAATGTGGGTGGACAAGTACCGGCCCAAGTCACGTGACGCGCTGGTTGGCAGCGATGTGCACGTGACTCACATTGTTTCGTGGCTCAAGACACGACTTTCCAGAAGAACTTGTCTCGTTAAGAGCAATCATGTGACTCCTTCTTCGGATTTCATTGTTGACGACGATACTGTCATGATCGAAAGCGACCCCTCGTTGACTGATCCTCTTTTACTGGTTCTGTCAGGACCTGCTAGTTCTGGAAAAAAGGCTTCTTTGACAGCAGCATGTGCAGAATTGGACTTGTTCATTTTCAAACTGAATGCTACAACCAGAAGAACTCAGAAGGAGCTCATGTCTGCGTTGCAGGGACTAGGAGGATCACAACTTGTCAATCACAAACAAAAGTCTTGCATTATTCTGATAGAAGATGTCGATGTGTTGTATGAGGATGAGAAGGGATTTTGGAGTGTTTTGGAAAAGGTACTGGAAAAGAGTAAAGTGCCTGTGGTGGTCACCACGTCCGACGTGACCATCGAGAGGGAGTTTCCTCCTAGTTTCGAAGGTCACGTGGTTTGGGAGACGTTTGAAAGGGGTGTGAAAGGAGGTGCTCAGCATGAACCTGAAAAACCGGCTTGTGAGTCAGGAGTTGTGTCACGTGACTCAACGGCACCCCCGTCGTCTCCTCCTGAACGAAGTGCGACTCCTCATGTGACTTGTCACGTGACTACAGACGTTCTACCCACCTATCTGTCTCTCCTGTGTCTCTGTGAAGGGTACGAGGTGTCTGTCAACGATACTGCCTCATTACTCAGCAAATACTCACGTGACATCCGCCAGACCATCAACCATCTCCAGTTTTGGTGTCAGATGGGTGTTGGAGATCCTCTTGGAGGTTTCAATTGGGTCATTCCGATCAGTGAGGGAGAAGGTAGAAGGGTTGTGAGTGGGAATACACACGTGGGTGTTGACCAGACCGAAATGGCACGTGACAATTCGGACACAGACACAATCCACACCCTCCTTGACAAATACGAAAGCGCATCAGTCTATGACATGTACACAAACTCCTTCCACAGCTCTCTCAGTCAAACCATGGCTTCGAACGAACACTCTGCATTGGCCCACGACACTCCTCTGGGCTGGAAGTGTCTCGAAGAAGATACCGTTGTCGAGTCTGATCCCCTGGAATGGGAACTGATTGATATGATGGAAGATCTGTGTTTGGAGTCACGTGACGGTCATGTGACCACTCTGAACACTTATGTCGACCGTGTGGAGCTCAAGAATCTCTTGTTTGACGATATGGTGTATTATTCCCAAGTCAACACCGTTTCTATGGCGACCACTAGGGCTCAAATTCTTCCCTATCTTCGACACATGGCTCAAGCTGATCTCTTCTACCAAAACCAGTTTGAAGTGCAGCAGGCGCAGCTCACAGGACGCAAAAGTCGACGAAGTATGGCTGCTATGGGTATCAGTATTCCTGTCACTCACCTGGAGTGGGATCTGGAGGGTATTATGGACACCAAGATGGATATCAAGGGGTTGTACGATAAATAACTTGCATATAGATTAACGATTATTTGATTCATGAGGGAGTAGAGAGGTAGAGAGGTACATGGCTATATTTCATATTTCTTAGCCTGTTGTGCTTACCAAGGGATGAAAGCTGTACCAGTTGAAGATCTGACTGTGTAGTTAAGGGAAAAAGGTGTCAAGTGAGTGCTGGTCAGATAGGTTCATCTATTGAGCCTTTCTTCCATGTGTGATCTTTTTTGATTTTCCCACAATACCTTCAACATGGCTTACTAACGCATGGGTGCCAACTAAAGATACGCCTGCAAAAAATACTGGCAAAAAGAACAGCCGATACAGCTCTAGCTGCCATCACCCAGAATCGAACTGAGGTTTCCACGGATTTGCAGAATGAACCACAACGTGGTGTACTAACCACTATACTATGATGGCTGTGTTCGCTGGAGGAGGGGAGGGCGTATTTGGGCGGAAATATAGCTTGTTGCACCGGCGAGAATAATGCATTAATCGAGAGGGAACTACTATGGGTGTGTAAAGGGGAGTACAGAAAAGGTGAATATATCTTCAAATAGGTTCTCACTAATTTACTTGACTTTATGTGTATTTTTGAATTTATTCCTATACTTTCATTGAAATCATGCAAAGTTTCTTATGACCCTTGAGAACAGAACACAAAAGCTGTGATAACTGTCGTAAAAGCACGAGAGCTAGAACAATCTGTAGAGACCGTCCTCTAGAGTAACATCCCGCTTTCTCTGTAATCCCAGGAAGTTGAACGATAGTAATGCTAGGTCATGTTATCGTTAATTGCACCACTACCAAATAGAGTTCTCTTATCATTCCAAGCAATCGTTCAGCAAACATGTAGTATTTGAGATGGAAGAAATCTAAGAGCCATGAACGTAGAGTCATACTACGACAGCTGTTTACACTGTTCTTTCTTCAAAATTTCTATCTCCCTCACCATTTAATAACCCCCCTCTTCTCAACTTAAGCTCCAGATCACGCATCTCAAACGCACTACTCTGAAATTTAGATCGTCTCTTTTTTTCATCACCTTTAAATCAGATGGACTCTTTTGCACAGAAGAAGAAGCACATTTTGGAGCAAATTTCGCTCAATAGCGAAGACAACCCCGATGACTCACCCAAGGGAACCATTGACGAGTTTCTCAAACCTCTAATTCACACAATCAACGGTCTGGACGACTTTGTGACCACCAGCAGCTGTTCAGGACGGGTTTCTGTGTTTCTAGAAGGCGAAAAAGGCGTTGAGGAAAACGGAAAAGTCACTGGAAAAGGTGGAGGAAAGTGGCTGTTTGTGTCGCATGATCCCAAAGAGATTGACGGTTGGGAAAATACCGTTTTTAGTGAATCAAAGGGTGAAGAGGAATGGCTGGGTCATGTGTCTCCCCAAACCAGTCTGATTCTGTTCAAATTCGAAGCAATGATTTTACATGTGCAAAGTCGGTCACTACAAGCAGCTCAGGCTCTTTATTCAGCAGCTATGGGCTGTGGATTCAGAGAAAGTGGCATTGGAAGTAACAATAACGTTGCTATTCGAATTTCGCTCAATATCGGCTGTCCTATTGGCTACGGAGAAGGAGAAAAGTTGCATTTGTTCGTCCCGACGTCGTATCTCAAGCTGCTGACTCAGCAGAGCCATACCCTCTTCACCGAGAATTTCAGACGCATGGATATGTTGCATAAGGCTGTCGAGGGACTGAAGGTGAAGGAGGAGACTGTGGAGGAAACTAAAGAGCAAAGAGCTCAGAGAAAGCGAGAGGAGGGGCTGAGGCGGCAGCAGGAGAAACTGGCAGCACAGAATCAGACCAACTAATTGTGATTGGTGTGCTTTGCACTATGGTTCCTGTTTTTGTGTGCTTACAGCTACAGAATGGGGTATTTAATTTAATGAGATATTTTGAATCTGCAGTTCGTCTGTCGGCGCGCGCAAGTGTGCACTACAGATCGTTCTATTATCTGCTAGTGTTATGGTAGTGTTACGAAGAATCACCATGTCAGAATACGAAGACTACTCGAGGACAGTGATTCGTATGCATATGATAGCAATAGAAACTTCTTGTATGGAACGTCGGTCTGACTAATGTGCAACTAATAAGATTGGCACTCACTATATTGGACAGAAGACATTTGTTGTTGAGATGTTATTGGCAGGACTTGTGTGCTCAGTCAGCATGTTGTCTGGCTTAGTCATCATATTAGTAAGCAACCTATGACTGACTTGCATCTGCTGCATTACGTCATGTTGAACTTTCCTGATTGCTTTTACGAGCCGTGACTCAGACAATAGATCAATTGATGAAGCGAATGACTCAGCACTTATACTCCTTCCGTCATTGTCTGTTTTCACCATTCTCATCATTATGACTCTTCGATAACCGAAGTTGACAGGACAAGGTATTTAGTATGGGGTCATAGTTTAGAGAGGGCAGTGGGGGTGTCCAATCTCGTTCAAAAAGCTATAGAAATGAAAAGAAAGAATTGGAATCAAATGCCACAAATTCAAGGAGGTGAATCACCTACTTTCCAGCTTTCCACGTACTCAGTAACATCTCCAAATACGTTTCCCTTCTCACTCCCACACCTCAAATAAGCTTCGTCAATTTTCAACCTCCCAACTTACAGGTGGATTTTTGGAAATCGGACTCATACTCAGATTCATATTTTTCACCACCCCACCATGTCTGAACAAGTGAACAAAGTCGCCGAGGAGCTCAAGGAGCTGAAGACCGACGATGTCAAGGTCGAGGCTGTTGCTCCCGAGGCCGAGGTTGTGCTTGGAGCCGATGGCCAGCCTCTGTCCAAGAAGGCTCTCAAGAAGCTCCAGGCCCAGCAGGAAAAGGAGCGAAAGAAGGCTGAGACTGCCGCTCGATTGGCCCGAGAAAAGGCCGAGCGGGAGGCCAAGGAGGTCGACTACGCCACCGCCAACTACGGCGTGCTGCCCATGATCCAGTCTCGAGAGGAGGACAAGACTGGCGTCAAGCGGGTGCAGATCAAGGATCTCAACAAGTCCATGGCCGGCCAGGAGGTTGTGTTCCGAGCCCGTGTGCATACTTCGCGTCTCCAGGGCAACAAGATGTGCTTTGTGTCGCTGCGACAGCAGTCTGCCAACGTCCAGGGTCTGCTGACCGTCAACGCCGACTCCATCTCCAAGCAGATGGTCAAGTTTGCCGGCTCCGTGTCTCTGGAGTCCATTGTGCTGGTCAAGGGTACCGTCGTCGAGTCTCCCGAGCCCGTCAAGTCTGCCACCGTGCAGGACGTCGAGATTGCCATTTCGCAGTTCTTTGTCGTCTCCAAGGCTCCCGAGCAGCCCCCCATTCTGATTGAGGATGCTTCCCGATCCGAGGCCGAGGCTGAGGCTGCCGGTCTCCCTGTTGTCAACCTGGACACCCGGCTCGACGCCCGATGCATTGATCTGCGAACTGCCACCAACCAGGCCATTTTCCGAATCCAGCACGGTGTTTGCCAGCTGTTCCGAGAGTTCCTGGTGTCCAAGGGCTTCATTGAGATCCACACCCCCAAGATGATCGCCGCCGCCTCCGAGGGTGGAGCCAACGTCTTCAAGCTCAACTACTTCAAGGGAGACGCCTTCCTGGCCCAGTCTCCTCAGCTGTACAAGCAGATGCTCATGTCTGGAGACTTTGAGCGAGTGTTCGAGATTGCTCCTGTTTTCCGAGCCGAGAACTCCAACACCCACCGTCACATGACCGAGTTCACCGGTCTGGATCTGGAGATGGCGTTCGAGGAGCACTACGACGAGGTTATCGACGTGCTGTCCGAGCTCTTCATCTTCATCTTCTCCGAGCTGAAGAACCGGTACGGCAACGAGATTGCCACCGTGCGAAAGCAGTACCCCGTCGAGGAGTTCAAGCTGCCCAAGGACGGCAAGATGGTCAAGCTGCCCTTCTCCGAGGGTATCAAGCTGCTGCGAGAGGCCGGCAAGGACGTCGGAGACTACGAGGATCTGTCCACCGAAAACGAAAAGCTGCTGGGCAAGATTGTGCGGGAGAAATACGACACCGACTTCTACATTCTCGACAAGTTCCCCCTGGCCGTCCGACCCTTCTACACCATGCCTGACCCCGAGAACCCCAACTACTCCAACTCGTACGACTTCTTCATGCGAGGCGAGGAGATTCTGTCTGGCGCTCAGCGAATCCACGACCCCGAGTTCCTCAAGCAGCGAATGGCCGCCCACGAGGTCGACCCCGAGTCGCTGGGTCTCAAGGACTACGTCGACGCCTTTGCCTACGGAGCTCCTCCTCACGCCGGTGGAGGTATCGGTCTCGAGCGAGTCGTCATGTTCTTCCTCGATCTCAAGAACATTCGACGAGCCTCGCTCTTCCCCAGAGACCCTCGACGACTGCGACCTTAGACGCAGAGAAATTGGCTTGTATGTAATCGATGATGTTAACAGAATGTGTGTAGATAGAGACTGTAGGACGGGGAATGGAACATGTCAGGTATTGAGTAATAGGTCGACTGTCCAGAAGCTCATGATGATCAACAAGGATAGTCGTATCATCGTAGTTCCTGGCACCATTCGCTGACTCATTCAAGCTATGTTCGCATTCCGAGGAACTTCACAACCAAATGCTACAACCAGTAAACTCCCGCTCTCAGGTATGATCTTGAAGTTGTTTTCTGTGGGGAACCTCAGTCTTAGCTTTTCTCCCAATGCAGTATGCGCATGCGATGAGGCCAAGATGGTGACATCTAAGGCAAAAGAGTAATTCTAAGGAAACGACATCTATTGATAAAAGTCATGTAATAAAATAGCAAGTGTCAAATTCAAGACAGCTGATAGCTCTTGTCGTCTACCCTGAGCTCATCTACCGAGCCACTCGTTCCAGCCCACAATAATATCTCTGTCCAGATCTTCAACAATCCAACTTTATTATGGCGAATACGCCACAGAGATGGCACAGCCATGTGTTTTCATAGAACCAGGCCGTGTGAATTAGAAACTAGCTAAAGGCAATCTTTAATGTCTCGGTCGTGGAAGACGGATTTTGAATTTTTGCTGCGGAAAAGAGGCGGGTTATGGGGTGCTTTTCAACGTGCTGAAGCAGGGTTGCCTAACCGCATAGTAACCTGTCTAATCTCAGTATTGATTGTGAGGTACTAAAACGCCGTGTCAAGGCTGGAAGTGTCTTACTAGTGTTCTTGGCGTCATCAGGACGGCTAGCCTCAAGAAATAGGGCGGTTACAGATCCTATGCTCGTAGACTCTGCACGATTGTATGTTTTCGGTCTCCGATGCAAAAGGTGCCCTGGATCATGTGCTTGAGACCTTACAACTACACCCATCAAGGTGCAGTTATTATCACTCAAGATCCACTCGTTTAAAAGTAACGTTAGGCCTTTATTTCTCTGCTTGTCTCGAATAGTTCTTCAACCATTGCTTCTTTGGACCTCAAGCCACACACAGCCACCAGTGAAACTTGAATAGGTTAAGGTGGCACCGTAATCGAATCCTGAGATGTCGTAAATACTCTAGACACCAGCTTGGATCACGTGCCTGTTTGAATCACGTGCTAATCCCCTTGTTAGCTTCTCAAAGTCTTGTATCACATGGTCAGACGCATGTCCTTGCAGAAAGACAGCCCGTCTCTTGAGACCCCGCTCAACTAGCGCTTCTCTAGTGCAAGTGCCTGAACCAATGAGATCAGGATTGTTTAGCGTCCTCTTGTTATCTCAAATAGCCTCCGCTTATCTCTGCTTGTGCATTCAAGCCACACGTAAGCCACACGAAAAACCCACATGTCTCATTGAACGCGCAACCCAAATGTGCGCATTGAGGTGGATCCATATTAATTTTGAGGTCAGAAGCTTTCAGATGGGCTGCCGAGACTTCACTGAAGTAGTCGGTCTACTTAGGTAACTATTGTACCTAGTGGTTGACACTGTTGGCGTGAGTAGGTAAGGACAGATCTAGTTCAGTAGTGATGATGAAACGACTTCTTCTGACAAGATGACAATTTCATTCAATGCCTGCCCCAGCCCGGAAAAAGCCTACAGAAGTTACACTTGTAAAATACGAGAAACCTGCCTGAAATCTACCGTCCCACGGACAAGCCACAGTCAAGTCTGGGTTTATTTCGTTGACATTTCATTTCGAAAGCCACATGAACCACGTTGATAAGCCACCTTTGGCATAATAAATGAAGCCTGGATCTCCCTGATCTGGGTGTCCATCATTCTCTTCTCTTCTACTTTTCAGCATCTATTCTACCATGTTCCCCTTTGACGTGGAGAAAAACAAAGGAGGGTCTTCCTCAGAAAGCATTCACTCGATTCACGTTTCCGAAATCCACGAAGATGTGAGATCCGAGTCCATCATTGGAGCACCGGAAGAAGAAGAGTCTCCTCTGGGTCAGCATGTGGGAAAGTTCACAGTGGTGGCTCTCAACTTCTCTCAGATGATCGGTACAGGTATTTTCGTGACACCTGGATGGATTCTCAAGGGCGTGGGCTCCATTGGTGCGTCGCTGATGCTCTGGCTGGCCGGAATCATCATTTCGTTCTCTGGATTCGCCGTCTACACGGAATTCGCTAGCATGTACCCCAAGCGAGCTGGAGCAGACGTAGCTTACCTGGAAAAGGCATTCCCCAAGCCCAAATATCTCATGCCAGTTGTTTTTGCTGTCATTTCTGTTTTGCTATCGTACTCTGCTTCAAACGCCATTGTGTTTTCAGAGTACGTCTTGGTAGCAGCCAACCAGGAGGTCACAGAGTGGACTCAGCGAGGTATTGCCATTGCAGCAATCGCTGGCGTCTGCCTCATGTCCTGGGTCAGCAACAAGTGGAGTATGCGTCTCCAGAACGTCATTGCATACGTCAAGGTCATCATTCTGTTTTTTGTGGCTATCACTGGCTTGGTGGTGCTTGGAGGACACACAAGAGTCAAGAACCCCAGAGAACACTTCAGGGACCCCTTCAAGGGAACTACCGGTAACGCCAACGTCTGGGCAAACGCTCTTGTCAAGATCATCTTCTCGTTTGCTGGATGGAACAATGCCAACAACGTCCTGAACGAGATTCCCGATGCCGTGAGAACCGTCAAAATCTACGGCTCCGTTGCTCTGGCTCTGGTGTCGGTGCTCTACATGCTCTGTGCTGTGGCATACTTTGCAGCTGTTTCCAAGGAAGAGATCAAACACAGCAATCTGCTCACTGCTGCCCTTTTCTTCAAGAACGTGTTTGGCGACAGTGCAGGTCAGAGAGTTCTGCCTGCTCTGGTGGCTGTTTCCTCTATTGGAAACCTGCTAGCCGTGACTATCGGACACTCTCGTATTGTGCGAGAAGTCGGACGTCAGGGTGTGCTTCCCTGGCCCAGTTTCTGGACCAACACTTGGCCGTTTGGAACTCCCGGTGGAGCCCTGCTTGTCAAGTTCATCCTGACCGTCATTGTCATCGTTGCTCCTCCTCCAGGAGACGCATTCAACTTTGTGGTCGACCTCCAGTCCTACCCCAGTAACATCTTCCTGTGTCTGCTGGTGGTGGGTCTCTTTATTGTCAGACGACGAAGAGCAAAGGCCGGTCTTCCAAAAGCCCCCTTCAGAGCATACACCGTTGTGGCCATCTTCTACTTCCTGGTATCTCTGTTCCTACTGGCTGCTCCTTGGGTGCCTCCTCCCGGAGGAGCTAACGGAGGAGACGTCTCATTCTGGTATGCCACCTACTGTGTGGTCGGAATCGGTATCATCATCATCTGTGGTATCTACTACTATATCTGGGCGGTGGTGTGGCCCAAGTTCGGTGGCTTTGAGCATGTGGAAGAGATCATCACGTTGCCTGATGGATCTACTTACACAAAGATCAATCGAGTCAAGAAGGATGTCCAGCAGCACTCTGACTCAAGCGAAGAGGAAGTCGAGTCCAAGAGTGCTCGTGTTGAGGAGAGAGAAATCGTCTAGTCGCATATAATTAATAGTTGAAGTTTGAGTATTTGTGTTGGAGTTTAGTTGGAATATTTGTTAGTCCCAACTTCTTGTGGTAGTAACTTTATTTTTGTGTCTGTGTTCAAGCAATAATAACGGTTGTTTCAGTAAAACTATAGCTATATAATTGCCACCATTACATTCATTGATTTTTTGCAATCATTTCAATATCAATATTGGTCCACTTGCTCGGGTTTTGATTTTCTCGGAACTCGAATATTAGTTATGGATCAATTATCATAAACCAGACAGTATTATAGGTGCCTGGAGTGCCTGGAATCTATGAGAGAGATGACTAACGCCAATAGCATATAATATCTAATTTGCCAAGAGCAGCCACATTTTCTTCATTATGTGCAACGTTTTCAGCAATGCGTCATGTCATAATAATCTGGTGCTAGAAATGCATCTGTGATGTGGTGAACATACACTTTGATGAACACACATTGGAGCTGTGAGTTGTATTGCACTCTAATCTTGCTGTTGTGTGTACCACCTTATTGAGCTCCTTAATTTCTTTTTCTCCGTTATTATACGAGCCCCTATTTGGTTCTTGCACACCTCTGCAACACGTCTCCCACCGTAGCTCTCATTTTAGACACTAAGAGATCTGGACTAGTTTCCAGCTGTGTTCACCTTCTTCAATGGACGAGTTTTATCCGGAAAACAGCGTCGATGTCAACAGTCTGGTGTCTACAGACGCAGAATCGGCGGAACACAACATCATAGCCATCATTGATCTCATTGCACATGCACAAAAGTACTACAAGTTCGCTCTCAGTCTCACAGACGACAAGCCTGGGTTACAAGAAGACTTTGAAGAGCACCTTGATCTGCTCAACTCGAGGTTAAGACAACATGAAGAGCAGCTGAAGCAGTTTGAAAACACAAAGACCCGCTCGTTAGAGTGGCTGCTGACGGGGATACTACTGGCTACAGTGGTTCATTGGTTGATCAGCGGAGTTTACATTATGGTGCTGGTTTCGTTTGGATTGGGATTGGGCTTCTGGATGTGGAAAAGTCGATAGATGCTGTCTGGAACAGCTTAGATGAGATGCTTGTAGTAATGAATGTCGTGTTAATGGGATACATGTGTAAGAATGATTCTTTCAGTCATCAGGGTTCAGAGTTAAGAAGAGATAACCTCGCATCGCGTTGTGTTCAAAGTTCAACCTCCTAACAATCATCGCGGTTCTTGTCATTACGTAATTTCTATTATCAAACTATTTATCGTCTTCGAACACCCTCCTGGGTCTCGACACCAGTAGCGGTGGCACCACTGGTGATCTCGTTGACCTTCTTGGCCTCCTCACGTCCCACAAGCTCGGCCTTGTCCTTGTTAGCGTCGTCAATCTCGGCAGGCTCATCGTCTCCTCCCTGTCCAAACTCGTTGACTCGAGTGTAGTCGACTCGGTACACCCAGGTCTGGTAGATGTACACGAAGAAAATGACATCGTCTCGCAGAGTGGCGATTCGGTGGAGCAGAGGCATCTTGACAACAAAGGCAAACAGATCGTCGATGAAGGTGTTGAGGAACTTGTAGATCATGGCCTTTCGGGGCATGTGGGCCACCGACTTGAGCCGGTAGTTGATGTAGATGGAAGGCACCAGCATCAGGAAGCCGTACGCGTAAACCGAACCAACCAGAGTGGAAATGATGAACGAGTACCAACTCTTGTGGGGCACGTACATGACTGAGTAGACTGCGTAGGCGCCAATAAGAGGAACGGCAGCAATGTAGAGGTACTTGAATGCAATCGAGTCGTACTCCTTGGTTCGCTCTTCGATTTCAGACAGCTCGTTTCGGTCCTGGATGTAGACGATGCCGAGTCCGAGAACATTGGTGATCTTCTTGTTCTTCTCCTCCTTGGGGGGGTCGAAGAAGGAGAAAACAGCAACCTTGTTGATCTTCCAAGCCTCGACCAAAATACCCATTCCCTGGGTCAGCAGAATCATGTAACTGGTGTCGTCGTTGTTGTCCATCAGGTACAGGAAAATGATACTCTGCATGACCACGTTGGCGATAATGGACCGCACAGACACTCCAATGGTGTCCTTCTTGTCCTTCCAGTGAGAAATGTCCGACTTGAAGGCCAGGAACTCAAACAGCATGTGGAAAACAGACACGATGGCGGTGATGGCAAGCAGGTAAGGGTTGGACTCAAGCAGAGTGACCTTGAGCTGTTCCACCTCACTGGTTCGTCCTCCCTGCTGTCGAGCCTGTTCCTTGAACGAAAAGTCCATGTTGGTGAGCATCTGGAACCAGAAGAAGGAGGTGGAGTAGAGGTTGAGCTGGAGAGAGAACTTTTCGTCGGCCAGGTTTTCTCCCAGCTCGACCATCTTGGAGTTGAGCTGCCAGAACTCGTTGTTGAACACAATGGGGTAGATGAACGACACCTTACCTGACGAGTCTCGATCACCGGAAGAAATTATGTGCTGCGAGATAACAGGCGGCATGGCTGCAGGAATACCGTTTCCGAGATCGTAAATGACTCCGATGGACACATTGGGATAAATGTTGGGCACCAAAGGACGTTCCAGGTAAGGAAGTTCCTCTTCGGGCTCCTCTTCCTCCTCCTGTTCGTCGCTGAGCAGCAGCTTTTTGTGCACCACCTTCTTTTTGGGCAAGTAAGAGGTCAGGTCGACACGTTTGTTGATCACCAGATCGCTGTCTTTTCTCTGCAGAGCGACATGGGCATACAGAGAGCCATTGTTATGAGTCAGAGCCTTGGGGAGAGTAAAATCAACCGTCTCGAACAGAGAGAAACCCTTGGAGAAGTTCTGGCCCGTCAATTCGAGATCCCAAACAGGAAGACGCATCTGTTGGTCCGAATCAACAACGTGAACAGTGATGGTAAAAGGCTGGCTACCTGTCCACAGAGCTCGCAGTTGCTCGGGGAGAGGCGGCTCGGCCTCGTCGTACAGCTTCTCGGCCGAAATCGCCTCGGAAACGGTCAGATCGGGCTCCTCAGAAGACACCGCGTCCGTGTTCCGGTTCTTCATGTACAGCATGAACAGATTCATGGCCAGGTAGCAGGCGCCGATGGTGAGCAGTTTCTGGATCCAGGACTTGCGCTGGTCGGGCTCGCGGGCGGCGGGAGCCGTGGAGCCTCGGGCTCGGGTGCCTGGGCTGGACATGTCTGGACGTTGTTGTGATTGAGGTGATGTCGAGCCATGCGTGAATAATGTACGGCGGTTGGACGTGTGGTTAAACCTGCCTTAGTGTGAGAAATAGGCTTCAAGGTTTGGTGAGTAAAGGGGGTGTTTTAGTTGAGGGTTTACTTCAAAAAAGGTGGAGGATGGGGTGGAGAAAAGGTACCCATTGTGATTAGAGAAACGAAATGGATTATCTAAATGTGGCAGCTGGACAAATGTCTTCATCCACAGCTCTAAACTGTCTTTAAGCCTTCATTATCGCCTTCACATTAGGTAATCGTCTCAAGCACCACTAGCGAGGAGACTATTGTTACTTTCTTTGAATAACAGGATGATCCAGTATTGCAATAAAGATGAGTTTTCAACAGCAAAAGTGACCTGTTCCACAATTTTGGATCGTGACCAAGTTCAAAGTAATCATTACAAGTACTTGTCTAAGTACAATCAAGTCCAATATCTCATGATCTGCCTTGCATTCCCACTAATTATTAACACTCAACTGTCAAGTTCTGAACAACACAACACAGTGCAATGGGTATTTTGAAAGTCACATAGAAAACTAAGGAGTCAATCAGAGCACCCTTTTTTATCTAGAATCAACTTCGGAAAAATATATTCAACCACCACCTTAACTCCCCACCCTCCTACTCACTCATCCACCTCTCCCTCTGTATGTATTGAACCTAATTCCAATTACACTTTCGCGCTTTCAATTAATTCACCCTCACTACTCTCCCTACTCGACCACCACACACACCATGGATATTGCGACTCTAGGACCAGGCACGGACGTTCTGACGTCGTCCCCGCAATGGACCGCGGCCAATCTCGCCGTGTTCGAAGACCCCAGCTCGTTTGAGGCCTGGGAGGCATTGATAAACATCACACAGCAGGTGGCTCCTAAACGGAAGATCCATCAGCCAACATGTCACATTTACGAAACGTTTTTGCGCAAGTATCCGCTGCTCTTTGGGTACTGGAAAAAGTACGTCGACTACCTCAACTCGGTGGGGTCTCCTGAGCACGTGCTCTCGGTACACAAAAAGTCTGTGGAAGCGTTCCCACAATCGGTCGATCTGTGGACAGACTACGTGGCTGCTGCTGCTGCGACAATGGAGGACGCTGAGGCTGTGCGAGCGGTCATCGAGGCTGGATCACGTGCGTGTGGAATGGATTTCCTGTCGCATCCGTTCTGGGACGTGGTGCTGGAGTTTGAAGCTCAGAAGGAGCGAGACACGGGAGTCTTGTACGACGGAAAGCTGCGGTGGCTTAAACGAATCATTCTGCTGCCGCTGCATCAGTACGCTCGATACTGGGAGGAGTTTGTGAAGGTTGGAGGGTCTGTGAAGCCTGAGAAATTGACCTATCCAGGACTGAAAAATGAGGAGGGCGAGTTTATCACCAAGGAGATGCTGGCTGCCATGGAAACGTCTCAGATGATGGAGTTGCTGAAAAAGAAGATTTTCGCGCGGACACAGAAACGAACCATGGACAAGTGGAACCACGAGTCCGCCATCACTCGAAACTACTTCCATGTTGCTCCTCTGGAAGAAGTGCAGCTCAAAAAGTGGAACGAGTACCTGGATTATGAGGAGTCGACGCTTCTCAAGTCCGAAGAGGCGCCCTTCAACCTGGATTTCAAGGTCTCGGAGGTCCAGTCCATCTATCTGAGAGCACTGGTGCCTGCAGCATCACTTGATCAGCTGTGGCTGAGATACACGAGATGGTTGGTGGGATTGGAGAGTGCAGATGAGGTTCGAATGGCGTTCCGACAAGCCAGCATGGTGTTTGTGCCCACAAATCGGCCGTTGATTCGGTTCAACTGGGCCATTTTCGAGGAAAACCAGGGCAACATTGACCAGGCAGAGAGTATTTACTCTGCAGTGCTGAACTCGGCATACAAACAGACCTTGTCGAGACACTTGGTGGAGGAAGCAACAGCTAACTACCTGCAGTTTTACCGAAGACAGCATGGTATCAAGAAGACGGTTCAGTATCTTGTCGATACCATCACTTTGATCGACAACTGCAACACCGGAACAAGAAAGTCCAAGAAACAAAAGGTTGAGACTGTGACGGAAAATGTTGTTTACGAGAACTTTGTGCAGAACAAGACCACGTGTGAAAAGAGTCACGTGATCCCTGTTCTGGCAGTGGAGATTGCCAAGCTGGTTCGTCTTCAGGGCCTCAACTGGCGGTCAGTGTTTGATGAGTACAGATCCAAGTGTCTGAGCTCGACCTACTTCTGGACCAACAACTTCTCATACGAGTGCGAGTCGCTCAAACACCCCTATTCCAACATTCCATCACAGACCCCCAACGAGATCAACCTCGATCTGTTGGTGAAGTTCACCGAGCAGCTGAAAACACAGGCCAACATCCCTCCCAGCACAATCGTGGACATGCTGCGGGACATTCAGGGTCTCATTTACGACTACGGATCCAACAAGAAGATCCAGCAGTTTGTTGTGTTTGATGCAGAGATCAACGGCTCGTTCTACTGCCAGAACTGGCTCAAAAAGAAGATTGCACATGACGGCCGAGTTGCGACGACAAACAAACGTCTGCGTCTCGAGGCTGGTCACCCTGGCTTTGAGATGGAGACGGGAGGCAACTTTGATGCCATCTGTCAGCGATATGTGAAGGAGATGCGAGATGCCAACGGGCAGTCTGTGGCATGATGTATATAGCTCCATGTTAATGTATTGTATAACAGTATTGGGAGGTACCGGTAGTGTGTTATGGCGTGTTGTAGCACGCTATGCTGTAGAACAGTTTTTGCAGATGATTTTCACACCGTCCTCTAAATTACTTGGCTCACCAAGTGTGTTTCTTTAAAGGTCCCAGCCTTCGTCTACGTTACTTGACATAAATATCCTAAGTACTTGTAAGAAAACTCAACTAAATTACTAGAGCAGTACTTCATAACTCTTCAAGTTTGTCTAATGAGACATTGTGATCTAAAACCACGAAGTACTGTAATCAAGTATTGCAATTTCAGTTCAATCTACCTGTACAACTACCAGCACGCTATCAATCTATCAGTATCTTGTCTATTTCTTCACCTCCGACTCATAATCAGGGTAATCGGTGTATCCCTTGGCACCCTGGACGTAGAAGGTGGTTCTGTCGTACTTGGCAAGAGGCTCGTTCTTCTTGAGTCTCTCGACAAGATCCGGGTTGGAAATGAAGTCTCGGCCGAACGCAATGAGCGTGTTATCGGCCTTGTCTGCATCTTCCAGAGCAGTCTCTCTATCGTATCCTCCTGCTCTGATGAAGTTGCCCTTCCAGATCTTTCTGAAGGGCTCATTAGTGGCCCAGGGTTCAGGGGGACCAAACAGCCGAGGCTCGACCACGTGCACGTATGCCAGCTGCTTGCCTTCGTCTGCTCGTTTCTGCAGCTGCTCAAACAGATATGTGAACTGTTCGGGGGTCTCGGTATCGTTCACCTCAATGTCCTGGAAAGTAGACCAGGGAGACAGACGAATGGCCGTCTTATCTGCTCCAATCGCCTCGACAATAGCGTCCACGATTTCCAGCGAAAATCGAGCCCGGTTCTCCACACTTCCGCCATACTCGTCTGTTCGCTGGTTGGAAGCGCTTCTCAGAAAGGTGTCTGGAAGGTATCCGTTAGCCGAGTGGATTTCCACACCGTCAGCACCTGCTTCAATAGCGTTCTTAGCCGCATTGACGTATAGAGCCACCTTGCCCTTGATTTCCCAGTGCGTCAGAGCCTTGAGATGCTGTCCGTCTTCTCCCTTCATGGGGATGGCTGAAGGACCAGTGGGGAAGTAGTTGCCCAGCTCCTGCAGTTTGTGGTACCATGCGACTCGGCCAATGTCCCACAGCTGGACGTAGATCTTGGATCCGCGTTTGTGCACGGCCTCAAAGATCTTCTTCCACCCCTCAAGCTGCTCGTCACTCCAGATGCCAGGCACTATTCCGTCTCCAGGAATAGGCACACCTGCAGAGCCAGGAGAAATGTACGTTGCCTCGGTGATGAGCAGAGTTCCGGGACTCACGGCTCTTTGTGCGTAGTACTCTGTGGCCAGATCAGAGGGCACATGTCCTGGGAGAGCTCGGGTTCTTGTCAGAGGTGCAAGAACGACCCGGTTTTGCAGCTCAGTGTTGCCGACTTTGATGGGCGCAAAGAGATTGTGGGTTTGTGTCATTGGGTTGTGTGAATGGACTTGTCCAGAGTTGACAAGGGGATACACGGAATATATATACTATCGTGGCTTGATGAAATGATCTGGTTGAACTTTGTTTGTAATAGTGCAGAGTGGCATAAGTGATTGAGGGGATGGAAGAGTGGTGGAAGCTGTGTGGAAGCTATAGGTGGGGTAACTTGATGACAAATTGGAAGAGTGAGGAAATGTGGAAGGAATTTGACATCTTCAGGAGTGCTTTTCGGAGATTTGTTAGAGATCTCCTAATGTTGAGGTGGAGTGCATGGTGGGGATGGAATATGAGTAATAGAGGCAGGAAAATAGGCAAAAATGCAGAGAAATTTGTGCCGCAATTTTTGAGCTTGGAGCTACTGTTTCTAGTGCTTTTTTATTCTTTCTATTGACTCAATTGGTGTTAATGGACCATTTATTGGACTGATCCAGTATAGTTCGTGAACTGCATCAGCGTGCATATTGTGGAGTACAGCCTGAGTGGATGTTGTCTGTATTGAGAGCAATTGTGGGTGTGAAAAGTAGCACGTTTATAATAATATGAAGAAGTATCAAATTCAAGCATTCTCAGAAACTCGCAGACCTGTCTCTATCATTTGATCGTCTTGATTGTCAATTTTCATCAGAAATAGGCGTTAGGAGTTTGAGCCTACTCTCAACGTTGTTAGTAATAGATGGGAGAATACGACCTATAGTGGATGGCGTCATGGATGGTGAGTTGGCGTTTGTACTACTGTACAAGTAACGCTGGTGCAAATAGAGTACTTGTACTTGTATCCCATGACCACGATCCTTCTCATTTGTCAGCATTTTGGCAAATTCATGAATTGTTGAGTTCTTATGCATTCAAAACCACACCTTTATGCCATGACTGAGGCTTGGTGTTTTCCAAGTGGAATTGGGAATTTCAGAAAAATTCAGAAAAATTCAGAAAAATCAGAAAACTCGAAGAAAACGCAATGAATGCTTCTCCAAGTCCAATTGGGGCACTGGTTCAAATGTCGATACCAGAAGCACCTATTTTTAATTGCTTCCATCGTATATAGCGAGCCTGGGTGCTCTACTGTTCAGATGTACAAGTATGAAAAGTATACCTGGCGTGGAACATTAGCAGAAAGATAATCAAAACCCACTTGGATCTCAACGTCCAAATATATACCCCACTATCAGGTAAAACACGTCAAACACCCCTCATATAAAACAGCCTCATCTTCTCCGTGTCACCCTAACCCATTATCGGAACCTACTTGTAGATTTCGTGCAACTTCTGCCACACTGACATCATCACATTGATCTGACCTGTTGGAGAGCCAAAAACGAGGCAATTAAAGACAGACATTTACGACAATCCACACAAACACAATTGCACCTCATCTGAACCACATCATATACTTTCACACCCACCATGAGTGACATTGAATTTGACGCAGTGGCAGCTTTGCCTGGAGACAGAGCTAGCATTGACAAGGTGATTGACAACTTCTCCAAGACGCTGCAGCTCGAATTCAACAGCACGGAAAACAAGGACTTTGAGATCATCAACACCATGCGATGGGATCCTGCTCTGGACGTGTCTACGCTCGATGACCAGCTCAACGGCCGTACTGCTGATCCGTGGTACTTTTCTGACCTGTCTGACGCGGAAAGAAACGCCTTCAATCGCAAATGCAGCCCGATCTGGCTCTTCCACAACCACATGGAGCGTCTGAGAGTGTCGGTGACGTTTTTTGGCTGGGATGTCAAGGTTGACCCTCATGCCATTCTGGACAATATTTTGAAGGCTATTGACAGCTCGGAAGTTGAGGTGGAAGGCAACAAGCTGCCTGCGAAACAGTTTCCTCTCAAAATCAGAGCCCTATTGGGTCCTTCTGGAAACATGACCATTGAGGTCTCTAAAGTAGGTCCCAAACCCCATCTGCTGGAGTTTGAGAAGGTAGCTGAAAGTGAGCCAACATACTCCGTCTACGTGAGCAAGACTCCGATTTCCGTGGGTCCCTTCACGTGCTTCAAAACCACAAAGAGACAACAATACAACGACGCCCGAGCAGCATACATCACCAAACCCATGTCCGAAGAGGTGCTGTTTGTGAACGACACCGGCCACGTGACCGAGGGATCCATCACCAACATTGCCGTCCAGGTCAATGAAATGTGGACAACTCCCAAGGTCACGTCTGGATGTCTCATGGGCGTCACTCGACGTCACCTGATAGACTCGACCAAGATTTTCGAGGGTTCTCTGACCCGGGAAGATCTGCAGGAGGGCCAGGAGGTGCTGATTTTCAATGCCGTTCAGGGCGTTTCAAAGGGTGTGGTCAAGTTGAAGTAAACTCGCTCTTGGCATGTACAAATGTATTCTATATTTATTCCATCTACATGATTCGCCGTTGCCAAGAAGGCACCTTGACTGCCTGTCGATACAATGCCAGAGACTGTTCAACAGTGTAGTCTTTGGAGGCCTCACAGCTCTCGACTTCGGAAACGTGATCGGCAATGTACGAGACAAAATACTCCTGGACCTCTTCAGCCTCACTATTGTTAGCCACTCTCCACCCATATAGAGCAGTTTCCAGATCCATTTTCGTCTTGTCCTCGAGAATCCAGCCAGTGATGTACTCTTGAAGCTGGGGAATGTCGTAGATGTGGGACATTTCGAGCAATCCGACCGAGATTTCCATATCCAGCTCTCCTAAAGAGCGGCCATAGAAAAAGTTGATCAACGTTTCGACCCAACTCTTCGGGAAAGGCAAATGAAGAGTCTGTGTGTTCTCTTCAGCCATACCCGCCGAAGCCGCAGTTGTAAACCAGGGCCAAAGTCCGTTGAGCAGGTAAGAGTGGACAGGATAGCGGCCTCCGCCATCCGAGGTGATTAGAAAGTCAACCTTTTTATCTTTCATCACCACTTCAAGTCCTTGGATCTGAATGGGAGTGAGACTTCTTTGTGTCCATGATTTTCGAGTCTCCTCGAGTTCTTTGTTTCTCAAATGCATCGATCGATAGTGCTCAAAGATCTCTGTGGTGGTTAAAGGAAGTTTCCAGGTGCTTTCTATCTTGTCCTTAGGAACAGCATACTGATATGTCTTCAGCGCTATACAGACCACGTTTTTACATTCGAACGCCTCAACATCTCGTGTAGTAAAGTCTTGAAAAGGTGAATGTATGCCGTTTATCCTGTTAAAAAGGGAGCTGCTCATACTGGGGTCGTCTTTATTCACCCAAGGCTCGAGATTGAACACATGTATGTCTTCCTTCGAACGTCCACAACCAATGGCCACAACTTTTGCACCAAAGTCGCGAATTCGTGTAGGTATCAACAGACCTGCCCCGTCATTCAGAGGGAAGTATTTATAGTCACCCCTTATGATTTCTAGGGAATCTGACATATCAGAATTGTAGAGCTGAATGTTAGTGTGGTTGAGGCACTTCACAGTTCAAACCTTTTTTTATATTCTTTTTTTTATTATTATTGTGCGTTGTGGTCTCAGATGCCTTGGAACCTTAATTACCCCCGATTGAGGAGTGATTACATGTATTTTCGACTATAAATAGAGAAAAATATAAAAAATATAGAAATTGCGGATGAACCGTGCAAAGATGATTGACGAGTCTCTTGCGTCTTACATCTGAACTGAATCATTGGCCTGTGCAGTGAATTTTCCCTTATCATTATGGAAGAATTTAGCTTCATTTATCGAATGAATTTAAAAAATATCCAAAATATTCTTCAGCAAAAACGTACAAATACATCTCTTGACCCAGCGCTTCATATTCAATTACACTTACATCCAACACAGAGCTATGTATTGTCTATTAAAGAGACACTACAGTGTTACGGGCTGCAACTGGATAACTTGCCTGTAAAACTCCACCAGTTGAGAGTCAGTGAAAGTCTTTGTAGCTTTTGGATCGACGATTCGAGGAAGAGACTTGACCAAACTAGCAGCAAAGTATCTCTGCAGCTCGTCGGATTTGCTATCATATGAACGTTGCCATCCCAAAACACAGTTGTCGAGAGTCATCTCCTTCTTGTTTTTTTCGCCAGCGTAGAGAATATAACGCGTAGCGAGCTTTTTCAGCTCGGGAATCTTGTATCTAGACGCTAGTATCAGAAGACCTGTTGCTGTGTTGATATTCAAGCCTCGTATCTCTCGACCGTAGAAGAAGTCAATCAAGATTTTGATCCACACTCTTGGGTGTGGGAGGTGGAGTGACTTGACTCTCCACTGCTCTTTGTTTGCCGACGAGGCCTTCTTGAAGTATGGCCAAAGTCCAGAAAATAACTTGGAATGAACTCGGAAAACACCGTTATCTTCAGACGTGACGGTGAAGTCCTCCTCAATGCCATCTAGAACGACAGCCAGTCCTTGAGCTTGAATGGGAAACAAACCATTGACAATACTAGGTCCACACGCAGTGGCAAGATCTGCTCTCTTTTTCATCTGCAAGTAATTTTTGCGGTCTATGGTATTGCAACAGTCTTTCAGATCTAGCCAGGCCAGATTCACACACCATGACTTGTCTTTGACACAGATATAGATAGCGGACCTGAGCAGAAAAACCTGAATGAAAACGTCATGAATCGACTCCTCGTTGGTATCACAGACAACCAGGTTACTCGCGAACAGATGTATTCTGTGATCATCTTGGTCACAGATCTGAAAGTCGAAAACAGTGTCTCGCTTCTCATTGAGACCCTGCTCCGTACGCCTGGTAACAATAACGCTGTATCTTTCGCTGAGGTTGTGGAATACAGAGTCTGATTTTATCATTGCTCAGAATTAAGAGGGCTCAAGCTACCTTTGAAGATATAAAAGGACTTGGAGGCAATAGTACAAACGCCTTAGTAGGATACTAGAAACTATCAATCATATTACGCTAAACTATCTTCAATTTTGCCACCTGCCGATAAAGATCCAGCATCTGAGCATCAGTGTAGTCACTCGTCAGTCCATCTTCTTCAAGACAAGAAACTTCAGGTGCTAAATGTCGGACGAAAAAAGCCTGCACTTCTTCAATGTCTGCTTCCGAAGCTGCCTTCCAACCTTTCAAAGAAGTACCTCTATCAACTGACATCCTGTACTTAAGAATATATACCGACGAGAGTTTCTTGAGTTCCTGGATGTCGTAGAGGGCTGCGATACTCATTATCTCAATTGCAGAGTCCATATCGGTGATATAAACTTCCTTGCCATAAAGGAAATCAACCACAGTCTGGACAATTGGTTTTGAGAATGGAAGATGAAGTGTCTTTGTAGATTTCTCATTCATGTCTATAGTTGCCGCTGCTTCAAAGAAAGGCCACAGACTGGATAATAGAAACGAGTGGACCTTGAAAGTTCCAGAGTCTTCAGACAAGATAGTGAAGTCTCGTGGTTTGTCCTTCAAAATAGCCCCGAGACCTTGTGACTGGATAGGTGATAGCGCCATGTTGAGTTTCGGAAAGTCCTGTTTCAAGGACACCTGTTTTGGACGGAATTCGTTTCCGTCAACCTCTTCAGCATATCTCTTATATCCCTTACTCTCAGAAAGCGGGATGTTAAAGTAATGGTCGGATACACACATATGTATAGTGTTGGCTTCTTCATAGCCCTCGATCGAAAAATTCGAAACGAATCCGAAAGTGTGCGGTTGTTTGAGCTTCAATGTTATCAAAAACACGTTTCCTGAGCCGAACTCTAGTAGTTTCACATCCATTTGATTTCCGAACGACATATAAGAGCCTGAAAGGTCGAATAGCAGTCCGTAGTTGTCGCTGAGACAGTAGCATTGAAGATAAGCATATGCATCACGGGCGTCCATATTGAGTGCAATTTGTGACAGAAATTCTGTACGAAAAGGACAGCTTGTACAATAAATAGCTTCAATCTGCCACTGGTCTAGTATTTTAGAAGTCGAACTAGAGGTAAGGATGGCTTAAAGGAACAGGTTTTAGCGCCAGTGACCTCTCCAGACTTGGTTTGAACAAATTTTGGTCTAGAATTTGTCTCATTAGACCGTTTGCCACCCACTAAAGTGAATGGTGTCCACTGATAGCGCATGTATTAGCATGAACTCCATACTGATTAAAAGTCATCAAGCCCAGATAGCTCGGTGAGGGAGATCACACAAGAATGCTGGGTATGATCTTTACTGTCTCATTTAAAGCGCGTTTTTTCGTTGGTGATGTTTGTTGGCAGTATTTCTGCTTAGTGTCAGATTGTCAAGAGTGGTGTTTGTGTTTATAGATTTGATCGACTGATATGCATGATAACAACCTTAAATATTAAGTGGTGTATAACTTTAAATTATGAGGGCATGTGTTCGTGTGCAACTTTGAAACCACTCGAAACAGAGCTGTTCAAAACTCGTGTGATGGATGAAATGAGCTTCCCGTATGAGTACTTCATCTATTTGCGACATGACTTGGGAAGCAAATTACCCAGAAGTGTTTATTTTGTCATACAGCAACTTAATATTCAGGAAGAGAAACACGAAGCACAGCCCTATTACAGTATGTACTCGAATGCTAGCGAATTCAAGTATTATTGAGTAACTATTACCAACAGCTCTACTGTTGACGGTGCACCTTGCGTTTGAAGATTAGTAAATGCTTTTTCCTAGCCCCCTATTTGCTTACCAAGGCGCTGGTCACCTGTGAGATCATCATTCCCAAAATCCCCTTCATTCCCAACGCTCGATTATCTTTGCCAAGACGTGGATCAGGAGCAATATGTCAATTGAGTGTCAGTTGTCTTAATTACGCACAATTTGGTTCACTTGGTTAATCCTAATTACCACGCTACGGTACTCACTTGCTGATCTTCACCGCTTGATGTGTCTATCAATCCGCATTGTGATCTTGCACCCCCATGCGCAGTGGATCTAGAGTCTCACAGTTGCATCTTCTGAGAGATCTTTTACCACTCAGCCGCCAAGAAGCGGTTATCAACGGCTTAGTATACCGATTTGGCTTTCATGGCCGTCGCAGTTTGTTAAAATGGCTTACTGAGTCTGGTAGGTAAATAAGAGCAGCAGTAGAAGCAGTGGAAGACACCCTTCAGGATAGCCAATCGCTTTGCTTCATGAAATCATTTCTTCATGCAAAATTCTGTGATACCACTTCAACTTCTGACCTGTCACGCCATAAAAACACTCGATCAACACCAAGACTCCATGCTCACCTTTCGGGTCTGTTTTTCCGAAAAGCTGATAAAGAGAAACTTTAATTTTACGAGCTGCCATGCATCTTTCAAGCCTCGCCTAGAAAGACCCGCATACAGACCCCCACCTTTTCTTAAAAGAGAAAGGGGGAGAAAATATTCGCAAGAAAATGGGTGGAATATTTTGCAAAATTCGGGGCTTTACATCAATCGTGGACGCTTCCAATACGCCAGGACCGTGCCTACGCGATTTCTGTGAGACTGTCGAGCAGTGTGGATACCAAGCTCTGAGGTGTCCCTTACTCTGTAGAAGCTGCTCTTTTGTTGTGACTCCGTCATAGAGCAAGACTTGATCTTTGACAGACATTGCATGAACACTTCGTCTCAACACCCTTAATGCGGAAGTTTACCAAGACAAAGTCTTCTTTATCGATACGATCTTGGTAAGCATTCCTATTCTCTTGGTAACATTCCAGTCTTCTGATGAGCCCGTATTCAGTACATGCGGTCATCAGATGAAATGGAACCTCAACTGCTCTCGTTTCAAGTATAAAGCTGTGATCAAGCCCACCAGCTTGAATCCACAAATCACTACTCAAGCATGCGATTACTCCAGTCTATTGTCTTGCTGGCCTCTGTGGTTCTAGCCAAAGAGGTTGCAAGCCCTATTCACGAGTTCAGAGTCGAAAAGGCTACCGACAACGAAGCTCAGGCCGTCAAGGAGGGTCTGACTCGGGATCTCTGGAACATGGACTTTAGTTTTCAGCTAGGTCCTCATGACGACTACATTGAGCCTGGAGATTACTTTGTCTTCTCCATCTCTGATGTCATGGCTTTGGATCAAGTGCATCATCCTATTGTTGTCAAGGAAAGAAAGGGAAACGAAGTCCTTCATATCGAAAAGGATGGAGACTTGTTCAGAGCCACCTTCACCGATTTCTTCAAGAACAAGTTCAGTCTCGTCAGCGCCACCTTCCGAATTCAGTCCGTCATCAATCAGAAAAAGGTTCCCTTTGTCGGTCCTCTCACTGTGTCTGCTAGTTTCAGAGACGGACGACTCTCCGATAAAATCACCATTATTACTCTTCCTGAAGAAAACGGCTCTTACAGCTATGGAACTCGTGAAGGAAATAGAGTGAAATGGGTGGTGGGACTTCCCAACACATCCTTTGGCCAACTGAAGCTGGTTGGAACTCTTCCCGACAAGCAGTCGTTCTTTTTGCCTCGTGACGAATTCGTCGACGGACTCAAATTTTACTTCTACGAAGGTTTCACTGCCACTGGGGACTATGACCGCGTTCACGAATTTGAGCTCAAAGAAATTGAGAACTTCGCTGTAATTAATGAAGTGGAACGGGACAGAGTTTCTTTCCTATTGAGTGGCATTTCCGATAACACTCATGTTGTCGTCGAGTACTTCTCCGAAATCACTCCAGACAGCACAGCCGAGGTGCTGAAGAACCGTGCTCTGTGGCTGCTGTGGGAGTCCGGCCATATTAACTTGCCTGAGCCATTGGGTCCCTGGAACGAAGACCCCAAGCCTGGTCCTTACCCTGTGCTTCCTGCAGAATTCCGAACTGGTGCTGTGTACGGCAGTGCTGATTCCCACCCTCCTACTTGCAGGGGCGATTGTGTTATCATTGATCCTCCTCATACTAAAGAGCCCAAGCCCACTTCCACCTCTGTGACTACCAAGATTAAGTCTACAAGTAGTGTTGTGCCTTCTGTTGTGCCTTCTGTCAAGCCCTCAGAGACTGTCAAGCCCTCAGAGACTGTCAAGCCTTCCGTCTCTGAGAAGACTTCCACCGTTCAGTCATCTGTTTCTGAATCCATCAAATCTGAAACAGCAGTGACTGAAACTACGACTGAGGTCTCTGTGACTGAGACTCCTGTGACTGAGTCTTCTGTAACCGTGACCCCCGTGTCTGAGTCCTCCATGGAGTCTTCCCATATCATGACATCCTCCAAGGTGACCAAGAGCCCCGTGTACTCCTCTCACCCAGCCTCCATGATCAACTCTACCACCACTTACCCCTCAGCTACCGGTACCGGTACTGCCACACCCACAGCCAACTGCACTGTCGTGCACACCTCCACCGTTTCTGGCACTAAGACTGTCGTCACCAAAGACATTTGTGTTGGTCCTATCACCAAGACCGTCACCCATTGCAACCATACCTGTGCTCCAGTGACTGTCACCATCACCGAGTGCCCTGTGTCTTCCACTTCCACACTGACCACTGTGGTTGAGGACAAGACCGTCACTGTCACCGTCTGTGATGACGACTTCAAGACCACCACCCCTATGACCATCACCAAAACTGCCACTCACTGCGACAAGGGCTGCACTGAAATTCCAGTCACTATCACTGGCACTCCTGTCACCTCCTCTCATCTCATCACCACGGTTGTTGATCACAAAACTCTCACCGTGACGGTATGTGATACCGACTATAAGACCGAGAAGAAGACCGAGTACAAGTCTGTCTACACTCATCCGGTTGTCCCTGCCAAGTCTACTCAAGTCATCAAGTCCATCCACTCTGCTAAGCCTTATGCCACTGAGTCTTCTGCTAAGCTGTACACCCACCCTGTCAACTCTCACGTCTCTGAAAAGGTCCACTCTTACCATCCCATGCCTTCTGCATCTACTGAGGTTTACACCCACGCTGCAAAGTCATCTACCGCTCCCGTTGCTTCCCTGGTTGTTCCTGTTGCCTCTGTTTCTGCCAACTCTTCCATTCCCATGGTGTCCAATGTTCCTACCACCATGATCGACCAGGCCAACACTGCCTCCAAGATGGTCTGTGGAGCTCTTGCTCTGCTGCCTGTTTTCGCAGTTCTCATGTAATTCAAGCAGTATAATACAGTATTAAAAAAATTATAAATATTAAATATCACTTTTTGCCCTGTGTGACGAAATGTATACAACTCTGTAAGCTCAAAACTCCAGTTGGGTCTTTACTTGACCCACCCCAACCCCACCTTATTCCTTTTGTGTCCTTAATCCACATTCTTATCTTATTTCTTATACATCCACCCAACTCTTCTTCCTCCCTACCACTCTACTCCACGGAAACAACCAAAGCGGCGGACACAATCATGTTCTGTCTCCAACACGGCGGGCGTTTCTAGGAGGGGGGAGGGAAAGACGTGCGAGAGTGTTGGTTTGTGTCAGTTGTGCCGAAAAAAGAACCCGAAACAATACAGTCAATGGGTCCTTTCTCGGGGCATCAAAACAATCTGTATACATCTTTGGGTATTAGATGAGAGATTGTACCTGCATAAAGCTATGAACCAAGTTGAGTAAATTCAGAGCTCATGATTTATTGACACGACACCTGTACAAGTGCATACCATACTGTAGCTACTTGTACTTGAGCACGGCTTATGAACAAGGAAGCGTTTCTTCGTTCTCCACATATATGAGTTGTATATGTGAAGTGTCTTGTTCTCCACCCTTTACTGCTTGTCGCTTCCAATCAATTCCAGACTGTCACAAGAACTACCGGTACTACTGTCTCCAACTCTTTGATTTCATTTTAATTGAATAAATACATTAAATGTGCAGAGACGGCGTCATGCACGGTGGGGTGTCTTGCACGGCAGTCGGTGTCAAACCGGCTGCTCTTTTGAGAGACAGAGGGGGTGGGAGAGTGGAAAAGGGAATAGACAAGGTCTATGAGCTAACTCTGTCAGGGTAAGCCATTCGAGCTGCCTCTTCACTGCCTCTTCACCTCTGACCTGCTTCTCCTGCTTCTCCTGCTTCTTTCCAGCTTGCCCCTCCTTCTTTCCAGCTTGCCACTCCTCCTTTCGGCTAAAACCACTGCCCCTCCTGGATCACAACGGCGTAATCATCGGCGCTCAACTGGGGCATTTCAAACGCAGAAACAGGCCGGAGCGCGGGACTGTCCTCCTCGTCACGTGACACATACAGAGAGTGCCGCAGAGCGCCCATGTAGTCCTCCTTGACCACGATATTGCTCGAGTAAACCGACGACGACGAGGAATCGAACCGGTAATGTCGAGACCGGTACTTGGACCGCGGAGGAGGCACCAGATCGGTGTCTGTGGTGGAGTACATGGTGAAGGGCCGGGGAGGAGGCACCTGGGGGGTCACGTGGAGAGGCTGTGTCGTGGGCATCGAACCATGGACCCCAGAGTTGTTGTTGCCCTGACTCGACGGCTTCTCAAAACTCACGTTCACAGAAGCACACGACGAAGGGGAATCCACCAACGAGGGCGTGCTCATGGTCGTGGACGTGGAAGGAGACATGGTGAAGGTCGACGACGAGTTGCGGTCGTCCAGAGAGGGGGTGTTGAAGGGCGACTCGTTGGACAGGCGTGACTGGCGGTGGGCGAAGTCGCGTGACTGCCGGTTGGCGAAATCACGTGACTGTCGGTGGGCGTTGCTGGTGAAATCACGTGACTGTCGGTTAGCATATTCACGTGACTGGCGGTTAGGGTTGCCCGCACTGCTCGGGTGCTCACGTGCTCCTTCCATGTGGTAGTACCGGCTGATGGTGGAGGCGAGGCCTGGGTCCATGTATGCCGACACGGTGTCCACGGAGGCCACGGACATGTTTCGTTGGTGGGCGGGCAGCTGTGGAGAAGCGTCTGTGCACGTGACGAACGAGTCCATGGAGGGGTTGGGCATGTGTCTGGGGGTAGTGTGAGTATGGGTCATGCCGTAGGTGGCAATGTTGTGAGCAGGGGAGTGGGGGTTATGGTGAACAGGAGGGTGAACAGGAGGGTTGTTCACGTGATTGGGGTGAACGGAAGGGTTGTTCACGTGATTAGGACCCTGGATTACACCTTCGCTCGCCACCCTGCTTTTCACAAACTGAGAGGCATGAGTCGGTTTCGGGGAAATATAAGAACCCGAGTTGTGGGACTTGGAACGCTTGGGCAGATGCGAACACGACTTGGACTGGCTCATTGTTGGTCTGTGGGCCGCAGAGGGCGCCTTGGGTAGACTTTTGTCCTTGTTTGTGAGGTGTGGGGTTGTGAGATGAGGAGTTGTGTTGTATTGTGTGGTGGTCAGACTGCTTTTGTGTCTCAGAGAATGAGTGCTAGACTTGGGTGAAGGAGGGTAGTCTTTGGGAGATGGGGATTTGTGGGAGACGGATCCGTATCTGTCGTGTCTCTCGTTGAACCGCTCATTCCTCTCCTGCAACCCCAGACCCCATTCACTGCTGGGAGTGGTGGGAGTGCTTAGAGGCGACTCAAAGAAGCCGTTGGACACAGATTCAGGAGCCAGCACAGACTTTCTGTCCCGAGGCTCGCTGTCCACCCGCTCGCCCAGCCAGCAGCTCTCGTCCATCGGCAGCTTGGGCGTGTTTTTCTCCGTCCACGCCTGCAGCTTGGAGTCGTCGGAGAAATCGAGCTGGTGGAAGTCCAGGTTCAGGGTGTCGGAAAAGTCGAGGTCCAGACGGAGCTGCTTAGGAGGAGGCACCGAGGGATGCAGCGGCGTCAGCTGCGTGTCTTCGTCGTCCTCATTGGCCTGTTTGCGCAGAAACGGCGAAGACTTGGACCGAGTGATGGTCTTGAACGTTTTCGTGAGAGTTCGTGTGATGGCCATGGTGGTGACAGTGGAGATGTGGTGACTACACTGGCAATGTAATGGGTGACAGTGGAGATGTCGTGGGTCACGCTGACGATGTCGTGGGGTAATCGCAATGGTCGCAAATTCTCGTCTTATACTGTTTACATACACCCGACAGGTCGTGTTATGCGATGAGGCTGATACAATGCGAGTTGGAAGCGCTTGTGTCGGAGCAAACAGGCCGTATGTGTTGTTGTGGTGCCTCAAATGTCGTGAGGTACGAAAGCGAGTGGTAATAACACACGGGCGGTGTGGTGGTAACGACTGAGGTGGTGTGGTTGGCACAACAGAGGAAATGTGGTGGGAACGACAGCGACAGTGTGGTGGGGATGGTGTTGCCGTGGAGTTTTGTCGTCTAGTCAAAGGGAAAGTCGTATCGTCGCCAGCAACGAATGAATGAATGAGTGAGTGACAGAGAAAGTATGTGATCGGCTTCTGTTTTAAGACATTAGTACACACCACACCATATCCTGGTTTTTCCTCTACCACGGCTATTTTTTTCGTTTTCTGCGCAACTCTATTTAGGGTTATGGTTCAGATGCAACTCAATTTAACGCCTCTTTGGGAGCCTAGGTTATGTGCTTTGTCCCGAAATGGAAAACTCTGTGTACGTCACGTGATCAATTATCTATCCTCAACGGGAAACGATCTGACCGCACAGAAGTGCACGGAATTTACGTGTTCTTTTTACGTGTCTAATTGGGAGTTTAAAGAGGTGATGCGCGGTATTTGTGGGCTTTTTCCCGTGAATTTTCAGATATTCCTCCCTTTTTCCCCATTTATCGATATTTTCACAAAAATCAGCTCTCCCTGGCCAGCTAAACTCGAAAAAAATGTATAATAAATCATTCCATGACGCAAATAATAACCAGCCCACATGCAATCAAACACGTTTACGTAGGGGCATTATCCCCTTCGCTACGACCAACTGATATAATTATTGCGAGAAAGTTGGCAGGTGAAGGGCGAGAATGGGAGATTTGAATTAAGTCGAAAATTCGGGAAAATAGCAGACAAATTACAAAAAATCAGGAGATACCCAGAATGCTTCAAAATTTAGGCTGCTCAAACCCCTGACTACCATCAACACGGTCAACCACTTCTTTTCGCAAAATATCCAGTTTCGATCAACTTCCGCTGTATGAGAGATCCTTGTCACCACACAAATACTTAAAGTTCACCCCATTAATCACAACAGAAATTTTGAAAAAAACCACTTGTATCACGTGACCACGTCCTCGACTCGTATAACCAGCCCTATAGTGCCAGCCCTATTACCAGCCTCTTAATACTGCTCCAGCTGGCTCTTTCATGTTCCTGTGGGGAATATTATTTTGTGCTACTTGTAGATATGCGCCACCCTTGTCACCCAAGGTTTGGACCCTATTCCAAACTGCAGATAATATTTGGGCTTTGTTTTGGTGATCCTGGAATGTGAGAGAGGGTCAAAAAATAGGGGTTGTGTAACATGAGAGAAAAACAGACGAAAATCCATAGAAACGGATTTGCAAGAAGATGGAGATCTAGCAATCGTCGGGGCCAGCAAAGGGCACTATAGTAGCGCTCCGGGGGGTTCCTAGTAGAGACGCTGTGTTTGTGTCGCATTTTGGCTGCTTATTGTGACATTATAAAACAGACTAAAGCACACGGTCCAAGCTGCTGCCACGAGCTAAGAGGTCACCCCGAGTTCCCAGAGGTCGTCCACGCTTCCAGCCCTCTACCGAATCCAGCAATGCCAATGTGGGGTGTTGCAATGACAGGTTAATGTGTATATTGACATTGCAGCTGTTCTTTTGTACCGGTAGTGGAAGAAGCTATGGTCGTTTAGCTACAGTGGCTTACCGTGGTTATCACAAGACTCGTTATCTCTATCAAAGGAGCTACACTCTATACACTATAGCCATAAATGCGTTGTAAGATGATTGTACTCGTACTCGTACAGTATAAGTGTTCGTTTTCAGATCCGCACATAGCTCCCCAAGCGTTAGTACCGTCAAGGGTCGGGGTCGCTATGAGCAGCTACTGTGACATACCACAGGCTGTAGATGCTGTACGAACTACAGTAGGCTAAGATCCACCTGTGGATATGTGAGGCTGTACAAGTAGATGTGTAGTTGGTCTGTACCACATTCCTACAAGTAGTTTTCGTGACCCTGTCTGGTCTAACTATCTACAACCAGGCATTTCATTGCTCGCTTACACATCACATTGCTTTTCAGAACACTTTGATGCTTCTCAAAGTGACATTGACGCCTCTCAGAGTGTGTACACTTTGATGGCTGTGAGGCTCTTTTTTGACGTGGAATTGCTTTTCGCACTGCTTTCCTCTGCAAAGATCACATTTTGCACCACATTGAGCTTCTGGCGTGCCGTATCCAGCCGTTTGGAAATTTGACAGCTGACACATTGGTCCGAAAACAGAGACATACGAAAGACATGAGGAATGAACTAATCACTGAACTGGAGAATAGTCAGTATCCATCTACTTGTACTCGTACTTGTACACACGGTAAACTCAGTATGTGCTCGTACCCACACTGAAAGGATAAGTCTAGTGCCACAAATGGAAAGATCGCCAAAGTGACTCAACTGAAAGCCGAACTGAGTTTCGAACGGACGCTAACAACGTTGAGACTGAGTTAGCAGTTACGAGGTGCAGGAGTGGAGAAGGTGAGGGGGACGAGAACTCGATGAGCAACGATGCTGTCACGATTCCAGACATATATTCACAATCTCCATGGAAATTCACCCTTAGCCTTCTCTATAGCTTTTCCAATTCCTCAACTACCCACAACTCTACCCAACACCCTGCTGTTCCACTTTATGCAGCCCCAACACTCAAATAGTGCAGAACTTGCGAAGCTCTTATCGAGCTGAAGAAGAACAATTAGGGCTGAAGTGTTGCTTAGTAAGCCACAAGCCGCACTTTTGCCTCATTGTTTCATGTCTACTTGCACAATAGTTCATTGTTCAAGATTTTGTTCGTATTTTCCGTTATTTTTTGTTGATTTTTATTTTTTCTTACTTTTCCCATCTACCCAAACCATGCATTGCTCCACCTCCAACCCATGCAAAAACCCGCTGTTCTCCCTTGATTGGCAATCCAGGACCACCGTTGCATCCGGCTCGATCGCAGGATTCCACACGTCAACTTTCGAGACGTTTCGGCACATATTACGGCCTAAAACTGCACCCAGCTGCTTCCGGAGCGCCAACAACGTTTCAACCCCTTACTTGTGTGCTGCTGGCCGTGCCTGTATCATGATTACTTTTTGCTTGTCTTAGATGACTGCAAGCGGGCTTTGTGGCAGGGAATTGACCAGAGCCGTTTGTGGCACAACAGTAAGGAGTAGCGTACGGACTACTGTTATTACTAGTACTCAAAGGCACCATTGTCAAACGTCAGTTTCAGAAAACCCCTTCATTCGTGGATCTACGCTAACTCCAGTGTTTTCGCTTTTTTCACATCTCCAGGATCGGCAAAGGTTCTCGCCCAAGTCTGAAACGTTGAACATGGGCCATATAATATTTTACGAGTGGCTGCAAAATCTAGAAAAAATAGGGGTAGACTGGGAAAGACGATAACTGGAGGTATTTGTATGGGAAAAGAATGGGGAAAGGACTGGAATCGAAAATGCGGCTCCGTGGCTACAGATTGATACCTTTGGATCGTTTGCACCTCTCCTGACCACCTCACAAACTCACACATCCAACTCTCCTATATCTCAGCGTATTACACCGAAAGAAGTAATCTAAGAGAGCTCCAGGACATGTAAGGGGCGGGGAAAATATGCGTGGAAAGCCGTGAAGATCGAGACGGCGGGTGACAATGGATTTGTGTCTTTCACGTGACCAGGACATGGAAATACAGCTATAGGTGCGTCCTGCACATGGACAGGGGGTGACGGATCGAGATTACAGGGTGAAGGAGATATGGCAGAGGGATGAAAAGATAACCATTCGATTCGGCTAGCTCGTGAAAATCGAATGGTGGACTCTTTTTCCCGATATCTGGAATATTCCGCGAAACACAGCCCGTCTTCCCTCCCAGATCTACTGTAACATCTAGAACCAAGCAGGGACGCTGCCGATCGCAGATCGACACTATTGGAGCTGCTGGACTGCCTCGTGATGGTTGCATGAGCAGCCACGGGGGTTGGGTGAGAAACGTGTGAAAAGCGAGACGGTGGTCACGTGAAGGGATTATGAAGGATAGGAGAAGGAATGGATCGGATTAGAGGGATGGGTAGTGTAGCATAGGGATCGAGGAGTTCGAGGCTTTCGATTTAGCCTGCTCTCTTCCAGATCGACAGAGTATTGATGCTGTAGTGAAAAAGAGGTAAGGTGAGTGATTAAAAACTGAGGAGGGGTGATTGAGGAGTGTTTCAGAGTGAGAAGTGGTTTTTGTTAGCACCAGTGTGCGATCACTCAAGTTGACCTCTCTAACTACAGGGTACCTACTTGAGCTCTAGTTTATGGTCTTACCTGAAAGAGATAGCTACTAATTAGTGCTTGTAGCCTGAAACAATCTTAGTTCAATTGGCCCACCGATTTGTGTAACCATTAGGTCTCTCCTCCATTCTCTCACCTATAGCTTCTGTGATTGTTCAAGACTATGAAACAGATCATAGCGAGTGCTTGTAGTTCCTTCTATGATGACGTCTGTTTCATCTAGTTCATTCTATGAATTTCCTCGCAATTCAGACCTCGGCTCAGACATACCATCTTCAAGATATACACCCTTCCCTATTCGGATAGCACAGACAGTTGCACTTGCTTTTCAACAGTCATAACTGGTTGCTATCATTTTCCAGCATATTGGCCAAAAAGAAATTTGATGGCAGAAATCCAGCTTTCTGGGAAGAACTTTGGTCTGCACGTCGAGCACCTTACAGCGGGAACAGTACGGGAAAAAGAACTGTTATTCACGAGTGTAAGGCTACACACTAACAACAGTCCATAGAAGGGACAACTTCAGTCCTTAAATCATGACTAGGAGAGGTATCAAGCTCAAATTCGAACTGTATCCTGATGGACTCCTGCTCTATACTCCAGTCTTCTCAGGATTGTTACAGGTCAATTACTTGTACCGATAACTCTCACTAAGAACCACATATAGACAATAAGCACAAAAAAAAAAACACTTTAAGACATTCTACGGATAGCCACGGCCTGCATCAACACCAGCCTCATCTTCTGGCTCTTCTCCATCTTCTCCGATGCTTCTATCGTACGTTTATGGGCCGTTCACTATGGCTGGCTCATGCAGCAACCACGAGGTGCAGGATATTGGAGAAAAACGAATTCTGCGGAACAAGTGGTTGACAATGTCGATGAGATGCATAGCAGAAGGCGTATCATAGGTTCCGAACAATGTGAGAGGTATGCAGAGGTGTGCAGAGTTGAGGAGTTCAAATTCAAAGTTACAGAATTTTTTTACTTCAGAGTTATTGACTGCTACTTGGGAGTTCAGTTGACACTCTTCTCACTTCATTTCCATTACTTGACATTGATAAGTATATTTGTTGAGAAAGTTCAGTATGCCTAGAAAAGACTCAATAACGTCTCCAAATGAACACTACAGTACAAACCAACACTTCCTATATCATTTCGCATGTATTTAAAGCTACATTATCAACTCCACCTGTTCATCAAAACTCTACTGTAAACTCTTCAGCATTAGTTAGCTCAAATCCATTAATAACGCTCATCTATAATAATTCCTTACGCTAAGCCACAATCCTGGGCAAGGTGCATGACTTTCTGAGCCTGCATTTCACACTAACGGTGCGTCTCTGGGCTATCTTACTATAAGTAATCATTGTGTTATGGTGATGATTGAGGTGGTCATAACTTGAAGAGTAAACATCATGTGGAGTTTTTGAGTACACCACTGCACTCGGAAGATCCGGGGCATCATTTTAATACCATTTTTGCCTTTCAAATCGCCTAGTTGCCTAAAATACTTCACGTCCTTCTCCTCAACCCAGTTATCATGCACTGTATCAGTTTCCACTATATACTCATGAGCTATTGAGGTCACAAGACATGCTATTGAGGTCACACGACGTTCTGTAAATACAATAGTTGCGTTATTATAAGACTGCAAAATGTATAGGAGAAAAAATAGGAGGAAATTGTAGTCAGTCGAACAGTGAGATCACAAACTGGTCAGTTAAAGAGCACTATTATTCATTTAGAACTCGTAGTGTTGCTCTGAGAGTTCCAACTACATGTTTTTTAATTATGAAAGTGTTGTAGAGATCTAGTATTGCTTTCCTTGAGCTTTTTGGGGTATCTTAGTACAGTGGGTACAGTAGGGTGTATCAGATGAATGGTAAGTAAAACGTTTTCACTTCTATTATTCTAGCTTGAAAGATATGCACAGTTGAGCAACATATTGCTGTATGTTCACTCACTCATACGGGTATCTTTGCACACATTTTTTTCACACACTTATTTACATATATACTTGTAATATTGTTCAGTAGAACAACTGGGCATCGTAAATCTCGGCTTCTTTCTGTTCAAGCCAGGCAGTCAAGGTATCGTCGACCAAGGTATCTTCGCTCTGAGTATCGAAATCTCGGGTATCGGGAGAGTGACTGGAAGAAGGGTAATCGTCTCCAGGTCCAATCTCCTCAGTGTAGACATAACAAGAGGTAGGAGAGAGAGGTTCTTCAGTGTATTCAAAAGAGGGTCCTGTGAACTCGAATTCAAAGTCGCCAAGTCGAGTCATGGCCACATGGTGATCATAATGACGTCTGACTAGTTTGACGCTTTTTCCCTGCTGTCGAATCTCGTCTCGAGGAGTATACTGAGGAGTAGGGTAAAAGTACTGAAACACTTGTTCTTCCTCTTCCTCAACGTCAGTGTCGTTATCATTGGTGGTTCTGGACTCGTGAGGAACATAGTTGCACTCATAGTCGTCTTCGATATCGCTCATGGCGTCAAAGTCGGTTTCTTCGTCAGACTCATGGGTGTAGACAGGCTCGACTGTAGGAAAAGAAGCGACCTGCTCTTGATTGACAACAACGGGTTTGTGCAAAACGTCCATGGGAGCAACATCCAGAGGCTGAGGCATCTCAAAATCAGTCTCAGTCAGCTCAATTCGAGTCATGGTGTTCATGTTCATGGTTAGAAAGATACCCTTGAAATGAAGGGCCTTGGAGGGCTTATAAAGACTTGGAAACTGGCTGAAAATCTGCCATAATGTTTCATAAGGCCTGATTCGGACTCTTTCAGCATAGGACATCCCAGGCATACTATCAATTCATCTCCGAAGCATACATTAGGAGGAGTGCAGGTCCCTGCATATGTAAGGGCATGGTTGACCAAAGGGGTACTTACGAATGCCAAGAAGGAGCTCAAATTCAAGGTCTTTCGTCATTGTCTTACTCAATTGAGATGAATTCTTGACTGTATCCTTTTTCCTCGTCTTCTTATTGTGATACCTCTCCTCATGATCTCATAGACTACAAGAAACCATCTTCATTCATACAATATAGTACCTGCGTCATGGTCACATATCCATTGTCTGTACGCTATGCTGAGCTATTTATATCTTCCCATTCATTCATTTCTCAAAAGGGTTTCATTTCGTACCTCTCGGAAGAGTCACCCATAGAATAGACTACAGGCACCGTATGTCATGATGACAGAGTGAAATGCCATAACGAGTAAAGAGCAAATATCAGGCTAATAATAGAACTGGATCTATTTTTGGATGACTGTGTAAAAAACTGTCTGTTATCGCATACAATGAAGTGTTTGAAAAAACGGAAAAAGTGGCCTCTGCACTGTGATGGGTGATGACTAAGCGTGCGGAAAGTGGGAATAAACGAGAATCACCTGCATAGTAGTGTCGTGGGACTCTTCAGGAACCCATGTAAATATCAATCTCTCATCTAGGTGATCTGTGTGACAGTCTCTGAGCTTTCAAGTGAACTTCTGATATAGTTGGGAGATATGGTTTAGTTAAGCTAGTAGTTAGAATATAGTCATTCATAGTAGTTAACCTAGGAACGTCTTGATAGACATGCTCTCTGTAAGTCGGAATATGCAATCCAATTGCTCTTCAGGTCTCTAGTCTCGATTCATGCTTACTAATCACCTTTCCTCTTACGTAATCCCTCCCCTCCCTCTAAACTCATTCATGGCATCCTGGCCGAGCGGTTAAGGCGAGAGATTAGAAATCTCTTGGGGTTTCCCCGCGTAGGTTCGAATCCTGCGGATGTCGCCATCTTTTTGCCAACTCTTCTTTTATTCTGTTTTGTTACTCACCTCTTTCCCGTGGTACCGGTACAAGTATGTCTGCTTACTAATGGGCTAAGTTATGAGTACATAGCTACCGGTATTCCAAAACACTCGAGATCGAAGATACAAAAAAGTGATACTGCGTCCTTGAAAAAGCACATTACAAGAAGATGAATTTGGCTAGCTACGTTTACTCAAGTTCTCAGCTCTCTAGGACCGGACATCCTCAGTCCACAAAAACAGCAAAGAAGCTCACCTAAATCATATCAATGAATTGGTCGTAGATGGCAAAAAATAGAATGCACATGCTTTCATTGCACTTGCTTCTGACAACCGAGAGATTCCAACTCTCGCCTCCGAAGAGACCAGGATATTTGTTAAGGTGTTAGCCTTAACCTGGCGCCTTAGACCGCTCGGCCAGGTTGCCTGTGGTGTTCAGGGCAGGAATCGGCATACTAAAGCTGAAAAAAGTGTGTCTGAAATTTTTGTCAGAGTTGTTGCGCTGAAGTGACTTCTTACATCTCTCACATGTATCATTGGGCTACAGCAACTACACACTCCCTCCGACGCGAAACTCTCTAGTATAACTGCCATTACCTATATTACCCAATGTTCAAACCTGTTTTACCCAACTTTTGTTTCTCTTCTTCCTTCTTCCTTATCTCTCCATAAAATGCCCCAGCAACAACTCGATCTTCTGGATACTCTCCTGGAGGTCGTCCATTCGGCCAACCAGCATCGCAGTCATGTCTAGAAGCTCTCCGTCCGGCTGGGTATCCGACAGAATGTCGTCGTTGTCATCGTCATCTTCGTCACCATGCTCTTCTTCCTCCTCGTCGTCGAGACTACCAAGAGAAACATCGTCGATAGAGGTCTTGCGTTTCAGCTTGTCCAGCAATTGCTGTCGCTTCTGGTACTTTAGAGCCTGCGACCGGATATCGCTGTCGTAATGGTACAGAGCTGTATTAACAGTTCTGGATGGACTGATGGCGAGATTGTGCTGCATCAGGGACGAGTTTGCTGATGCTAGTCTGTTGCGCGGCAAAATTGTGCTACCAGACGTACTTCCGGATGTGTTTCTGTTGCCTGTAATGCGAGTGGGGATCCATCTTGTGCTGGAAGTCATGCTATGAGACCGTCGTCCAGACTCGTAAGTGACTCGAGACGTGGTTCTTTCCAGAGGAATGTCTCCGTCCACTGCATTCTCTCCCTCCTCATCATCCTGCCCGTCAAACAGAGTCTCCATCTGGACGGTCCCTGTGTTGTTCTTGATTCGAACAGTACCCTTGTACGGTCTCTTGAACACCTCATCAAGCAGATCATCGTTGGACACCTTGATTTCCGGTTTCGACGGCTTTCTCAGCTTGTGTGCCATCTTGTTGAACAGAGACCGCTTAGGTTTGATTTTGTTAGGGTTGGGAACCACAGCTCTGAGATCATGGTTGGATTGTCCAGCGTTGAGGTTAGCGGTAGAGCTGGCGTTGGTGGAAGGGACAGTTGACGAGTTCAACGCACCCTTCTTTCTGAAATTCTGGCCCTTGATGATCTCGTGCTTGATGATCTCATTTTGACGCTGTCTGAGAGCTTTCTCGCCGGAAAGACGGAGATGCAGACACTCGTAGAAGAAGATGGTCCATAGAATCGGGGCATGTGTAATCTTGATGATGGTTCTGTTCAAAACAAGAAACTGTCTGAGAGGAAGAACGTAGTAGAGAGGTCGAACCACCCATTCAAGCAGATTCAGAGGAGGGGCGTATGAGAACAGTGAAGACGACTCAGACTTGATCATAGTGATGGTGTTGACTGCAAACAAAAACTTGACCTCCTCGTAGGCGTTGGTAGACACAGCTGCGAACGTGTTGGACAAAACAGCCACCAGAATCGTGATGATCACAAAGTGTGTCACGAACAGGAAGAACATGAGATTGATTCTACCCAAGACCGAGTAGTACTTCCACGAGTCCCAGACGGTGGGCGTGAAGCCAAACAGAATCTTCATCAGGTCGTAGGCAATCTTCTTGGCCGAAAAGACGTCTCTTGCAAACGCCATGGTGAATGCGACCCAGAAACCTGCCGAAAACAAGATGATCATGACGGACGACACCACGAGATCGATGGTCATCTTCCGCACGGCAATCAGCATCAGCGAAAAGTACTGGTAGTTGTCGAGAACAGAAAACATGCGCGGGAAGAGGAAAATGGCTACAGTGGCAAGTAGATCAAAGGCACGGGCATTCCAGTAATAAAACGCTTCTGGAGACGCCACAGTGAGAGCATATACTCGGACCACAAAATAGGACACCAGGAACACGAGGATGATCAGATCGATGATGTTCCAGATGGAGATCACGTACAACGTGTATCCTGCGTCTGTAAAGTTGATGATTTCTTCCAGGACAAAGCCCAGAGACCACAACCAGAAGACAACTTCTAGAGTTCCTAGTTGTTTGTGTTGCTGGTAAAGCACTCCGAGATACAGGACGATCAGCACTGCAAACGTGACTATGCCAATGCTGTGTCTGTATCTGGGCACTCTCAGTCTTGACAGTTTGAACAACGAGGCGTCTTCGTAGCAGTATTTCACGCCTGGGCCTCGTCGTCCGTACCCCACGAGTTCTCTGCTGAACACGTTGTCTGGCTTTTTCCTTCTGTGTAGTTTATCCATGCTGCTTTGGAACATGATCGATCCGTCCCAGATCTCCTGGACCACGGATACGACGATTCTGTGGGCCAAAAAGTGTTTTGCGCCGGCCTTGATGGCCATTTCGAGCGCGCTGATACGCTGGTATCTTGGAATCACGTTGAATGGCTTTCCGGTCGCGAGAGGGTAGAAATCGTAGGTCAGAGCCTGGATGAGATCATCTTCATGCAGTTCTCGCAGTAGTTTGAGAGCGACGATTTCGCAAACGATGGCTCGTGTCTCCAGCACACCTCCATGTACACCTCCGTCTGTGTCACTCTCCCTGAGAAACTGGACCTGGTTGGCCAAAAGAGAGTAAATGATTCCCACTGAAATGGTCTCGTCATGGTCACACTCCTGGTGCGCGTCAGGTCTGTGGTTTTCTTCCTCGCACGGACCCACAGTCACCATGCACTCCTCCACAATCGGCTTGATCAGATAGGCGTAGATCTGGGGCGTTTTGATCTGTTCATACTTGAGAGACGTTTCGACTCTGTCAGTGATGATGTCGTGGACCCACAGGACTAGCGAGTAGATGGGCACGAGGTCCAGCGGCTGGCTGGCGGTCGCGTCTCCCAGCTCGTCGCGGCCTAGAAGCGGGGTGGTTTCTGCCATAGGGCTCTTGAAGTCGTTCCGATTATCGCTAATGTTAGGAGTTTGACGCACTGCACTTGAATGCAGATAATACAAGGAGACGAGATGCAAAGTTAAACTACAGCTGATTATATAATTGTTGAGAAAGAGATGGTAGTTAGTACGCGCGTTGTATTTTTCAAAACGAAAGAAGGCTAAGAACTGGTGCGTTATAATGGACTATTATCGGAAGGAGGCTAAATAGACACATCTGTCGCTAAAGAGAATATGTGCACACTTGTAATACCAGCAGCAGATACATCACTTCATCATGCAAAGCTAAACTTCAGGGGCAATATATTGTGGGGTAGACTAAAAGGGAGCTATTTTGGGCACCGGGAAAGTGCCGTAGGAGGTGCGCCATTGTACAAGCCTTCAAGTTCCTCTGTTTTGAAGATCTAATGTAGATTGCCATATTTCGCCGTCTTACTTTGCCTTCTTATTTTCTGACCTGATTTATACTCTGTTGACACGCGTTGCCCCGGTAACGGGTTGAGGGTGGGAGAAATGTGAGAGGTGGTAGAGGTAGTCAAAAGCAGTATATGTAACGTCGTCTTGATATTTTGACTGTGTTTGATTAATATAGTGCAATGAAATCCTGGGAGTGTGTTATTATCAGTTCTTCTGGCGTAACAGCATTTTGCTTCTGAGAGTCTATTTGAACTGTGTGCGTGGTGTATTACAGCTTGTTAGAGACTCCTGGGGAGGCTAGAAGTTTGTCCTTGTACTTGCTATGGCTATGGCTACAGATTGGACTATTTTTCATCTTTTCATGAGCGTTATTAGCCAAGTTATAACGTACGGGCGTATCTTGCTTCCCCATGGTGTCTAAGATAAACTCGAGACAGTAATTAAGAGAGTCTCAGACATGTGGTCAGAAGATTCTCTGGGGATGACCTGAGAAGGGAGGAGCAATGTAGACTCCTTGATACTGTAGCTATTCAAACAATTCCATGAGGTGCAGCTCATGGACTCTGGCTACAAATCACGACTGATGAGAATGAATAGCAACTCAATATAAAGCTCCCTTGGTGTGGCTAGACTTACCTGAACGAGTACATACCTTTCTACCCTCAGCCTTCAGTTATGACGTCAGATCTCTAACATGTCTCCAACTAGAAACCCCACCTTGAGTGATTAATTTTCAATATGATTACGTACTCCGGAAGATATTGAGAAAGTGATCGTCAGTAATCTGAAATATCTGACATGGTAGATGATGAGCTCTAGCTTCCAAATTTCCATTTTACTTACAAGTTGTCACTTTTTGTCTCGTCCCCGCATAATCGCCGTTAATCTCCGGGCATGTATGCACGCTCCCGTGTGTAAAAACTTAGCCTCAACTGCATCTGCCTCACGGAACAGTGGTTTGCAAACACAGCATAGCGAATTTGACAGCCTGGCAACACAGTTGGATATGGATTTCAGCTGCGAGTCTGAAAACGAAAAACAATGACCAAACCTCTCAAAGGAGACAAATTCCTGCCCAGAGATAACAACCACTCTACAGTTGAGAGATTTCGATATCAGAAGCAGTCTGAAACGCCTCGGCTGGAGAAACCAAACTGGCTTGAGCACTCATTGCGAGCTGACCCAAGTCAGAGAAAAGCATTTTTGCTCAATGACCTGGCTAAGGCTGGGAGAGGAGGTTTAGATAAAACCTCGACGTTGTCTACTCCAAGTAAGACGACTTCTAAGCCAACCTCGCATGCTTCGAGGGTGCAAAAGCCTACCCCCAAGACATCCTCCCAAGTCAATCCCCACCAGCTATTCCAAAAATTGTTTCAATCTGGAGGAGTACGAATAAAAGGAAAAGTGGAAGAAAGGCCTGAAAAGGAGCCAAATGCAGCTGCTCTACCATCAAAGGAGCTACCTCGTATACCCTTTACTGACCTGGAAAAGGAAGTCATTTTGAGCTATGCTCAAACTTGCCGGGAATCAACTCGTTTCGATCTCACCATCTGGATCAAGTTTTCCAGCATCTGCTGCAACTACCGACTACCCGAAGAGTATTTACAGTGGTACAAACGACAAGTTCCGCCGCCACCAGACCGACTCATAGTTCCTCCGTATCGTCCCGAGAAGATGGAGCAGCTCATCGAGTATATCAAGGACGAGGGCAGGAATAATCTGCGTTTGCAAAATGATAGAATGCGAATGCAAGCTCAGGAAGAGATTCAAAGGCAGGCCAGGATTGACGCGAAATCGAAAGAGAATAGGGGGAGTGAGAGAGATAACAACGACAAGAGCGCGGATTGGCGTCAGAGAAAAGCTCATGAGAAGGCAACGCGGGCAAGGGAGAAAAAGAAAAAAAGAGATGAGAAACTTGACAAGCAACGGAGAAAGGAAATGCACGAGGAGAGAAGGAGGAAAGAGAAAGTGCACCAGCGACGGAGGGAGCTACTGAAGGAGCAACGGAAGAGGGAAATGCACCCAGAGGAGCAACAGAGGGGGGAACGGCAAATCGTGCAATTGCGAAGGCGTCTGGAGGAAGCCCAGAAATAAGAACAAAGACAGTTGGAAAAGGTGACAGAAAACTCAATTGCGGAGGTGTTGAAATTAAAGACACCCTAGATTACCCAACGAGAACTCACACAGCCATCTCTGACTGTCAAACGCCCTTCACGACATCCTGTTCGTGTTTCACTCAGTATTGCATCTCATAACCACCACTTTCTTGATAGCTCAAGTAGCTCTAAACCCTCTAACTGAACTATCCGGCCATCGCACCTTTGACACATACAGATTTATATCATATGATGCTTAGGACAGCTCATCATTGACCTGAACTATAGTAATATAATCAGATTTCAGCCAAAATTCTCTTGTAGAGTACTGCTGGGTTGAAGCGTGGTGCTGATGGACTTGGCCATGCTGAGTCAGGCTCAAAATTGTCTTTTCCTGGTTTTCTTAGTCTCTATCGTCCCCGTTGGGCATCTATTTCCCTCGCCGTAGATGGATCCTCTTCTATTCCTCTGCTGATATTCCGTTCGCTCATGTTTTTGCCCAAGTTATCCTATTTTGGTCTATTGCCCTTCCACGCATATCTCACACACCTACACACGTGTTACAGTTTGGCGATCGCACTAAAGGCAAATATTTCCTTTTAGTGTCTCAAATTGAGTGACATAACGAGAATGAGAGCAGCTGGTGGGAAAATGACCAAGAACCACAGATAGGGTCAAGCGAAGCTGTTTGTGAAGTGCATTATCCATGTATACGCGTGTCTATGCCATGTGCGATATTTCTCTGTTTTTATTGCTATTATTCTGAATAAAAAGAGACAAATCGGAACAGCTCATAGAAAAACAATGATACTATTAGTGTGACGTTCGCTCACACCTCCACACTCTCTACACGTCTCCTGCTCACATAAACCCACCTGTATTACTAATAGCTATAAATTATCTTTACCAAGAGAAGCTCTCTCTTTCTGGTATACCCAGAGGAAGGCACTCTGGCTGTTCCAACTGTTCTAACACCACAATCTCCATCGTTTGTCTATCCGGTAAACGCCTTCTTGAGCGATCTGAACGGTCTCAGAAGCCGGGGCACCTTGTGGCTCTGAATCACGTCTGCAGAAGTGGACATACTGTCCTCTCGTCTGGGCTGTGGTGGCAGAGTGTCGTTATACACGGCGTTGTAGGGCATCTGGAACGTCTTCTTCTGGGCCTGGGCTGCTGCTGGAGGAATGCCAGCCTTGGACTGCAGTCTCTGTCTGTTCTTCATCACAGATTCGCCCACATCGGGATCTGCACTGGCCTGGTTCCACACTCGGTTGGAGTTGATGGTGGCCGATTCGTCAAGTTTGTCCCACACGTAGTCGTGCTCCGTCTTGTTGCCGTATATGGGTTTCGATCCCGTCGTTAGAATCGACTGCTGAGAGGTGTGTGAAGAGACCGACATGGTATTGTAGTACTTGTAAGTCGAGCAAATCTAGCAAGGCGAGATGTTGGGATTTGGTTTCCGGGTGTTTGTCTTCTTTGTAGCGTCTTGGCAGATGAGCGTCTGATATCGTTTCAGTCGTTAGTGTCCGTCTTTCTGTGTGGGTCGTGCGGCAATGTTTTGGGGGGTGGATTTCGGTATGCTTTTTGAGTGTCCGATTTTTAGGCAGTCCATCTCAGATATATGAGCAAGCTTTAGCCGTTGCCTGCACATGGCTTAGCCCACCTGTGACCTCATGTTACGCAGGAGACGCGGAAAAACACGAAATGAGGCACAAACGGGCCGCAGTATTGGCAGTGCAGATAATATGTGATCACGAGACTGTACCAGCTTCTCATAACCACACGGCAGTTCGTTTGCAATACTCAGTCTGGTCGCATTGCTCCATCTGTTCTGTCTCACTACATGACCTAAATAAGCGCAAGTCCGACAGCCCAGTCTTTTCCAACTTTTAGTGCCCATTAAAGTTGTCGGCTTTACTAAGGAAGGAGAGTGGGAGATGAATAATTATGCGAAAAATGTCAGAAAATGTCAGAAATAGGCAGTTTTGAAATAATATCGTGATCCGGCCCCTCTTTACCCCACACGTCAACTCCGACTCGGCCCCCAACCTCACACCTAATATCGCGATACCACCAAGAGCTGTCTCACTTTCACATTCTCCACTTACTGGATAGATGCAGGTACAAACTATCGGACGTGAATGTGACGATGAGGGGGACGTTGAGAAGCCTTGGCGATGATTAAATCGATGACAAAGCCGGTCGTGTGACCTTGGCGCACTTTCCCCGCATCGATAGCTCATAGTTCTGCTTTTACAGACCCTCAAAGGTACCGTACCCCCGCTACGTCGTCCAACACACCCTGACATGCTCTTGCGACATTCCAGGGGCCCGCTGTTAGTGCCAAATTGAAATAATATTGCCCACACACGAGACTTATGCTCCAACCATACTGAGGCCCACTCCTTTCCGGCGAGAATCGAACTTACACTAATTACATTTGAAACACTCTCCACGAAAAAGACCGGAAGAATGTGACAGTTCATGAACGAGGGGTTGGTCACGAACGAGCTGTCTATGGGAAGTGTCTTGGTTGGTGGATGAGCGGCTGGGCCTTCAATTGAACTTGTCGAGCAAGAGACAATCTCCTCTGATTGCAGCTTAGACGATACGGATAGATCTGAGGTATAAAACATACGCGCTTGACTCCTAAACCCGTAGTCTACAAGGGCCACAGCGACGCGACGATTATTGATTATGATCTATTTATTCTTGTGTTTACTGTTTATAGGAAACTACCTATCGCCCAGACTAAGACATTCCACTAGAGGTGTCGGTATCCACCCACCTAGAGCAACGACAAGTCTGGACGAGTCTGCCCTAGTCACGCAACGACTATCCGTGAAGTTCCGAGCTCACTGTCCCTCACAGTGCGAATCTGTACCATTAACCCTGGCAATGAAGTCAGGAATCCACCTTACACTTCCTCATCCGGACACTAATGACAGTCAGCCGTATATCGAGTCATCCAATGGGGGCCTGGATGAATAATCACTGAACTATAAGACAAAAGGAGTACTTCACAAGGTTATGGGAGAGTGTATTTGGTCTTTCATTCACCTTTGGTAGTCATTCTTGCTCGCAGAGACTTTACAGCGACGCATCATACACCATGAGCTTTGCTTACTAAGCAAATTTTTTTCGCGGAATTCGGATACTGAGGGATGAAACAAGGTGTGTTCAACAGATCGCGCCTGGCTAGTTCATGAATTAAAAAAAAAAAAAAGCTCAATCGGTAGAGCGTGAGACTCTTATTCTAAGGTCATCTCAAGGCTGTGGGTTCAAGCCCCACGTCGGGCTTTCTTTTTTGCTTCTCATAGCCGTAAATCATCAACTGTTGATTTTTCGGTCGTCTTTACAAGGCATTTTCAGTCTATACAGCAACTCGAAAGCTTAATCAGAAAAAAATCAAATAAAGTTATAACCTTATTCACGTCACCTTCTGTGCTTGTGTAACAGAAAAAAAGATCATTCTATGCGTTGGGTACAAAAAGAAATAGAAAAAATAATGCCTTCGACCAGATTTGAACTGATGATCTCAGCATTACTAGTGCTGCGCCTTACCACTTGGCCACGAAGGCGGCGATTAACTTTTTGAGAAAGGTGGACACTACTATCGTAATAGTGCTTAGTCATCCCCTCGAAAATTGACTCGAAAAACGGTAGCAGCGTACAAATAACTAGTATCCAGAGATGTCTTAACTTCGTAAGCTCATTATAAGTTTGCGAGTTCATCTTTGTCCCCGTCACAGCCGGTATTATCTTGCTTGAAAATGTGCATCTCAAGCCTTGGCTGATTGATCTTTGGATGACAGCCAGAAATCACTGCGTAGTATTTCACCACATGATCTGTTATTAGAAGTTGGTTTCTCTATTGGCTATTCCCATAACTGCTGTTGGTGTATCACGAGTCTTACATGATCGGATCATCGCAACCACCACTTGTAGCACACTACTTACTGAACGAATGTCATGGCCGTCTAAAAGTTCATTCTGTGCAGCTGGATAAAACGTGGCTATTGTTAATGTATACATCCCTGGAATCATCACCAGTTTCATCGTTACACACGGTCACTTCTGATAACTATCAATCAAATCTATATGCAATGTCTATGTAAATATGTACTAGTACCACCCTACTTGTGATTACAGGCAAGTAGCAGCTGCTTCATTTCCGGGGCGGTATGTGCGTAAGGATGCTGGCGTCTCCAAGGGTTTCGCTCAATCTTTTTCTTGAGAAGAACCTTCTCCACACATCCATGAGGGTCTCTCTGGAACGGCAAAAAGGCATGTTCCAGCTCTCCCGCGTCAGGGATCTCGTCATCTCCCCAAACAGGGTCGATACCGACGTATTCAAACTTGTCAGCGTCGTATCCCACTGCCTGTCTATGCAGTTGTTCAAAGCGGGCTCGTTTGAACTCGTAGCCAACCACGGTGATTTTGACGGGGTACCTACCCGTCAGCTCTCTGAATCGCGCAATCGAAAACGCCAGGTTCTCGTACGAATCTCGAGCATACTCTTCAACGGCAGTCTGAGACATATCTAGACCCAGAGCCTCGGCAAGCTGGTAGTAGGAGGTTCCCTCAGAAATGGGACCTGCAGCCTTTTTGGTCTGACCTCCAGAGAAGAGAAGAAGCGCGGAGGGATCCTCGGACGCCCGTCGCACTCCCTCAGTTATATGTTTTAGCAGAATGTCGGTTTTGCCTTCCAGAAACGGGCCAGCTACCCAGTCAGAAAACGCCAGACCAGGCAGTTTGGTGCTGCTTTTTCGAGGCTGTTTCCACACACCGTGACAAGGGACCATAATGAGATGGTCGGTGTCACTCTCAACCCCAGTAGAGTCCAGAGTACGGTCAAAGTACGCGGATGATCTGGGTCTTCCTCCCTCAGTAGCCACAGCTCCGATTTTCATGGCCAGATCGGGCTTGGAAATGATGAACGCCATGGTCAGGAGAGATATGACCGCCAAGGTGAGCGCTATGACACGTCGCGAGCGTCTTATCCGACTAGCTAACGTCATTATGCTGTGTGGTGGAGTTGTGATAGAGAGATGATAGTCGTGTTCTATGCATGAAACTTACACTGGTGAAATGGAACTAATTAGGGGTGGTTATTCTAGTGGGGAATTTTCAAATAAATCGGAATAAATGAAGTATAACTACGGACTGGCTAGCTCAGTTGTTGCGAGACTCGGGAAATTCCCAGAGAGAAATTCTTTATCGCTACGTGGTCGTACGACCTATCCCTTCTTTTCTCTCTTTTGCTCTCATGTAAGGGTCCAGCTTGCTGCCTAAAGTTTATTTCCACTTTCGCAGCCACCCACCGAAGTGATTAAGTAGAGGCATTCTATAGTTAGATTTTAGTTCAGACTTTGTTGAAGAAACACGTACCAGATAATGAGTTGAAAATTTCTTTCCTAGAAGGTGAGACTGTCGGGAGCGAATATGATAGAAAGCTACCGCAGTAATGCTCTAATGATCTCCATAACAGTATCAAATAGCATCTTATCCCTCCTTTTGTCTACATACTCTCAGAGAAATCAACAGGTAGCTACCAGTAACTTCAACACACACACACACTAAGAAGACATTGATAGACTTCCCGTGACCTAGACAAGACACAGTACACATCCCCAATCGCAGTTCAGTCAGAATAATTTACTATTTACATATATACAAAAGACCTAGGCCTTGTTCTCGTCGTTGTACTGGTTCTGGAGCTTCTTGATCTCTTCGGGGTCGAGAGGAGGGATGGGCACATCGCCAAAGTCGTCGGTACGCAGAGAGTACATGGTGTATCCGTAGATGCCGGCGACAAAGCCAGTGAGGCCAGCCAGAGCGAGCATGTTTCGCACAAAGAAGGGTCGTCGGGCTCGGATCAGAGCAGGAGACATCTGGAAGGTCTTGGGATCGGTGTACTTTCCCTTTCGGAAGCTGTGTTAGAAAAGAACGGAAAGTAGATGAGTTCCTAGGACGAGGTGATGGTTGATGGACCAAGTGTCGCTTCTGTCATGGAAATTGGAGGCCGTCTACGGCATCATGGCCAGAATTGGCTGAAGACTGAGCGAGGTCCATAGATAATTCATGCCTGCTTCGGGGATAGTCAGTCGAGAGAGCTGGAATGAGCTGGAATGTGCGTTTCAGGTAATGTGGTACCGTCTCGTTGTCACTGCTGACTTGTGATGATTTGTGACCGAGAGAACGACTAACCATGAAACGACGTGCTAAAGACGAGTCTGGAAGCACACAGCAATAAGAAAGCAGAACCTCAAGAAAAACACCTGAACGCGAAGCCATTATGAAATCACCAAAGTGTGTTACATCACTCCAATAGCAGGCACATTTCTTGCAGAAGAGCACCATATCCATCTCTCCCCCGCCTGTTGGATCAGCAGCAAGTGGTTGGTAGTCACAGTCATGTGACAGAGCAAATCAGACTCCCATTTACTCCATTGCACATCCACAGCCGCCCAGTAGCTTCCTCCACGCCTGCAATCGACCTAGACTGCCTTACTGACACTGCCACCTCCTATCACCACATTGTCGGGTTCGTGAACTGTCCCACGCTCAAATTTTCGTCATACTCACACCTTGAGACCGGGCTGGGGATGCTTGTGCACCTCGAAGGCGCCCTTTCCGTTATGGGGATCCTGAGACATGGTTGGTGCTGTGTGTGTATTGATGCGATACTGAGCACTTGGGTGGTGAGATTTTGAACCTCCATGATTTAGAGTTTGGACACAAGGAGGGCCGGTAGGGTAAATCTTGTGCGTTTCAGATGCAGCTGTTTGGATATGCGAGGTGCGACTACTTGTACGCGAATTTTGGAATCAGAGAAATTTATCAGCGATGGCAAAAATCCAGCTGAGACAAAAGAAACGGTTCAGTGCGCTTGGAACAAAGCCTGTGAAGAAGGCAGAGAGCTCCGCACAGGGGAAAGAGGAAGAGAAGACGGAAGCGAAGGAAGGTGCGACAGAGAATGCCGAACTGAAAGATGGTATTGAAGAGAAACCTGAAGAGTCTGTGGAAGAAGAGAAATCCGAGGAAACTCCTGTGGTCAACTCTGCTGCCACGTACAAACAGACTATGGTGCCAAACTCAGTACGCAAGCGGTTGAGAGCTGAGAAACGAGCCGCCAAGGGTCAATCTGATTCCGAAAAGATTGAGACTACTGACAAGAGTGAAATCGTCGAAAATACTCCATCTGTTGAGCCCGCTCGACCTAAACGTTTTGGAAACCTGTTCAACTTGGATGCTATTCAGAAGGAAGAGCCCAAAGAAGAGCTCAAGGTTGACATCATCAAACCTCAGGCTATAGGAGAAGACGTACAGCCTTTGACCAGCCAGCAGGACATTTCTGAGACTACTACTACACACGCTGAATCGCTAGACTCTTCGTCTCGTGCCAAGAACCGCAGCAAAGACAGAGAGTTTGAGAATCTGGCAAACAATAACATCCAGGAGTTCTCGGTGGACGCCTTCACCCAGGAATCTGAGAGACTCAAGGCCGAAGGAAAGCTGGACGAGTACAAGCGACCTCTTACGGCTATCGGAGGAGGCAAGCACCAGATCACCAGTCTTCTGCGTCAAGCTCAGGACAACAAGGAGCAGCTAGAAGCGTCGTACTCGCAGAATCGGCTCACTCAGAAAGAAAGTGGAGCCAAGTATGGCTTTTAGGAGAGCGTGGAAACGCTCATCACTGTACAGTATATATTTATTGCATTATTTAATCGATCGACTACAGTACGGGTATGGATGGGTATCTGATATAAGAAGCTGTACTTGGTTCTGGAATCGTTGTATATGTGTGAGTTTCATGAGGCAACCGTCTTGGGGTGTGAGTGCACAAGTTGACTGTCTATTCTATATGGTCTACTATATCAGCACAATTCCTTTTAAATACATTACTTTTACTAAATCCATCCGCTGGCCCTCTATTTGAAATCCTTGAACGACCACTTCTCGGTCACCTTCTTCTTGTATCTGGGCTTGAGGTTGTGTCGCTTTCGAGCCTCGATCTTTCCTCGCTGCTGCAAAGATCGGAATCGGTCTCGCATCAACGAGCCTTCGGGCTTGAGTCGTCGCAGAGAGTCCTCCAGCTCGCCGGACAGCTTCACGTCCAGAGTAGGCTCGAGAATATCGTACTTGCCGTATCGTCGGGTTCGCACCTTGTCGGCAGCCTCTCCACCTTCGATAAGGTCTCTGAGATCCTGCTTCTCCTGCTCGGACTTTTCGGTTCGCTTGGCCAGCTGCATCATCTTGTCGTGGATCTTCTTCATCTCCATCTTCATCTGTTTTCGGATTCGCTCCTTCTCCTTGTGTTCTCGCATCTGTCGTCGCTTGGCCATGGTCTTTCGCTTCTCCTTGGCAGGGGCATTGATGGACAGACCAACGCTTCCACCCTCCAGCTCCTCGTCGGAAGCAACCTCCTCCTCCTCCTCAGACGAGTAGTCCACCTGCTTGTCCTCGTGGTCCTCCATGGTGTCCATGAGATGCTGAACTCGAGCCTGCTCAGCCTCCAGCTGCAGTCGCTCCTCCTCGAATGCCTCCTCCTTGGCCAGCTCCTCCTTGAGAAGAGCCTGCCAAGACTCCAATGTGGGGTTGTAAGACCGACCTTCGTGGGGAATCTCAATGGCCTTATCGGAAGCTCCGAAAATCAGAGGCTTATGGTCCAGAGTGGTGGGACGAACAGTGCTTCGGGTTCGAGAAGTGGCCTCTCTGTGGTCTCCGTTAGCAAAAGTGGTTCGCAAAATGTTATCAGGCTCAGCCGACTTGGGCATGTGTGCAACTCGAGAGCCAGCATGCTTGATCTTCTTGGCACTCTGAGGGAAGCCCTGGAACTCGGATCGAGGCTTGACAACCTTGTTGGATGCAGTAATGGTCTTCACTCGGGAAGGAACAGCGGCAGGAGCCTCGCCCCATGCGTCGTAGACAGGAGTTTCAAGCACAGAGTCAGCCTGAAGAGCAGCCTCGGTCATCTTGTTGTCCACATCTCGTCTACCAGCCTTTTTCAGCAGCAGGTCCAACTGCTCCTTGCTAATCTTCTTCTCCTTCTTGGTCTTCTTGCCAATAACACCGGGGACGGCAGATCGTCGGGCAAGAATCTCGTCCGACTTGAGTCGCTTCTCCTTCTTTTTGCTGTGGTACGTTTCGACATCGCCAGAGGTTCCAGATGTGTCCACTGAGAAAAGGGCGTCTCCAGCCTGCTCCAGGTTCTTGGAGCCAAACTGTCGCTCGTTCTCTCGAGCAGTGTCGAGGCCTGCGTTCAGATCATCTAGATCAATGTTCTTTCTCCACGCCTTCTTTCCCTTTCTGCTAGTCTGTTTGCTCATGTTGTTGTCGTGTGCTTAAGAACGAGCTCTTTGAATTTTCTTCCATAATGCATCAACCTGCACATTTTTTAAAGTTAGTCTTCCAGTGGGGTTAGGGCGGTGTAGTTATTGAAACCTTATTCGTAACTCGAGAAGCACAATTAGTGACACAGACACAAACCCACTCTAATTGTGCAGTGTTGACATTTGTGTCTCGTGGGCCGACCTCTCCCTCTTTCCCCTTCTCTTTTTGCGCAAACCCCGAAACACGACTGACATATTAACTGACGCCACCAAGGACTGCCACCGAGATTGTGATACACCTCTACAGATACCCCCACACTCATTTATTAGCGATTTCCGACCCCGTGACACCCGTTGTGTGATACCTGCTGTGATACCTGTCTGTCGTACTGCGGCTTCTGCCAGAAAGTGATACCAGTGACCACCTCACCAGCGTGATACGACGCTCGCTGTTACCACACCCTTGCCATGGCAACAACTATCCTGAACGACCTGGCTGTGCTGTTGCACACGATCTCTCGAGAAGTTGACACAGCAGAAACTGAAGGCAAGCTCAAAGATGTTTACAGTACTCTTGAGCCAACTATTGCAGAGTTCAAACGACTGGGGGCCAAGGCCAGACTGCACGATGTCCCCGAAGCTCTCTGGCAATCTCTCACCCAAACCATCTCCACAATCATGACTCTGTGTGAGCAACGTGGCCTCGAACGGGAGCGCAAAGTATGGTCCTCAAAGTGGGTTTCTTTCAAGGAGTCTTATGAGAAAGGCAAGGCAGCGTTGGCGGAGGAACGACGCAGATCCGCTACTCTCAAGTCCGAGAATGAGGCTCTCCGGGAGAAGCTCGACGAAACACAGGCCTCGGCCTCTCTCCAGCAGCTCACAGCCACGAGCGACGACAAGATACAAATCGAGAAGCTCAGTGAGCAGGTCGGTGAACTCAAACTCACCTTGGTTTCGAAGGAGCGAGATGATGCCTGCGCACAAGTCACAAGCCTGCAGTCGCAACTCGCTACCAAAGAGGACCAGATCCAGAAAATGACAAGAGAGCTGGATGAATCCCACGACAGAGTGGCGAAGCTGCAGTTCGCGCTAGATGACCTGACATCGCGCGAGCCGCAGTTCCAGCAGTTCCGCAGCAGTTCTCACGATATCAACATGGGACCTCTTGCACATGTCCAGCAGCTCCACCCAAACATACACTCGCCGTCGACTGGAACACCGCCCTCTTTGCTTCATTCGATGCGACACACTCCACCCGGCCATGCTTACTCCATGCAACACACGCCCCCTCCGCATATGCAAGCTAACAATCAATACCAACCATCTTCTTCATTGCATGGTTCCCCATACGTCCAGTCACCTGCCCGTCATAGTACATATCACGGATCGCCTCCTCTACAAAACCAGTATTATCAACCAGGGTCTCCTGGCCACGGCTATCACCAAGCCCCTCCTCCTGGTGCTGTTGCAGGCCCGACGTATGGACAGCCCACCATCCATGGACATCATAGCAGGCAGCCCCCTCGGCCTCGAACCAATGGCAGAGACGGAACCTCGAGGCCCCAAACTGCTCAGAACGGGGCTAACCAGCCTTGCCAGTCTCCTTTGGAGGACTTCTTCGCTGGCAGCTCTGATCCCTATGATCGACACGACCATCAGGCATCTAAAGGCGTGAGGTGGTCTGAGGATCTTTGTGATACGCCTGTCATGACAATGAATCGAGATGCTGCGGCAGAGAATGAGAGGCCCACAACGAGTCACTCTGTGGGTTCCATTTCAGGTGACCCCAAACTGACGACTAGAAGTGCATCCAAGAGCAGCAGTGCGAGTCCTACAAAAGCTAGTGCAAGCCCCACCAAGGCTTCCCCTACCAAGTATGGCACCTTCAAGAGGAAACTGAAGGGTATGCGTAGGCCTCCCTACGGGTACATGACAGGATCATCGGGGGGAACCGGGACAAGCCAGGCCATTCTTCGTCTCGACCATCCCATAGCCTCGTTAGACGGCGACGGCTCAAGCACAATACCCGCTTTTGTGGATGAGCATTTGGAGTCAATGAAACTGGCTCTTAGCCCCCATCTTGTTGCCTTGATTTGGGACAAGAGTTGTCGGCGAGCCCTGAGACGCAGGCCTCAGAGGGGTTGTGGGCATCATGGAGTAAACAAGAATTTGCTTGAGCCATCGCAGTTTGAAAAGAGGATGATGCGGAAACTGGCTGATGGGTTGATGGAGCCCGCAGTTGATTCGAAATTTCTGAAGCAATCTGTGGTCCAGAAGTGCGAGTGGCTAGTTCCCCTCGTTCTGCCGGCTCCAATTCAAGTCCTATAGATGTATCAAGGTGTGAAATAGTACAAGTAGCTAGCTAATCCATATTCATAAATGAATCAACAGCTTCGATTACATGTATTACGTAAACATCCCAAGGATTTCGTGTCCCACTTCTTTAATTGAACCTTAAACCGTTTAGGGTCAATCAATTACGCGTCACACACTAACGGAAACGTCATTACGTGTCTGCTACATCGCTTTCAGCCCCGGAATGAGCAAACCTATCACACGCAGTGACGGCCATCTCTCTCTGGCTCTAGAAAAGGCTTTGGAGTTCCCCACAGACTTCAGGCCCTTTGACTACGGCAAAGAAGTCAAGCTTCCCAAGCCGCGCAAGTGGGAGCCTCGCATTGAATCTCTCGATGAGCTTCTGAAGCAGATCGAAAAACTCAGGGGGAAATTCAAAATCTGGTCTGTTCGGTCTTCTCGGTCGGAAGTCTTTGACACTCTCGTAAGAGCTATGGACCTGTTACTTGAGTCTGTCCGTCCCTCGCTTGTCAAAGGAGCTTCTCGAGAGCAGTATGTGACTGCTATTGAAAAATTCAAAGATGAATACATACACTTGGTCGACTTGCAGCGCAAGGAGTTCATCGAAGTCATTCGAGACTACCGGAAAACTTCTGGCGAACTCAAGGCTGATATAGCAACTTTGGGACGGATCGCAGTTAAGGATTTCGGCTTGGGGTCTAAAGGGTACTCCGTGAGGAAAGCAGCTAACGTTCAAGACGAGTCGCCGTATCTTTCGGATGAGTCAGGGGATGAGTCAGAGGATGAGTCAGAGGATGAGTCAGAGGATGATGAAGGCTGGGACGAAGACGAACTCTGGAACAAAGACAAATTCTGGGGCGGAGACGAAGGAATGGACGACCCCCAGATGCCAAATGTCCTACGCCTGCTGAGTCGTATAGAAGAACGCGTCATTCTGGAAGAAGAGGACGATAAGGCCGATATGAAAGGACAGTACGAGATTAATGCTGACCACTATCATGACTTGTTTCTGAGCCACGTTCAGGAGATGGCGGTGAACCAATCGGACCTGCGAGACTGGATGAGAAGCAGCTCTTCTAGGCACCTTGACAAGAAAGAACATGTCACGGTGCCTAGACTAATGGAAGAGAAATCAGCAAGTGGATCCGGAGTCCTCCCTCTAGAGATCTCCACCATGGTCTTCTCTTATTGTGATTTAGAATCATGCGTGAGCTTGAGACAGGTTTCCACGGCTTGGTACAATATCTACCAGCGTGCAGAGCGTATCTTGAAAACCAAGGTTCAGGAGAGATTTCCTTGGATGAAGCCTGAACGTGAAATGGAGACCTGGGGAGATTGTGCTTTAGTATTCGTTGGACGACTTGGGAATCCGAAATGGGTGGAGGACTCTTCTTTCGATGACTGCAAGGCGCCTGCGACTTACCAACCGAAACGTCTGATTGCTGACGAGTTGCCTCATGGAAAGAAACTTCCTAAAGACTTTCGAGGACTACATGAACATAACGATCAAGCTGATTGTGGTAAAGAGTGTGAAATGGTACATCTCTCCGACGGCGATCTGGGTCCTATTCAGATAATGAACCCATGGACACTGACAACAGCTAGTCGATCCAGAGAAGAGCCATGGAAAGTCGTTGGAAAAGAAGGTTATTTTGATGTCATTGAGTACAAAGGCGTCCGTTTTTCCATGCCCCCTTCACAGCCGCCTCTCATGCCTGACGAATTACTTGACAGTGACGAACCTGCCATCAAACTCAATAGATATAGTATTGAGGTTCGGACTGCAGACTCCACCTTCATGATACAGCGTCACGACCCTCAAAATTTCATCTTCAGAGACAATGATGATGATGACTTTGACGGTGCGGTTGAGGTTGGTGAGATATGCATTCTCAAGTCTTGTGAACATTATGGCCCTGGGTTCAGATTGTGGGATATAATGGGACAACGTCTCCACCCGTTCCCAATCGTTTGCTCTTTCAATGATCAACCTGTGGCCTTCTATAAAGGTCTCCTGTGGTGGCACGTCGGTGATGCCATCATTCCCACATTCTTTGACGTATCAGGAGAATCCGTATGCCGGTGGAGAAACGATCGGATAATCAAAGTTGCCGAGAACAGCATGGCGGATAAGTTCCAACAGTGTACCAGAGAGCCCCATCTCGTTGTCAGATACATTGATGGAGAAGGACAAGGTATTGAGCTAGTGGATCTGTCTACTGGCATTGTCACCCAGGTGAACGCTGTTAGAGAAGACTTGTGGTGCTTTCTACCAGGCTATGTGAACTCCAAGTTTCAGGTCAAGTACATCAGTGACCAGACCGCGTTTCGCTACAGTTTGGGAATTGAAGTTTGAGGGGAACCAGTCTGTACAGATCTTGATCTACTGTTGCCGAGGTCACTGAGGAAATACTTCCACTGCTACTATATTTAGAAAATCGAATAGATGGCACATCTCGATTTTTTTGTTTTTTTTGAAAATGTTTTTTTGCGGAGGTCCGAATATGTTTATCACTGTTATGCTGATCTGTTGTACAAGTATCTCTCGTAAAGGCTATGGTCTCTCAGCCGCTTGTCGTTTGGACATTTGACGCGGTTTAACTACGTAGGTACTGTAAGGAAATAACTCATTGTACGTTCTGTACTTGTAGTTGGTTGCTGGTACAAAATTACAGATTCCGGTACCGCCGGCACTGTAACAAGAGTCTGCTGTACGTGGGCTACCTGTGCTTGTACACGCTAGTCAGCAATATCAATCGTAAAATGAAGTCGTATCGAAGAATCATCAGTCAGCTATATACACTACACTACGACACAACTTCACACCACTCTACAAATTACATCTACCTCTGTCATAATAAACAATAAATTAACGTCATTATTCCTCCACTACTCCTCTCCCATAGGAGTCAACTGCTCAAGATGATCGTTCTTGACCCGGGCCAACCAAGGGTCATTAGATAGCTCAATGGCGCTCTCTCTCTTCATAGGGTCCCTGTCCAGACACTTGAGCAGGAAAGCCTGACCCTCGGGAGACAGCTGCTCAGGACTAGGCAGCTGAGGCATATGTCCTGAGGCAATATGGAACATGATGGCGTACTCGTTGTCAAGGTTAGACCAGGGTCGTCTACCAGTGGCCATCTCAAGCACGACACAACCCAAAGACCAAATGTCAATCGCCCCTTGTCGGCCAGGGTTGGAGCCTGTGATCACCTCAGGCGACATGTACATGGGCGTACCTGTCAGAGAGTTGATCTTGGAACGTGTTCCTGACTGGGCAGCACGTGTTCGTCCATTTCGAGCAATCACCTTGGCAGCACCGAAATCAACAAACTTGATAAGACCATTGTGGTCCAGCAGAATGTTTTCAGGCTTGAGGTCTCTATGCACAATACCAGCATGGTGAAGATAAGCCAAACCCTGAAGCATCTGGAAAGTGTAGACCTGGATAACCTGCTCATCTTCGATTCGTCCGTGAGACAGAAGATCGGCAATAGAACCTCCCTGGCAAATCTCCATGAACAGGTACACCCTGTCTCGATGGACCTCCACACCAAAGTACTGCACGATGTTGGGATGGTGAAGCATCTCCAGCACCGTCATTTCGTCCTTGATGGCCTTGACGATGGTTCTGATGGACTGTGCGTCCTGTAGACGAATCTCCTTAACTGCCATCATCTCACCATTATCGAGGTTGAGAGCAGAGTACACGTCTCCAAAGGTTCCTGAACCGATAAAACGACCCAGCTGCCATCGCATAGTGATGTTGGAAAAGGCAGAAGCCAGCGACATGAGGAACTGGTCATCAGCAGACCCATCGTCAAGAACCCGACCAACATAATGGTGCTCGAATTCGAGATCGTTTCGCTTTCGCTCGAGATCTTCGAGTTTCTTGACTGCATCGTTTCGGAACGCCTCCATGAGCTCGGTATCGTCCTTGAAAGACATGTGTGAGATCTTCTTTCGACGGGCTGAGGTGACCTCGACCTTTTGCTGAGCCTTGGCCTTGGACCGCGCACCCATAATGTCAAAGTGCGAAATCAACAAAGACATGCATCCAGCCACCTTTACTCGTAGGGTCAGGAATGCCTCCTCGTTGACAGCCAGAATATTCACACCAGAGGTCATGACAGATGCAAACTCCAGAGCAGTCACGGTGTATCGGAAAGTACGGTACTCAGTGGAAGTACAGTCGTCGACAACGAATGAAACCCACTCAATACAGAGGTTGATGAGTTTCATTGTGACGTAACCTCGCTTGGGACCTTCCAGAGACCTCAGACCTCGCTGGCCAAACTCACGTGCAAAGACAAACATGTTTTGAACAGTGTCCTGACAGCCAAGACCCTTGAGAGTGTGTCTGATGGTTGCCACATTGTCAATGACGGACATGGAAAGTCTGAAGAAGAGTTTTCGAAGACGTCCAAACTCGTGGTCCACACGTAGCTGATTGGACTTTGCCTCCACCACGGTGTTGAGGAACTCACGTTCACAGACCTCGGCAAACTGAGTCTTGGCGAGTTGAAGCATGTTGGTTCCACCCTCAGAAACAATACGCATTCTGCCCATCTTGATTTCCAGATCGAATGAAGGCATGTCAATGTTGAGGATCTCTCCTTCCCAGATGAAAGGCTCTTCTGAACACAGAATCAACACGTGCGCAATATGATCGTACTCCCCGCTATCCTCCTCCGGTCGTCGGTAACGAGAGTATCCTCGGATAATCTCCTTGAGCTTATGAGGACGTTCTCGCAGAGAGGGGTCGGCAAACACGTAGATACCGTCTCGCTCTAACACACCTGTGTAAACGAGAAAGTAGTTTGCTCGACGAACAGAGTTGACAATAGCGCCCAAACGAGAAGGCTGAATGGCGTACTCAGAAGCGTTCTCGTAAGACGAACACATGCTGGTGTAGAATCGAATCAAGTTCCGCTCGAAAGATCGAATCTGCTCAGCGGTCTCAGAGTAGAAAGCAGCAATCTCGTTGGCCTGGTCAGAAGCAGGACCCTTCAGTGAATCTTGCCAGTAGTCCAGCAGCTTAGTCATCAGCTTTGAAGTCAGGTAGGAGAACTGCTCGGCAACGAGGTAATCGCCACCGGAAATCCACTCTCCAATCTTGGACAGAAACTTGTACTGGAATTCCAATTGCTCACCTTCCTTGAAAGTTCGGAACACGGCGTTGGACGACTCCAGAAACTTTCGAGACAGCAGATCAAAGTAGAACGAGACACAGTCAATCAGAGTCTCGTCAAAAGCGTCACCGATGGTGTCTTTGAGAGGCCAGGGTCCATCCTGCGAGGGAGACACAAAGAACATGTACCTCTCCTTGACCTTCAGAGACAGTTCAATGTATCCTCGAATATCCACCATGGTCTGATCAATCATCATCATTGTAGGGTTGGCCAGCTTTCTGGCGTAGTTGAGCCGTGTTCGCATCACCTCCATGATCAAAAGTGAAGGAAATCTGGCCAACGAACCGATGTGATCGTATAGAACAGGCAGGCCGAGTGTCTGGAAAGTATCGTGGTACTCCAGGGCTGAGGTTCGAGCTCGATCCACAAGCTGCGAGAGAGGACCCAGGACTCGGTTCTCAAAAATGTTTTTGAGGTCCTGTCCCTTGAGAAGTCGCTCGATGAACGGCGACTTGTCGGCCATCATATCATTACCCTCAGCCGGCCGGGTGAGATCAATGTCCTCGTTTCCGATCCACTGCTGCAGAAGCCTGATCTCTGTGCCAATGTTCCAGGTCAACGAAGACCAGGTCAAGAGAGCTGTTAGACGTTCCTGGAACTCCTGACTGCCGTAGAACGGCTTGTCCGTCTCGATGAGCGAGTAGGAACGCCAGAGCTGCTCGAAATTGTCCAAACGGTTCAACAGATCCTCCACCTGGTCGGAAGCTGTTCTTCCTCCCGCCTCGTCTGCAGGCTTTGCTCTAAAGTTGACCACCTCTAGTAAAATACCGTCCTTTGTGTTTCGCGAGTACTCGATGATCCTTCTCTGCTCGTCCATAGACCGGCCACAAACCTTGGCTCGGACTCCCATCCACAGTTCTTCGGCCACCAGTTTCTTGTCCATTTCCGGTGGGGCTCGCAGTCGCTGCTTCTCGTTCTTGACAACCTCTCCCGTTAGCACAGAGGTCAACATACTCTGCCACTGAAGCCGTTCTCTGATGGACTCTGACTTTTCCGCGTCATCAGCGTTGTATTTAGCTTCCAGGAAGGGGTAGCTGATGGCTCCCGAGTCGTCAAAAAATGTACCCACTCCTCCCAGACCGACAAAGTCGCCTTCAAACTCGCTGAGAGACTCTTCATCCGAGGATCTATCCAGATCACTTGCGGGAATACCCTTTGTATAATAATCGTCTGCCAGGTTGTTTCTCATTTTCTGCAGATATGCACGCTCTTGGGCATAGTACTGGGCGTTAGAAGACGGCTTAGAGCCCGAGACCGAAGGCACGGATCCCTGGCTGGGTTTTCGGGTACCTCTTTGGTTGCTTTGCGAAGGGTGTCGAGCAGGGGCATAGGTGTTTGAGGGCTGTCTCGACGGGCTTTTGGGCCGCACAGCAGTAGCCGAGTTTGTGGTCGCAGGCGCCGATTGCGGCGGCACAGGGTGCACAGAAGCACTGTCATTGGGGGACGCTGGAGTCGAGTGTGTTCTGACACTGAGGTTATGGTGAGAGTCAAAGTATCCCCCAGGAGAAGAGCTTCCTGGGTGCGGGCTGTACGCCGAGTTGCACAGAAGCGGCGACGTTGTTCCTCCACGGGTCACCGCTGCGGCTGTGGGAGCGTCTAGAGACCCAGACCGCTTTCTTCCGGCAGCCTGAGCACCAGCCAACGCGGCTCCAATGGCTCGAGTTCCGTTCGATTCGGGAATAGCAAGCGTGGGAGCAGACACGTTCGGCATCGACATGATCTTGTCTGCTCCGGGAGTCTTGGGCAACGTGGACAGCGGAGATGTGACGATAGGTGTTGTTGAAGATGGGGCAAGTCCTCCCTGAGGGAGAGCTGGCGAGTGGATGGGGGTGTGCAGAGGCGACTTTCTGGTCCCCGCAGACGCACTGGTCTTGTCCGGATGGTCCGACATGGATTTGGTCCGAACAGGCTTGTCTTTGCCCTCGTCCATCGTGTGTTTTCAGAGTGTTATGGTGACTAGACAGACTTTATGTCGAGATATCGCTGCAGTAGCAATTAGGTTGTGTCGACGGTTTTAGGTTCCAGAAGCGAGAGAGATGGTGAGAACTGAGACTGTTCCAGAGCTGTGATATTTGGTTGGAGGAGCGGTGGTGTGGTTACGAGTTGATGTGACTATGTATTCGCGCTGATTCAAGTTGCTGTTCATGACTTAATCGGTAGGGACCGTGGCGAAGCATCCTTAGTAAGCAGGTGGAGAGATTCGCATTGTTGGCGATAGGGGAGCATTTTTTGGGGTTGGTGATTTTGGAGATCAATTGAACTGTGCGCCGTGTACAGATTTACTTGCAAAAGTAACACATCCTATCTGTTTTGCTCTCTGGCCGTTGTAACATGTCTTGCGTGACTTGTTATAGTTGGATTTGCTGACTAAGTGGGCTTACGATGTGTACAAGTAGCGTCGATTGTAGAGCTTGGCCAAAGCACATTGTGGATGCTTGCACCTGTGAGAAAGCCGGTCTATCAGCTGAATTCTCTCGAGTTCGTTTTTGGCAGTCCTTTTGAAAATTTCACTTGGAACAACTCGGTCACTTCATTCCGCTTTCAAGATCATGATATCCCAAGGCTATTAAGAGAGCATAAAGGGGAATGGACGGAAAGACAAAAAACTGATCAGACTGACGGAATTGGGACAAACCGAAAGGACAAGATCAAAAAGCTCCATTTTTTACAAGTACTTGTACTTGTACTGTGCTTTTTCTTTTACCGCTTCAAATACAGCCATTCAGAACTCAGCTCTCTGAAAATAACCTCTCTCACCCCTCTCCCCTCCGTTCCTGCTTCTGGAAAATTCAATTTCAAATGGAGGTTTCTTTTTGTATGTTTGGCTTCCATGCAATCGGCGGGTAATAATAACAAAGCCATCAAGGTTGTTCCCGCAAGTGATGTGCAACAGATAGATGGAGATGTTGGATACTATGGCTGAATCGAGTCGAGTTGGAGTGTTTGGTGTACTTGTAGCACAATGAGGCCCAGAGACGATTAGTCATCATGTGACCGTGCGGAGATGCTACAGATACGGAGTAGGCACTTATAGCCGCATCTACTTTCAAGCCAAGTATGTATACAAAGAAGCATTAGTTGTGTGCAGGCACTAAGCACTCAGATACGTCTCTTAGACCAGAACTCGTTGATGTTTTGATGGTGGTAATTACAGCCTTACGGTGTCTCAAAGCCGCTGTTGACGATAAGGGCCAATTTAGCAAAAGTGGGGGAAGTTTTAGCACGTAAACTGAACACTCTGATTACAACGAAAGTCCAATTTTTGCAATCGGAGCACTGTGAGTGACCAAAACCTCACTCCCTCAACCACATTCTATACAAGTACATGCAACTCTGATTTGACTAATTTGGGCTTTGTGAGAATACCTGCACCTTGTGACAGAGTGGCAATGTATCTTCAAAAGAATGAAAGCAGTTCTGTAATGGTAGTGAAAATCTGTTTATCTAAAACGAATAATATAGTTGATACCCAAATATCATATTTGACCGCCCTCACACATCATGTCCACTTCGAGAGAATAAGCGTATCAGATGTGCATGCAGAGATTGGCACGCTAAACGTGGAGTATCGGAGTAAACAAGGCATGTGGGAGAGTGTTGATTTATTTGTTGGCGGGTCATGTGACAGAGATAGCGAGCGGTATAAAGCCCCACTGGCAGGTGACTGATCACAGGCAACAACCACGTGACCTCATTTGACCTCCTCTCTCGCTCTCGTCGTATAGGTTGCCACCAAACGCGTGAACTCTGTCTCCTTTACCACCCAAACACTGTTTCAACATCACCAAAAATAGACAGCAGGAGGACAGGGACGAGAAAACGGCTTGACGCACAACCACACAGAACCTCACACAGCAGGTAGACGAAGCAGAGCATTTGGCGCACAAAACAGATACACACAAGACACAACCACCGAGCACCCACCCACTCACTCACTTACCCACACTCACTTACAGCATAGTCAACAGCACCCTCTCACCACACACAACATGACGTCCAACCTCGACTTGGATGAATGTATAGAGCGACTGTACAGAAAAGAGCTGCTTCCAGAGGTGGTGGTGGAGTCGCTCTGTACCAAGGTCAAGGAGCTTCTGGTCAAGGAGTCCAACGTGGTGCACATTCAGGCCCCCGTCACAGTTGTGGGCGACATTCACGGCCAGTTTCACGATCTCATTGAAATCTTCCGCATAGGCGGATACTGCCCAAACACAAACTATCTGTTTTTGGGCGACTACGTGGACCGAGGTCTGTTCAGCGTGGAGACCATCACCCTGCTGGTGTGTCTCAAACTGCGATACCCCACTCGAATCAACCTGATCCGTGGCAACCACGAGTCTCGAGGAATCACACAAAACTACGGCTTCTACACGGAATGCGTGCGCAAATACGACAGTGGCAACGTGTGGATGTACTTTACCGATCTGTTCGACTACCTGACGCTGTCGGTGGTCATCGACAACTCCATCTTCTGCGTCCACGGAGGTCTCTCCCCCACTATCCACTCCATCGACCAAATCAAGGTGGTTGACCGGTTCAGAGAGATTCCCCATGAGGGACCCATCGCGGACCTCGTGTGGTCCGATCCAGACGAGCAGAGAGCCGACTTTGCATTATCGCCACGAGGCGCAGGATACACGTTTGGCATTGACGTGGTCAAGAAGTTCCTGGAGGTCAACGACATGAAACACATTCTGCGGGCGCACCAGCTATGCCAGGAGGGCTACCAGGTGCTGTTTGACGACAGGTTGTCGACGGTGTGGTCGGCACCCAACTACTGCTACAGATGTGCCAACCTGGCGTCCGTGTTGGAGGTGAATTTGGCTGGCGAACGGTTCTTCAACGTCTTTGATGCGGCGCCAGAGAACGAGGAACATCAGCAGATAATCCTGCAGGAGTTCGAGAATCCCCAGATGAACTCGTTGCCCCTGCCAAGGCCAGTGGAGTATTTCCTATAGACAAGGGTCTAACAACAATGGGACCCGCTACTGCACTTTTACTCGAATTACGGCAGTCGTACACCTTACAGTAATAATAGCATATAACAACTACAATAGATGCATAGATATGAACGTCGATTGTACCAGTAAGTTGTCTTCTCAGCGAACGGTGTGGCAGGTGTCCACCAATCTATCGCGGTCACGTTCTACCGTGACAATACGGACCATCGCAATGAAGCTTGTGGTGGTTCTTCTGATCCTGACTCATGTAAATCTTGCAGGTCATACAGTAAAAGATTTTGGGTGTAAGGACTGAGGGGGCCATGATGAAGCGGATGATACTAGAGCCTTACCCTGGTACATTTCCAAGACTTTTATAAATCTAGCTTGGGGCTTGGGGTAGATAATAAATGACGGACGAGACGTGTACAGTAAGCCTCATAATGCATCCCATTGGCGTTATATTATTACTGTAGAACGTATTTTAATGAAATCTGACAGTGACTGCGCAAGTCGAACTCATTTCTTTGCGCACAAGGTATTGTAGTAATCGTGGGAGCTCTGGGTATCTAGAGATATCAAATCTGCGGATATCGGATTCAAATATCGACACTCGTAGTTACGAAAGGTAGGGGTGGTTTGTGTGGCAGAATAGGTACACACTTTCGTCTCTAGGGGGCCCAAAGAATGTTCTTTCAAAAGAAACAGACCGACATCTGCTTCTACTCGTCGTACTAAACCCTTTTCAACACCTACTTGGATGGTATCTGATGGTTTCGTTGTGGATTGGTTGATGAAAGTCTGTTGCTTAGTGGTGTTTTGATTTATGCCCACTCGAGCCTTGTCCAAAAATTAAGGTTGTATACCTAATTTTGACGATACACAAATACAACCAAGTAATCTCAGTAGAAACGACCAACTCTGAACATTACGCAGACCACCTCGAAACCTTTCATCACTCATGTATCATTAGCTATTTACAATTCTTAAGAAGCACCTGGTGAATCCACCCGTGCGCTTCGAGCGAGAGAGCTAAAGCTCTCTCAGGCCACGGCATTCGTTCTGCTCAACTAGACAAACGCCTGCAAAGCACTCTCCAACTTGGTCTTCATCTCCAACCACTCCTCCATAGGGTCCGAAAGCACCGTAATGGCGCCTCCAGCTCCGATTCGCCAAATCTGGCACTCGCCAGTCGACTCATGGGCCGAGCTCTCCATGGAGGCAGGATCGTCAGTATGCTCCCAGGCCTCAGACTCGTCCTTGTACGAGAATGCAGATCGAATAACCACGGACCAGTCGCCCTGGTCAGACACGGACCAGAAACCACACACACCTGAGTAGATGCCTCGTCGGTGGTTGTTTTCCAGGTCTCTGAGGATCTCGACGGATCGGAGCTTGGGGGCTCCAGTCATAGATCCGGGGGGAAGAGAGTGTGCCAAGGCATCGATACCGGAGTACTGGCCATGCAGATCACCCTGGATGACGGAAACAAGCTGGAAGACAGTCTTGTACTCCTCCACGGTCATGAGCTTATCGACACGCACGTTCTTCAGCATCTGGTTGAGATCGTGTCGAATCAGATCGACAATCATCAGGTTCTCGGCTCGCTCCTTGGGGGTGTTGAGTTTCTCCTCAGCAATAGCTCTGGTCATCTCAGGAGTGTTCTTGATGGTGCCCTTGATGGGTCGGAACTCACACACTCCCTCCTTGTTCCACGACAAGAACCGTTCAGGAGAAGAGCCCACAAGAGTGGCATCCTGAAGATCAAGGAAACACGAGTAAGGAGCCGGGTTTCGGGTGTACAGGATCTTGTAGAGGTCCCAAGGATGCAGTCTCTTGGGCACCTTGATCTTAGTCTGGGCAGTGAGACACAGCTCGTATGACTCTCCTGCAAGAAGGTATTCCTGGCACTTCTCCACTCGTTTGATGTAGTCGTCCTGGTCAGGGATAGACACCTTGGGGGAGCCTCCGGTAAGAGCTGCAGAGGTGGAGGGGATGGAAGAGAAGAGCTTGTCCTTCTTGGCCTCGAAGTCAGGCGCAAAAAAGTACTTTTTGAGCTCCTCAGAGGTCTGCTGGATCCAAGCCTGGTCGTCATCAGTGACGGAAATGACGTAAAGGCAGCACTCCTGGTGGTCAAAGAGCACAGATCGCTCAATGTCCACGAGGTTCACGTCGGGGAATGGTCTATCGGCCGGAGTGGGGTTCACCAGAGACTCAATGTTGTTGGTTTCGTTGGTTTCGTACGAAAAGTAGCCCACCAGACCTCCGTAGAAAGGACAATCGGCAATCACATCTCTGCACGACTTGAACTTTTCAATCTTGGGCTTCATGTAAGCGCTCAGATAGCCCCAGATGCCATCATCTCCCAGCTTTACGAGATATTCACTATGGTTGTTGTGCAGTTCATGAGGATCGTTACCCCAGGTCTTCATAAAAGCATGGGAAGACTTGTAGTCCGTGTAATGGGTGATGCATCGGGTCTTTCCTTCGTCTAGGAAGCCGAGAATAGACCATCTACCGGGAATAGCTGCCGAGTTGAGCATGACAAACTTTTGGTTCTTCTCGTTGAGATGCTCACCCAAACAGACCATGGTTTCGGGGTATGCATCCTTGGAGAACTTGGATCGGTCCAGGGCAATCTTCTCAAAAAGGACCTCTCCCTTCTGAGCCGAAGTCTCTTCCAGTGGTTTGGCAATCGACAGGTTCTGGTCGGATTTAGTCAGTGGAGCGGGTTTGATGGAGTACTTGGTAGTGAACTCTTCCAGCAGAGTGTCCTTATTGCCAGGGTACCGGTACTCTCGAGACTTGTTGTACTCCTGTGCGAGCTTCCAGAAGTTCTCCACAAGCTTTCCACCGAAGTCAGAGCAGATGCTCTCCGGGTGGTACTGGACTCCCCAGAACGGCAATTCAGAGTGCTTTCCAGCCATGAGAATGTCAACATTCTTGCCGTCAATCTCGTCAGAAGTCCAGGCCAGAGGCTGGATCACAGAGGTCTCCTTGGCTCCCTCCTTGTCCATGGGAACATGCAGAGAATGGTATCTGACCGAGTCAAACGTGTCGGGAACGCTGTCGAACAGCTTGTCGCCATTATGAGTGATCTGAGCCACCTGACCGTGCTTGACGAGCTTCAGACGGTCCACATTGAGCCCATTGCCCAGACACAGAGACTGGAAGCCCAAACAGACTCCTAGAGTCGGCACAACGACTCCCTTGCTGTTGGAGTAAATCTGGGGCACACAGCCCACATCTGCCGGGTTCTGAGGACATCCGGGACCAGGACCCACAACCACAGCATCAAAAACAGACAGGTACTTGTCCACCAGCTCTGAGGCCGGTAGTGAGTCGTTGTGAATGGTGATGACCCGAGATCCAGGAACCGCCTTCTCAATGAGAGTGGTGAGGTTGAAGGTGAACGAGTCGTACGAGTCGATGAGCAGAATGTTCATTTTCCAGGATGGTAGCGAGAACCAGACTCCGCACGTTTTCTGTGTTGTTACAGATGCTAGTGTCAGATTTTGACCAGCAAAGTTAACCTTGCATAACGGTGATCTGGAGAGTGGTGGGGGAAACAAGCTGAGAAAAAATACGAATAAAATTGAGAAAAAAATGAGAAAATGATCTTGTGATAGCTGACAATAATCTGAGTACAATAGTCTAGCCATTGTGCTTGTGGACCCATTAATCATCTGATAACAACGTCTATAAATCTCTCCAACTTAAGTCTATTGTTCTCGAGAGCGGGAATAGATGGAAGCCGCAGAAAGCCGGATTTCCGATAAAAAAGCAACCATTGCTCAACGGGTGATTACTCAGCAAAAATAGAACATCAGAACTTCACTAAAATGTCTTAATTCATAGCCTGGATACTTGGAGAGCCCGTATCAGCTCATTTCCTAGACCCACTCTGGCGTGTGGCTTGTCACCGGACTTGCACACTTTGAGGCTATTTTTTCTACTTAAATTTGAGACGAAAAGGAAAATAGGGAACAAATGAAAACACGAAATCCAGCCTGTGCCGTGTCATGCAATAGCAAATAATATGAGAATGACACAGGGTCACTAGGATGAGCGAATTAGGAGAGATGCTAGCAATCTGGCTGGCCAATCTGATTGGGCCTTGGCTAGTGTAATGGAAGCAATTAGTCTATCAATCTCACCACCTCAAATTTCTTATAGATTCATCCGGCTAAATTTCGGATAAACACGGTCACTCAACATAAGGTTTTTGACCAGCGGTTTCTGAGGTGAGGACGGTGATGGCAGTGGGACGTATCAGAAAATAAAATGTGGGGTAGATACAATGGGGCATAGATGTGTTACATTTCTTAAAGGGGACTGCGCTCGTTGTTCAGAACTGGTAGAATTAGACGACCTGTTGTGTCGTTGGACGAAAACAGAAATAGGGTTTTTGAAGGGCAATACGAACATTTACGCATTTGACTTACGTAAGGCTCTTTAAGCAATGTAAGACACGGAAGGGAGGGAGGGACGAAGATCTGTGGGCATCTGTGGGTCCAGACGTTGAGTTCCGATGACTTGAATTTTATATGGATTTAAGACGAATTAGGGACTTATTCAGGAATTAAATGGGGAAATTGAGTAAATGAGAGGAAACAAGAGGGAGATGAGAGAAGTTGGAAGTATTGGAAGTATTGCAGTCATGATCTTTGAAACATCAAGGTAGCCCTTAATACATGTTGAAAGTAGGAATTACTCCCGTAGAATAAAGCTGACTTGGTAACAGTCATTGGGCGTCATGAGAATATCTAATAAGTCTCCACTTTTTCTTTCTGGACTCAATTGCCATTTTTTTCACATTTCTGGCGATTTATCTATTTTTTTTGCTGAAAATCACATTAAACTCACGTTAATGGAGCTAATTACGTGACGCAACACGACATATGGTTAACGCACCATCTCAACATCATCAAAACTACACACCACACACCAGCACACACCAGCCAAAAATGCCACCTAAAGGACACAAGAAAACGGCCGATGGCGACTTTCGACCGGTCAACTCGGCAGGTAACACGATACAGGCCAAGCAAAAGTACTCGATCGACGATCTGCTCTATCCCAAATCGACCATCAAAAACCTGGCCAAGGAAACGTTGCCAGACGATGCCATTATCTCCAAGGACGCGTTGACAGCCATTCAGCGAGCCGCGACGTTGTTTGTGTCCTACATGGCCAGTCATGGCAACGCGTCAGCCGAGGCTGGAGGACGTAAGAAGATCACTCCTCAGGATATCTTTGAAGCTCTTAAAGATGCTGATCTGGCTCAGTTTGTGCCCAGTGTGACCGAGAGCGTCAACGAGTACGAGAAGGAGGTCGCTCAGCGGAAGAAGGACAAGGTGGTGAGGGCTCAGGACGACCAGGATCACATTTCCAGCTCGGAGTCGGAAACCGAGGCCACCGAGGAGGAGGGTAACAAGAGGGTTCGAACGGAGGAGTAACCAGTTCCATAGGATAGAGGAACAGGGCATTGGGAAAACATCATTATACGCATATACATTTATTCAATAAACACTCTTTTTGAAACACTTACTAGCCCATGGAGGCAAAGCCGATTTGAGGCACATCAACCTGGGGGTTGAACATGAGGGCCAGAGCCATCTGTTCCTCCATAGTAGCCGTCTGGGTGAAGACCTCAAACTGGTCGTGGTAATCGCCCATGTCGGATCGAGGCCGCGTCTTGATAGTGGTCACGCAGTACCATGCCAACTCTTCGCAGGACTTTCGGACCTTTCTCCACATGGACAAGGCCTGTCCTGCATCGATCTCCACGCCGTAGATTGTTCGTGTGGCAATGTCCACCACCTGGGGCAGCTTGTACTTGGAGCCCAGAATCGCCAGCTGCACTGCCATGTCCAGATCAATCGAATCTTGAACTCCGTACAGGAGCTTGATCATGGCCTCCACCCAGACACGGTCATGGGGCATCTTGATGGTGCTAAGGCCAGAGGTCTTCTTGACGACATTGAAGTAGGGCCACAAGGGGACAAGAACCGAAGAATGCACAGGAATTGTCTCTCCGTTGTTGCACAGAAGCTCCATATCGGCAGTGTCCTTCTCTCCATAGGCAGGAGAAGCCTTGGGGTAAAAGGTCTTGACTCTGAGGTAACCAGGAAGCATGTTGAAGGAGTATCGCTCCTCCTTGAAGGTCTTCCACCCGTCGTTGGAGACAACGGTCACAAGGAGATGGAAATCGAAGAACTGGAGCATCAGCCGCGTGCGATCCACGGGAATGAATCTCATGAGATCCTTGCCACAGTGAAAGATGAAGTTCTGCGTGAATTGGACCGGCTTGCATCCAGGCTTCTGGAAAATCAAAAGGTAATGGGTGGGAATGGCATGGTAGACATGGAACGTACCAACACCAGTGATATGACATGAGCTTATGGCATCAATGGTCGCCAACATATTGTCCGCGGGCGAAGGGGCCATCTGGATCTTGGTTCCGGGGAATTCCCTCTCGAGTCTAGTCTTGGCGTTTCTCATTTGTGTTGTTTGAGCTGGGTGAGCAGTGTATATGTGACTTTTTCTCAGCAGTTACTGATGCCCTGTGATGGTGTGAAGATACGTCTTTCGTGTCTTTCGTGTCTCTCCAAATTAGATTGGGCAGGAGTGCATGTCTGATCTGGCTCTTAAAAAAAATTATATGAGGCCACATATGACATGTGCAGGACTATGCTGCCATATTTGGACGGCAGACCTCCATTTCTTCCTGATCAAGCAGTTTATATCTCGCTAGTACTTTTTAACCACATCAGGGAACTAATTTAGACCTCTAGCTCGATGCCCCTTTTCTATGTTCGCGAATTACCTAAAATACGATAACGTAATTACCACCTCTATTGTTTCAGAACGCGTAGTTACACAGCAATTACATCCCAGAAACGGTTCCACCAAATATTGCCCATTTGTCACGTTCTATTATACAATACATCCATTTTTACCCTTAGGCCATCTCAACGTCCTCCTTGACCTCTTCGGTCACCTCCACGGTCTCCACGACTTCGCTCTTGGTCGTCTCCTCCTTGGCTCCGTTCTCTCCAATCCACAGAACGTTGTTGCATCTGATAAACACATCCCCCAGCTCTCCCTTGTTTTCCTGGTCCACGAACTCCACAGCATCTTCCAGCTGCAGATTCATATAACTGTCGACGGAAACAAGGGTGCCCTGGTACTCGGTCTTGCCCCATTTGAGATGCACAATGACGGACTTGCCTGTGAGTTCTTGCAGAAACGGTTTCGGGTTGGTGGGGTTAAAGGGAGTTGACTGTGTTAGTATTTGGAGAGGTAGACGTATCGTTCCTTGTGGAAACACACCAACCAAAGTCAGAGCATGCTCCCCAACTGCTCATACAAAATCCTGAACAATGAACAAAGCTGGAAACTTACAAGATCAGGTGGTAACAGCACTTTTGGCGACCCCGTTGCTATATGCCAAAACACTTGATTGTATTGTAGCATTAACATCTTGTCCTCAGTACTCGTGGCGTTCTCCAGACCATGAGACCCAAGAGTTGAGACGAATGCTCAAAACCCCAATCGTATCTCAGGCGAATCGCTCCTTCTCATGTTGCAAGTTTGTCCAGCTGATCGAATAACAGGTTTCATCTTCTGCACTGTTTCCCATGTGATGGTCCTTCGAGATCAGTTCTTGACGCCCGCCAAGTATCCAACCAAACGTGTATCCAATCTGTGTCGTTTCCACAGCGCTAAAATACCCTTACTCACCATCCTTATTGTGTGAAAATGCTGATAGTAAAAGTTGTGATGTGGTGCCGTTATTTGTGGTAGCACACCGATACTGCAAAATAGAGTTTGAGACACAAACTGAAATAAAAAAATAATTGCGAATTCTGTGGATCGAACACAGGACCTCCAGATTAACTGCGTTAAGACCGAAGAGTGACTTCAGTCTGGCGCTCTCCCAACTGAGCTAAATCCGCCGCGACAAATTTCAGTGAAAAGTGGACACTGCCCTCTGACATCTGCTGACTAAAACCATCGTCAACCAAAGTGCCAATAAACGACGAAAAAATCAGATCAGATGAACAAGAGTATATGCAGATAAGTCATTGCGCCTTTGAATACCTTTACTGAATAGTTTGATGTTAATAGCTGAGATCAAAAGATTTAAACTGCTCAAATTGTTGGTGCACACTGTCATTTTCTGTCCACAACGCCATAGATCCATGGAAATTTTAGGGAAGGCAAGCGACTCTCTACTACAGCTACATTGAAACACTTACAACAACTAGTAGTACAGCTTCTTCTAATTCATTATACACATTATATTGGCTGACAAAGAATCTAAATAATTAAGGGAAAGGGGCGGGTGGTCCAAAGTACCCGACGGCGGGAATATCAAATCTAGCTGCACCCTGGCCATCCAGACCAGTTGCTGGGGCTAGGTTTCCCCACCAGTTAAGTTCAGGTGCCTTGGTAGTACCTGTTCGATACGATAGAGCAAAGAAAATGATGATAGCAGAAAGTGCGACACCACATCCGAGACCAGCAGACAAAACGTAGGTGTACTTGGCCCACCACTTGATGTATCGCTTCTTGATAAAGAATGTCCAGAGAGCAGAGATGTAGAGACCTCCGGTAAAGTAAGTCAAGTTACCGGGAGCCAGGGACAGCATGCCGATGCAGACGTTGACAGGGTTGAAGAGGTTCGCCTTTCGAGACCAAGCGACGCACTTTTTGGCGTACTGGGGTCTGTACTTTGCCAAGAGTTCCGGACCTCCGGTCTGAACAAACCAGAAGAAAGGTCCGAGGGCAGCTCCCAAAAGGAAGCACCACTTAAGGAAGGGGTACAGGTGCTCCATAAAACGCTCTGTTCCAATGGCACCAAAGAGAACCGAGGCAGAGAAAAACTGCTGCAGTCCGGGACAAGTGAACTTGGTGGTGAATCGCTGAGCCTTCGTGCAGATACCCTCGAGATTGAGCTGGTACTGAAGAACACCCAGGCATGTGAAACTGGCGATGATGGCAGCGAAAACCTGAGATCGGAAGATGGCTCGAGAAGGGATGTAAGTATAGAGACCAGTCTTCCAAATAGAAGCCATTCCAGAAGCCTCGGAGTCAATCATGACACCGTAAGCTTTCAGAATATTGAGAGCCTGGGGTCTGCCCTTGAGTGCCACACCGACAATGATTTCAACCAGCACATTCATAGACCAGGTGTTTCCCGTGTAAGCAGAAATCATGGTGATGGGAATCAGGAAAACGTAGTTGAGACCCAAGACAAACACAATACCCCAAACGGGGGTGTTGGTAGGCCAGTGTTCCACAGTGGCAACAGCGAGGCCAAACGAGATCAGCAGAAGACCAATGAACCACCACTCGGGGGCATCCTTATAGTTGTTCATTGACCGCACAAACGTGTTGTCATGATGCGTGTTTCTGAATTCATCTTTTCTCCAGAATTGCACACCTCGGGCAAGGTCTTTCATAGCGGCCCAGATGTCTCGTCGGTACTGCAGTAAACAGTAGGAAATTCCAAGAGTGTAAACAGTGAAAAAGGCTCCATAGGACACAATACTGCCTGCAGTCCAGAAGGGAGGGGAGTAGGCCTGGTACTTTTCCTCGACAAACCGTCCAGCAGAGTCGAGAATAAGCGAAACGTTGTAGGAGTTTCCAGTATTGTCGTAGATACCAGGCTGGTTCATGGACAGGTACGCTGTGTTTCTCACGTTGTTGTAGTAGACACCGATGATGGCCAGAGTACCGATCCACACTCCGGCGTACACATTGGCAAAGGTCAGCCAAGGCACCACCAAAGGATCACCAACACCATTGATAATGACACTCCAGTCGAAAGTGGGAAAGGGGTTGATTCCCATATTATTGGATCCGGTAATGAAAGCTAGGTCCTTGTTGTTAGGGGCGATCCATGTCATCCAGTTGAAGGTACTTAGAGCGATGAAAATGTAGTTGGGAATCCAGAAGTAGATGAACATGCCGCAAAAGGACACAAAGAAGAAGAGATAAGCAGAAATCTTCCATCCGTTGATGCTTTCCTTTCGCTTGGGCTGCAGAAGAGCTCTATTCAGTGCAATACTTGGCATGGAAAGAGGCCAAAGAGCCTTGGCGGGATAGATGGCAAACCGTCTCAGCATGCCTGTCAGTCCAATACCGATCAGCTGGTTGGAAAGCGTCAGAATGGTCTGGTAGCCAAAGGTGGCCCACTTTTCGTTGTAGAACATGGGAAGCAGCTGCACTGGAATGTTGGCAGTGGTGATGTAGGGGGTTCCTCCTCCCGAGATGAAGAAAGTAGCAAACATCTGCTCCTTTCTGGTCCAGGGACCGGGGTTCAGGGAGATTCTGTGGCCTCGAACAGTGAAGCCCCAGTCAGGAAGAATGAACTCCAGCAGCTTTCCTGAAGGGTAGGCCAGCAGCTGCAAGATGTTGCTGGGAAGCGAAATGGAGGGGAAACGGAAGGCAAAGAACTGGTTGACACCGGCTCCGATCACCATCCAAATGAAGCCCACGAAATACGATCGAATGGTCTCACACGGCTCACTGGGATCGTCGTAGGCGTCGGTAACGGATCGAACCTCAACATAGGGACTCCAGTACTTGATGAGACAAGCCTGAAACCGCACCTCAAGAGAGTAGTCTTCGGGAGCATCCTCGTCCTTCTCATCATCGTAGGGAATTTCGGGATCTCGGGGACCAGGAGGATCGCCTCCGGAGAATCCTTCAGCCAGTTCAAGCATGTGATCCTTGTACTCTGAAGAGAGGTTTCCGTCATCAAAGTGGATCTTCATGAAATCGGTGATGATTTTTCGAGCCTCCTCATCGGACATCTCAGACACTCGCTGGGCAATGTATCGCACATTCTTGTCGTATCCTTCGTTCACATCAACGGCGGCAGCCAGTTTGGTGCCGATAATGTCAACAAGATCAGGCTCAACGGCTTCAGCCAGAAACCGGTCAACTTCGTCCTTCTCGGTGATTTTGGGAGGGTGGTCATGGAAGGTGGGAACCCAGCCCTCGGGCACATACTCGGAGAACTTCTTCATTGGGTTGGAGATTGTAGTTGGCTATCGAACGACCCTCTCAGGTATAAGTACTGAGCCTTTGCATTTGCAGTGCACAAATCTCTCAAACCGACATTGGACTGCCAACGGGAAAGTTGGTGCCGTGCCATGAGATGAGATATACCTTTGAGAGTAGGTTGGTAAAAGACAAGCAGGGTTATGGGGGTTTGAGAGTATGAGTTTCTGAAGAGCATCGCGAATGGAGAAGAGCAGGATGGAAACACAAGTGAACGACAATGTAATGGATGTTGTTATGGAGAACTGCGAACACATTTTCGTCTGTTAATTTACTCCAAAACACACAATTACCGCCCCATTACTGCTAGTAATCAAATCGCAGCCATTGGGCAAAGTCAATAAGAAATTACCTCGACTCGTATCCCTCCACCTTTGTTAAAGCCTGAGCTTAGAGTGGAGACAAGAAACTGTGGAGTCAAGCCACGTCTCAGACCATTGAAGGGGTAGAGCTACAATTGATCGATGACAGTATTGGAAAAAAGTGATCTGGTCCAGCTGTTATCGCCTAGAACAAATATCTCTTCCAAATGAACCTTGTAATTGGTTTATGATAGATGCTGCTCTCATGACAGCCATGACTAGTCCTCTAAGCTCGTTATCACGTACTTGCAAATAAACCTACTTCTACCTTAGATTCCATACCGACTTTGTACGGATTTTGAATTTACATTTATTCTTAGGGGGATGATAAGACTGCCGAGATGTTAAACACACTCTAGAAGGTGTGCAACTGATAACGCCGTGCTCCCTCTTCCAGCATCGCTATGTTATCTTACTACGCATATCTTAGAAGCACGCCAAGACCACCTGATAACGGTCCGCATGCACGACTTGACAGGCAACCCCATGCAATAATACCTATCTGTATGCGTTGCGTGCGTGATCTGAGCTGGGCATGAAGCTTGGAAGCTACAAGGTTGTGTGGCTAATCGTAGCTTGTCGTGATGAAACCGTAAGCGGGGAAAACAATCATTTCATGTCTGGTGCCAAGAGATGCCAAGAACCCGAAACAAAGAATCTCGCCTAGATTTAGGACGACGACACTAGTCATGCCCCAGCCTCATATGTGCCAAGCCTATATAGACGTGCACCCCTGGTTCAAGCGATGAGATGAGATGACCATTATTTCGGAAGTGCCGAGTGACCGTTTGATTTCACATCTGATGCACCAGCTCGTACTCCCGTTCAAGCCGTCTCGTGCTATCTCCTATCATGCCCCTGGCTGAACCTACGGACTAACCTACGGCCAGGTAATGTTTGCTTTTCTTTGAGTCAGTAGTCATGTGTCGATGCTAATAGCGAGATTCCAACGCTGGAGAGTTGCTAGCCGCGATTTAAAACACGCGGAGGTAGATATTGGGGTCTTTCACTGACTCGTTAAGAAAGAGGTCAGTGTGACGAGCTACTGGGATACTTTATCCAGCGTTGTCTGACCATCCCCGATTTAATACCCAGGCGAACGGCTTCGATCTATGTTTTTAATCTTGTGGCTTCCATGACGAATACTAAGGTGGCATGTTGGCAGCCACACAGTGCCGTGTGCTGTAAGAGGAAGTGTAAGAGAACTGGCAGTGGGATGTCGAACGTTGAATAGAAGCTTGCAGCCTTTTGCAAAGACGTGCTATGTGAGAAAAGCACGGTTCGTCGACAATAACTGCGTTTGGATTGGTCGAAGATACCGTTGAGTGGGGAGATGTTTCTGAGAAGCCGAAACTCCCGGGTTTTGATGCAAAAACAGCAGGGCTCTCAAACAGCTCTCAAATACGCAGCACCTGAAAAGCCTAGGCTGCCAGAATCAACATACTTCTCACACAACCTATCAGAGCGATAACAGTGGCTGCTCTCGGGTATTAGACAAGGACCGTTTGCCGAGCAGGGCTCTCAAGACTTTGTTAGAAAAAGTAAGGTCCGAATCCAATCCGTTTGGTTGTTCTAAAGGGCACTGATTTGGAGCCGTGTCCTGATATATTCTACCCGAGTGGATCCACAGTTCTCGTACGGCAGCTGCGAAAAACTCACATCCCTCAAGGCAGCACTGTTATTGATTCCTACCTTAGAGCTACCGATTTAATCAATAAACTAGCTGCTGCCCATACTCTGAGCTCCTGTATTACCACATGTTCCCAGTATCACGAGAACAGCAACTGGGCGTAGAAGAGCATGTCTTACAGATCTGTGTCCTCGAAGAAGGAGGAATTCTGATCTTTTGAAAATGGCCTCCCCTATAAGTCTCCAAAGCGTCACCCAAGAGTGGGGAATTGTTCAGTTAGCTAGCGATTCGAACTTGAGTTATGATGTTGACATAGACTTCATCTGGGTAAAGAACCAAGTCTGATGGCTACTGAGAGCACTGCTCTATCTGGCTCTAATCAATCTATTATAAGGTGGAGTATAGTAATAGCGCTGAAAGGTCTTTTGAGTGATTCTTCTTTGCATCTATGCTAATTATCTGCAAAGACGAAGTTCTAGAAGCGATGGAAGCACCCAACAACCCATGGTGTATGATTCCACAACACTGCATCGAGAATCTAGCTCACAGGCATAGAGAGCACAGATTCATACAAAATACAGTCTGTCATATTACAGAGCGATTCATCAAACTTTTGCTCATGTTCCGACTTGATACACAGCTCTGCGAGAAGGTATTCTCTACTATTCGTACATTCTGCACTGCTGAAAGCCCGACATAAAGATATGAACAGCAAAAGGAATATATGTGCCACGTTCCTCACGGCCTCAAATCATGGATGGAGCAGCTCTTACATGTTTATGCGGCTAATATACTATTCCTGACCTGTTTGTGTCAGAAATGTTGTAGGTACTAATACCAGCCAGAAAACGTCTCAGAAACAACGAAAAAAGGGCCCCAGACAAGGGCACGACTCGAATACATACCGCAAAATGCTAAGGATCACTCCACTGGCATTTTAAATCGATTTTTTGGCAAATTTTTTTTTTTTATTCTTAAGATGCATTATAGCTGTTTTTTTTTTTTTATTCTAAAGATGCATTATAGCTATATACCTAGAGCCGGTTAGCTGTTTTTTTTTTTTATTCTAAAGATGCTGTTTTTTTTTTTATTCTAAAGATGCTGTTTTTTTTTTATTCTAAAGATACATTATAGCTATATACCTAGAGCCGATTTTTGCGTTTTTTCACCCTCTTAACGGCCCAACACCCATAACGCAGCAACGTTGCCTGGTTGGCTCAGTTGGTTAGAGCGTTAGTCTCATAATCTGAAGATCACCAGTTCGACCCTGGTACCGGGCATCTGTTACTTTTTTCTTTTGCTGCTCTTCTGCAGTATTTTTGCACTTGCCATTTTGGCCTGCATTTTTACATCTCGTATGTCGGAGATCTTGAACCTTATTCAGGGGTTAGTCAGGGTTGGGAGATATGGGAGTTTGAGATGAAGAGATTGTGAGGGAGGGGATAATAGAGGTATGTACTTGTAACTTCTATGTGTTATGTGTTCTTTCATTAGTTGCTTTACTGCAAGGAAACCCGGCCCAGAGACTTTTTGTCAAAATTGCTTAGTAAGCATAATTCTGGACATCTGAAAAAAGGAGCGTTATTATGGGAACTAATAGACAAGGAAAATAATATTTTATTCACCAGCTTGAAAGATGTAACTACCAACTTCTCTCTCACACTACCTATTCAAAACTCCGTTTTTATTCACTCACCTGCTACCCGGACTATAACTGATCACATGGACATACCAGTGTCACATTCACATCACGTATACTGTTAAGGATCCACTCTCAAATACGAGACAAAGCCGTCGAGCGTTGAAACGGTGAGAATACGGCTGAACTTTGTTTCTTTCAATATGGCGTATTCTCCAAGGACTGGACACTCCTGAAGTTCTACTTTGCACCGTGATCATTCTCATGGGTATTAATGAAAGTCTATGTATCTATAAATGTGTTGAATCCAGCTCTGATGTTATCCAGTGTTTGAAAGGAGTTAGTAGGAGCCACTGTTCAACTGCTGGTGTTTTTTTGAAGAATAAAAAATCGAAACTTGAAGTACAAGAGTCAACTGGTGAAGAAGACCTTCTAGTTTTACCTCACTATTGATAAATAGTGGTTTAGAAAAGATGTCTGCAGAAACTTACGCCTCCTGAACCTCCTCAATCACCTGGCTCTTTTCCAGCTCCTTTCTAGCCGCCTTTTCTCTCTCTTCGACATAGAAGTATCTCGTGTACACCAGAGAGATGTAGTTGACAGCCGAATTCAGCGCGATCCAGCCAATGAGAACACCCACATTCAGTCCTATTTCCGAATGGACATTGAACAGAATAGTTCGGATGGCTTCAACGGCATTGAATACAGGAAGAGCGTGTCCAAATTGGTACACTCCAGGCGACATTTCCAAAGGAAACATACCAGGAGCCGAGTTGAAGATGACCCAGAAAAGCAGCCAAATAGCCAGAGTGGCCGGGAACTTCTTTGCGAAAAAGGCCATGATGTTGTCTGTAGCTCCTCCAAGTGCAGCCATACTCAGGAAGTTGATCATCCAGTACACCACGAAACCTCCTCGTCCGTATCTCAGAGTGAAATCCTGTCCGAAAGCAAGAGACACCAGAGAAAAGAAGAGAGAGATGAAGAAGATGGAAATCAAGTTGATGATGGTTCGGTAGATGAAAAACTGCCACAGAATCATGTGTTCTCCCTGGATGTTGTGGATGAAGCCCCACATCATGACCTGGTAGAAGGAGATGATGACGAGATAGATGAGACCCACGTTATCAATAGCAGAGGCCACACCACCTGAAAATGGTCGCACATCGTTGTTCTGAAACTCGAGAGGAGAAGTCAGCAGTCTGGGGGTGTTAGTGAGCAAGTCTCTAAGCTTGTCGTTTGAGAAGTCAGCCGTCAGTGTTCGAATAATCTCAGGCACTTTTTGTTCCTGGAACAGAAACTCCAGAGCGTCTACCTGAGGCTGACAGTAGGTCGAATGAACACTTTCCTGTCTTCCTCCAGTGTTGAAGTAGTGCAGAGTCTTGAACCAGTAGTCGTCTTGGTTACCACTTTCGAGAGCTGCTCGTAGCGAAGCAGTCGAGTTCTCAAACACAACAAATGCACCCCAGTACTTGTACTGCACGACAAGCTCTTCAATCTGGTCCAGAGAAGTGTACTCTGACGCCACCACAGGCTTAATGGTGACCAGGTTGGGCAAATTCGGTCGCTCATTGATGAGATCGACAAACGCGTTGCCCACAACGTCGTTATCCCAGTTGATGACGGCCATCTTCAGATTGTGAGCCCTGTCTGATCGCTTGTACATGGAACCCCAGAAGAGCGGCAAAATTCCGGTCAACGCAATGGCGAGGGTGAGAACATTGAAAAAGGACATCTTGGCCACCACCCAGTGGCCTTTTCGAAGCTTGGGATGGTGCACAGGCACATATGTTTTTGGCGGGAGCAGTCGTTCCGAAGAAGAGGTGCTTGACATTGTGATAGTGGTGGTATTTCCTTGGAGTAAGAATGAGCCTCTTCCATCGTCCCTCGCCCCTCACTATATAACATGTAAACAAAGACGTTAGTCTAGACGCTAGTGCGGAGAGAAGCCGTATGTGATAAGAGTAAAGTGTGGGATAAGAATGTAGGTTAATGGGATCACGAGATGGAGTTGGTTGAGAAGCACGAAGAGACAGTCGTTTCCATGCAAATATTTTTGGTTACCTCTTCACCTCTTCTGACACCCGTCATATCCAGTTGTTTCAATCTATAAATCCAGAACGGCGCTAAAACGACGCTATTTTCAGTGACATAAATCCGTCGTAACGTCGAAGATGCAGTACAACGAGCGAGGCGCAGGGTTGGAAATGATTAGCGGCGTCGGCTTTAGCACGGAGCCGAAGTCTACGGATTGAATGGAGTCGTTTCGGGAAGGATTTTAATTCCGGATGTTGTGGGTGGGGGTGTGTGTTGCGGGTATAGGTGAGGAGAAGTAATAGATAAAAGGAGGAAGGGTTAAAGTCAGAGGAAAAAAGTGGCTGACACGTGCCTGAAGCGGCTGAAAAATTGTGCTACAGTTTGCTTCACATCTTCGCTGTTTTCTCGAGTTTCGTCCTACTTCTCTTCACCTCGGTATACAATCGATGGCATTATAATTCCGGATACGGCAGAGATCATAACGTTTCTTGCAAGGGTAATAAACAAAGGATGCAGAGCTTTGGGGAGTGGGTGTTGTGAATGCAATAAGCGCGTGGCTTTCACGTTGAAGTTCCGTCTATCCTGGTATTTTTGAGTCGTCTCTAAGTTACCATACACAAGCTGCTCATTTGTTAAGGTATAGTTGAGAAAGTATCTTTCAGTTGAACATTACTTAAACAATTAGGCTCTCAACAAAATAGGGTCAAGGAAAGATGGGGAGTTTTTTTTCTCGGAGTTTCAGAGGTTTCTGGTGCTATATAAAAGCATTGTAACGAGTTTCCTTTACTGTAATTTTTATTCATTTTATTTTCTTCCACTTTCCCCCATCTCCTCCACTCAACCTTCCTGAAACAACTCCACTTTCCCGCGCGTTTCACATGCACGTCGACATCTACACCTGACACAGCATCTCGATGTCAACCACAAGTAACCAACATGGGACCCAGAAAAACACTGCAACCTTTTTTTGTCCCGCTTCAAATTAACGACCCATGCGATACGGGATCGCAGAAGGCGCGCAAGGCAAAGGTTCTGGACCTTCACCAATTGGTCCATGAACAGCATAGCGACACTCTTAAACATTGGAGGCAGTTTTCTGAGAATTTCAAGCAGGAACTAGCCGCTCTCGAGCCTCCCCTGCCACTTCCATCTTCCAGGGAGCAATGCATTACGGCTGTTTCTCGCCTGAAACAGAAATTCATGCAATTGGTGCGTCAGTGGCAGATTAAGAGACAGCAGCTACATCAACAATACAACACCCTGCTGAACAGCGTTGCTATTGTTACTGCCACAGCCCATCGCGTGGAGTGTTCTGGAGTCAAGTTCACCAGAAACGATAAAGCGGTGATGCATATCGAAGACATCAATCTGTCTCTGAAATTCCACTTTGATAAGACCCAGGGTCTCGATGACAAGCTGTTGCTGCAGCAACAAATCCACAAACTGCTAGACGGTCAGCTCAGTGACGTCAAGAGCTTTGTTCTAGACGAGACTAGCGGTTATTCGCAGCATTTGAACAGGAAGAGGAAAAGTGCACCGAAAGTCGTATTTGGAAACCGGCTTTTCAGACCAAATAGCTCCAAAACCGATCTTCCCCTGGAGATTCAGACCATGATTTACGCCCACGCGGATCTGGAGTCGTGTGTTAACCTGAGACGCGTTTCTCGAACGTGGTACCAGGCTTTCAAGGCGTCTGAAGAGTTCTTCGAAAACAAAGTCAAAGAGCACTTCCCTTGGATGAAACCTGAAGACGAAATGAACACCTGGGGACTGTGTGCGTTGGTGTTTGTCCAGAGACGCGGGAATCCAAGAAAATGGAACTGCGTTAGAGAGATTAACAGAATTCCGCAGTCTCTAAGAACGCCAACACCCGTTCACGAAGTCGTGGCCAACGAATTGGAACTCGGAGAAAAGTTGCCACTGGGATTTGAACCGATCGATGGAGATGTGGTTGAAGTGCAGACTGAAGAGTATAGTATGTGGCATAGCAGGACTAGCGGCGGTCAACACGGACTTTCCCGTAACCCCAAACCCGAGTGTCCTCAATTGCATCTCAAATACCTCCAGTGTATTCCTCAACCACAGAAAAAGGAGGACAAGTTCAGCACAGTGTTCCGTGACAATGAGAAGACTGTGCTTAAGTACAAACCCGGCGGTGAACCTACGATGATGCTGGTACTACCTCCTAACTGCAAACTCCACTTCAAAAGAGAGAGCTATGAGAAACACACGATCGAGTCTACAAGAGATCATGTGACTGTTCGGTGTCATGGGGAACACCGTAGTGATGACATCTACATGTTTGATCGAACCAAGCCCCTACACTACGAAAATGCCTTGAAACACCACGACTTGTACAGAGAGTGGCATCAGTTGAAACATGTCACTTTCCAAGCCAGTAGCAATTACGGCTCAGGCAACACCTTCAATTTTGCCGATTTCCAGCACCGTTGGATTCACAACTACTACACTTCCACAGGTTTTCCTGTCGCCTATTACGACGGCCTCATTTGGTGGGTTTCCAAAGACGGCACTAAGATCTTCCCCACTTTTGTCGACCTTCAGCGACCCGGAGAGCTTTATTGCAGAAAAGACAAGATGCTGATGATTGAGGAACCGCACCATATCTCAGAAAAAGAAGTCTTTAGGTTCGGGACGTTGTATCGGCAGAGTACGAAACCAGGTCAGGGCAGGTTCTTGCTGAGAAACGTCGACAACGGAGTCATGGTGATTGATCTGGCGTTTGGGACGGTTACCAAGGTCGTCAACCCTAGAGAGTACCAGAAGGACGTGATACTGGGGTATGTTGACGGCAAGTTTTGTGCGAAATTTGTCGATAAGCAGACGATGAAAAAGTACGAGCAGGCGGGATTGTGGAAGACAAAGACTATTAACAGGAATGAGTTTTATCACTATTGGTAAGACGTGAGGATCGATGTATAACGATGTAATTCAAAAAGGCGATTCGTTGTCAATGTTCTCGTAAAGTAATGCACTTGATATCCCAACTAAGCTTAACTAAATGGTAGTACTTTATCATGTCCTTCAGGTTACTCGGAAGTGGTCCGAAATGTAAAAAATGAACGACAGTCTATTTAATCCAGGTATTTCAAGAGCTACGATCACCAAATCACCTCTATATCCCCTTGCACATCGCTATATAGCCACACCTCTGATTCTCCCGCCTCACCAACTTCCGGGTAAATAACCTTAAAAAATTCCTGCCATGCATAATCTCAAGTGCATCATCTAGACCTGACTCTATCAAGACAGACATTACAACACAACACTACAAATGATCCCTGGATTTGTGACGCCCGGAATTTTAATATCGCTTGTTGTCGACCGTGACGGTAACAAATTCTACCCCGGAATCGGCACAGCTGTGCGAGTGGTTGAGGGCTCGGAAGCCAAGGTTGCTGGAAAGTCGCAGGCCAAGGCCATTGTTGCCACAGCTACGGGCAAAGTGGTTCTCAGTGAACGAGCTGAGAATGCTGAACACAACGACAAGTCGCGTGACACAAAGGGCACTTCGTACACCGTGAATATCGTCAAAAAGACCAAGGGCGACGATTCAGACTCCAACACACCCACAACCACCCATGTCTCGCCTTCAGCGTCCTCGGGACTGCCCAAGGTCGGAGACTACATTCTGGCCCGAGTTTCCAAGCTCACGTCGAAACAGGCCAACGTGGAGATTCTGGTAGTGGAGGGTCAGGGAGGAGTGGGCCAAGATGCAGGTCTGGGACTCAATGGCAACGAGAACGGAATCCACAGCAACCCGCTGTCCAATGCAGGATCTCTGGTTGAAGGAGCCATTCGGTCCGATCTCGGAGAAGGATTTGGAGGTATCATTCGGTCCATTGACGTCAGAGCCACCGAGAGAGACAAGGTCAAGATGGAGCTGTGTTTCAAGCCTGGAGACATTGTGCGTGCCCAGGTCATTTCTCTGGGTGATGGAGCCAATTACTACCTGTCTACGGCTAAGAACGAGCTCGGTGTGCTTTTTGCGCGGTCGAAAATCGGAGAATTGATGTACGCCACCGACTGGCAGACCATGGCTTGTCCTGTGACTGGTCTGACCGAGGAGAGAAAGTGCGCTTCTCCTTACAAGCAGGAGGTCAAGCCCGAGGAGGTCAAGCAGGAAACAAAGTAGGGAAGCGGTATATAGGATTGCATTGTATAGTATGAAGGATGGTGAGTCACTCTATAGATGATGTAGAAGAACGAGACATCAGGTAAACGGCCTTGGTAACGTTTATGAAAGCACCTAAAAGTACATCAGGCACTGAAACAGCAGTGCCTAGGATATGTGACGATGGAGTGAGTGTAGTAACTCGTGCAGTATATTGGAAAGTTCTCAAATCATGTTTGTGTCTCTTCTCAATTTGCGATGTTACGCTCACATTGGCTACAGATTGTGTAATCCACACATGAGACAAGCGCTTTCCTAATCACCACTTGCGCTTTTAGTCTATCTGATAATGTATTTGGTACATACTTGTACAAGTAAAGTGTCATACGACGAGTAATGTCAATTTTCCCTTGATCATATCGTCCATCAATCGCACACCTATCTCTCGTGAGCCGGGTGAGTTCCCCAGTACGAGTCTCGATCGTGGGGGTCGGTGTATCCATACATCTCCCGGAACCCATCTCTGTACCCCAGGAAGTACTCAAATCTGCCGGGGTAGCGGTGATCACCACGAAACATTCTGGCGTCAAGCTTGCCCTTTCGATAGTATGCAGTCGGGACTCTACCTTTGTACTTGGTCCTGAGCTGCTCTTTGCTGAGTTCTCGGTCAGAGTCGTAGAGGTCTTCTTCGTCGTCAGTTACCTCCTCATAGATGGGATCGTGTCGTCCTATAGCCATGCCACAATCCCAGTCGTGCATATCTTGCTCTGTTCCCTCAATCAGAGCCAACTGCCCGTTTCCATCAACATTGGTGAACTCATTGGCTTTGCTTGTGAGCACCGGATTGTCCAGTCGAAGCAGTCGGATGAACATGTAGTAGTCTGGTATGCCCTCCAAGGCGTCCGGAAAGAAAGGGTACTGCGATTTTGCGCGTTCCTGAACACTGGGAGGAGCGGTAACCATTAAAGGGTATGTCTGTGAGAGATCATTACTCTTTACACCCTGAGAGAGCATTTCGTAAAGGATGTCAGTAAGACGCACGCTGGTGTATGTGGAAAACTTGTAGAAACCGACAGTCTTTTTTCTTTGTTTTTTGTTGACGATGAAGGGAATGACAAAATGACGATCATCCTTATGTTCCTTGCACACGTACGTCTCTCCGGTAAGCAAATCCCCCACCACATGACCACATGCTGCTCTCAAGGTGACATAGCGGTCCAAGCCCTGGTTTTTGTCGCCCTGAATGACTCCAAAGAACTTTTTCGTGTCGGGAAACACACAGAAAGTTCCCAGTTGAGGGAAGCCGGTGGTGTAGCCTACCAGAGCTCGTGTAGCTGTCGTTTGGGGGTTGACGACAGGGAAGAGCTCTTTTCGGATCCTGTTACTGATGTTGAGCTCCTTTTGGTAGCCCAAGTCCGCCCACAAACGAATGAAGCGACCCTCGAACAAGAAGTAAATGTATCCGTTGTAGGTGACGCAGTATTTCTGACTCAAGCCGTCAAAAGCTTCGAAAGGATTGTAGGAACCCAGGTGAGGAATGGCAAAGAGGATGGTAACAGGCAAGTCGGGAGTAGGCTCAACGTATCCAAAGAAGGGAGACACTTGTTTATGGCTTGTGTACTGGACTATGAAAGCTCCTCCATTTCCAGGAACAAGATTAAAAAGAGCCAGAGAATCGTCAGTCTCAGGTTGATTGATCTGCGGTTTTGAAGGGTCAATGATATAGCATCCTTGAGCGTCACGAGGATGCGTCGCCTTGTGAACGAGAGTATGCGTCGAACAGTTATGTGTGATTTCATGTAACGCACCAAGTTCCGGCCCACAACTATGAACAATGAGCAGCAGATGATCGTTTTCATCGACAATTGCAATACGTCCAAAGGGTTTCACGTGTTTCACTACAAGTCCTGAAGGAGATACGTTTTTGTAGGTCCTCATAACGTCACAGCCATCGTCATTGTAGCACAGATCAGCACCCGTAATGACCTTCATGGCTTTGAGATCCAGTTGAAGGTTTTGAAGAGCGACAGTTGTTCCCACAATACCAACATCTGTGTGTGTGTTGATGAAAGCGTCGGGAAACATTGGTTTCATCTTTTGTCTCAATCCTTTGTCCCCAGTGACATCAATAGCGTCTACTCGACGGTGAGAGACGGTGTGTTTGGCAAGAGCGGCATCCAGACTGGCGATGATCGCAGAAGGCGGTTTACGGTCTTCGTAGCACAAATGCGACTCATCCAGGTACTTTTTCGTTCTTGAAACAACCAAATGGGCACACTGGTTCCAGGAAATCAAACCGGTTGATCCCTCGTTTAGGTCAAACCAAGGCACCCGTTTCTGCACCTTTTCACGCACCAGGGTCTTGTCCAGCGACTCCCAGAGCTTTTTGTAGCTACCACAAGACTCGCTGAGAGCCAGGCAGGTCTCCAAGTTGCTGAGTCTCAGAAGGGAGATTTTCAGGTCCACTGGAATAGAGTCCAGAGTGCCTGTGGTTTTGTTGGCTGTGTCTGTGTCATTGATGATAGACAGCTCTTCGAGCGAGTCCAGCACGGATTGGAACGACGTGAACACCTCCGCGTTGATTTGCGTCATGTAGAGGGTGGGAAATGTTTTGTTGATATCGTCAAGATTGAAGATAGTGACTGTGCAGGGTAAACTTTATCCCTGTGGGATCAATTGGAGAAAAACAGACTAATTAGTGGGTATTTGAGAGCTTGTATATAGGCTTGTAGGGTATCAATTTTTTTGAAATGATCTCCCTAGATAGATGATGCTAGTCTGGTGTTGTTTTGCTTCTTCGGAGGTCAGTCAAGCTGCATTGTTGTTTACCCCTTAATCAGGGCGGGTGTCTGCAATGGGAGAAGAGAACGAGGCAGATGTCAATAGAGTGAATGTTAGAGTAATCCGTTCAATGACATTATTGGTGCTCGAGGGAGTCACTAATTGGATGTTGAGCTAGGTCATCTAATCTCTGACGCTTGTTTAAAGGACTAAAGCTTCTCAGACTCTCATTGAAGCGTTATAATATTGTTACTTAACATTACTTATGATAATGAGTGATACTTAACATATTACTTGGCGATAAGATAGATGAGAAATAGTAGTATAAAAAGGTCTCCAGATCGCTGATACAGTGTTTGAGCAATTCTGTCATTTTTTAAAAGGGAATACCAATGAAACAATGAGTTCCGTACATATTAACAGCTCCTTTTCTTCCGTATTCCTCCTCGCTTACGTAACCACACAAATCGTTTTCATATTAATAATACTGTATTGGTAATTCTGGTAGCTCTTTAATTGCCACACCATGCATGTTAATTGCGTGTAATCAAAAATATATAGACCACGTATCGTGCTTGTAAAAGGTATGGCGCTTTCCCTTTACTTCGGAAAGTGTGCCCCAAAGTGTTGAACAAGATATTATGACGATGTACCTCTCGTGAGACACAACACTGGAGGGCGTTTCTGGAAGAAACCACGAAAAAGCAGCTCCAAGATCACCGAAAGTTGCTCCCATACCCCCGTTTCAGCAGTGCATTTTCAAAACACGAAACTGATTTATCACCGTTTTTTGCCACATCCCCTCTCTCAACGTTTCATCTTGATTGATTGAGACGTTTAAGCTTCCGTACAAGGAAGTGTAAGAGGTGGGAGACGTGGGAGGAAGAGGTGGGAATAAAGAGTGTTGGCTTAATGAGGGCATCAGAGAACGGAAATATGACAAATGGGATTCTAATGAGAGACAATCCATGACTCTGGGGGAAAAAAGCAGTATCCACAAAATTGTCATTTACCGACTCATCTCCCCTTTTTCCGCTTTTTCCCCATTTTCTTCTCTTCCATCTGCACCTGCCTCTCACCTTGTCATGTGTTGGATGGACAAATGGGGCTTTCAATGTGGCAGATGTGTAATCACGATACTAAAGGGACCCGAAAGGTGATTCTCGAGTCATTGAAATTTCAAACAAATGACCCGAGTCCCACCTTCCACCCTGGATTCCGCCCCTCAAGATCCAGAAATGGACAGCTTACATAAGCAAGACCAAGTCCCCTCCAACCTGCCTCTTTCAGACACGAGATTGAGTCCTATGAAGATTCCCCGTGAGTCGAGCTCTGTTGCCTCTTCCACAGAACTACCACGTCTTTCGACTGCTCTGAGTCCAGACATGTCGCACAAATCTCTGAAAGGGGTTGAGCAGGAGATCACGAAAGAAGACGTTATTGAGCCACGGCTTAAGAAGGTACACGTAAACCGTCCATCTGCTGATCCAATGGCCAGTGACTCGGACTCCATTCCTATCAAGCTCGAAGACTCTCTTGAGACTACAAAAGTGATGGAGAAGAGGAAGAGTGCGGTTGACGAGAAAGATGACCTTAAGGTCATGTCCAAAGCCTCATCTGACTGCGGTGACGTGCCAAGTGTTGTGACGGAGACTTCTTCCAAAGAGACAAATACACCTGAGAATCCTGATTCCCAAAACACTTCTTCAGACACTCCTCAAACTGCAGAAACTGAAGCTGCCTCTTCAGCTAAAAGTGAAGGTGCCTCCTCATCTAAAACCGGAGCTCTTACTACTAAGGTCAAGAAAGAAGAAGAGGACTTTGGTGTAAACAGCTTTGCTGTAGTCAAGTCTGAACATGCTGACGAAGAGCTGGCCATCACTGAGCAGGATGTTCTCAACAGTTCATCAGGACTCTCTGACGCACACCGCAGGCTCCTGGCAAGTATTCCTATCCATGCTGTAAGAGCCGACCCTCGTACTTCAGGATTTATACCCATGAATCACCCTCCTTTAAATTCGAATCGCTCTCGTCCACCACTCCACCGTCGACCACCCTTTGGCGGCCTCTCTATTGAGATTCGAGCGACATCTTCCTCAAGTCCTGACACTTCAGGACGTGTGGTAAGTTCTCGTGAACATTTATCAGCTGAAAGACGTTCTCGTTCGACTCCTTACAGGTACAACTTTTCCCAGTCCAACAGTGCTAGACACCAAGCCCAGTCATCGCAAGAGTACTCCAGCTCTTTTCCAGGTGCTACTCTTCCGCGAATCAACATACATCTCGAAGAAAGAGGTGTGCTTTCGCCTGGAAACGGTTTCTGTCCCGCTAATACTCCCACAGAGCTCGAACCGAGAATCTGGAGCGGTGTAGACGCTCTTCCTCGCACTCCGCTGGTTGTGGAAGCTCAGATCTACGGCACTGGGTCTGCTTCTGACGCACAATATAGACATGTTGACACGCCGAGATATGATACATTCCAGGGAACAACTTCCAGGTTTGCTACAGAGAACTCCTCTTCTTCTGTTCCTCAGAGAAGTCGAGAATACTACGCTTACTCTACACTGAGAGAACATTTCAGTGGACCTCCATATCTTCATCATTTATCGCCTGCTGATCAGATACCCTTTTCGTACCGTCCTTTTGTCATCAGTCCCTCGATCCCGAGACCTCGACCTTATAGATCTACCAATGATGAGAACAACCATCCAGGGTACTCCAGCTACTACTCTCAGCCGGACTACTGGCGACGAGATGAAGAGATAGAAGAGTATGGAGTGGAGATGGAACATGGTGGCCGTTGCTCACAAGTTCAAGCTCCGCTGTTTAGCGATGCAAACAGACCAAACCACTGCAAATGCTGTAACGTCGATGTGACGGAGTGATTAACACATTGAACAGATTAGAACCTATAAAAATAAACCACATTCCTTTAGCTAAACGTTGGCAGAGTATATCGAGACCTAACGAGAAGTACTGTAGACTGTTACGATTACCGTTGATAGTCTTCATCTCATCAATAGACTGTATTGGTAAGCGTAGACTTATTCAAGTATGATACTTAGCATATGCCCCACGTTGTTGAGAAAAGCTAAGTAAGCCCACACTGGAGGAGCAATACCCCTATCAACGATCTATGACCTCTAAGTGACGCACAAAAACACCACCAACCCTTCAACCCCGCTCCTATTAACCCCTCAACTCTACATCCGCTCTTTGCTACCACCCTGTTGTCTGTTCTCAGATATCCACCTCTCCATCTCTTCACAGCGTTTAACTCTGTTCTCTGCACCAAGCTTCCGAGAAGGTCACACGACAATGTGCGGCAAAAAGAAAACCGTTTTTTTGTCATATTTGGACACGCTACATGCAACGCTTTTTCGGCCCGTACTCGCCGCTTTCGACCGAAAAAGCCCGCAAACCGCTCATGTAACACAGATCCACCTCACTAATGCACTTCCTTGTGCTCTCATTTTTTCCGGCCCCTTGTCTTTGCTCTCATTAGTCCCGATAGAGTTGGTCCGCATAACGGTTTGATAGAGTTGGTAAAAATGGAGATATAAAAAAGAAATGAAAAATATGAGAAATTCGAAGACTCTCTGAATGATAATATGTCAGTACAAGAAGAGTTGGACAGCTAAACACGTAATTTGAAAAATAATAGAGTCATTTCTTGATTTCCCTGCCCTACTTTTTTCATCACTACCATCTCTGGCAAGTCCAACACCTTCCTTCAAGGCACCAGAAGACTTGCCTCGGTTGCGTATACCTGTATGTCAAGAGATCTTATCAGGCGGCAAATAAGTCACACCACGGTTCTTTTGAAAGCAATCCTGGCTGATCTTGCAGTATCAGTTCAGGTGTTTAGAGCACATCATGATCATCTCAGCTTACAGTCATCTTACAAGTAATACAAGTCATTATCATTAGTCTAATTACATTCTAGCCACACGTAGATACACGTCGGCTGTCTTGAGCCCCGCTGCTCTAGATGGAGCTGTTCCATCCCGTAGATCAGGGCTGTGTTATGCAGAAGGGCTCAGTTGTGCTGTGGTTGTTCAGGGTTCGGGACGGTTTCTGAACAGGCCCACATCTCCAGCAGAGCTCACGGTGTTCAGCAGAGGTCGATGTTCAGCAGGGTTTAGAGCTCACACACTCGCTCGACTGTGTTTGCTCTACACGGACAACTTCTTCATACCTCCCACCAACGTGGCCTGATCGTCAGCGTCCAAAGGCTGTCGCATCTTCTCCTCACTCAAGCCAATGCCTCCTCCCATCTTGTGGTACTGCGCCATGAACGCCGCGTTCTTCTTGTCGGCAATCTCGTTCATCTTGGGCCAGTACTTGGCCTGGTTGTACTCAAAGTCCACGTTTCCTCCGTACTCCTTCTCCAGCTGCTCCTTGGGCACATAGTCAGGGAAGGGCTTGGTGAACACGAGCTTCTCTCGGGTAGTAGGATCAATAAAAGGGTGGATGATCTTCATAAAGGTCCAGGCGATCCAGGGCAGGTTGGTCAGCAGAGCCTTACCCAGACGCTCAGGGTAATGCGTCTGCAGAATGTGAAGCACCTGTCTGCCGGTGGTCATGGAAGGCACCTTCTTTCCGAGCTTGGTGTGGGCCTTGAAGTCGATCAGCAGAGCCAGCTGCTCCTGTCCCGGAGGCATGTAGTCAATGGCTCGTTCGAGCATGAAGAACATGTGTTCGACCTGTCTGTGAGAAGCCTCGGTGTTCTGCCGTCCGTTTCTCAGAGCCAGACACGGTCGAGAGTCGTTGTCAAAGCCAAAGATGAGCTCCTTGCCGCTCTCGTTCTCCACAGCGACCTTGTCTGCGGTAATTGCGTTGGATCGGGTTCGTTCCACGCCAAACTCCCGTCTCCATCCGATAGTGGACAGCAGTCGCTTCTCGGCATCGGCCACGTTCCATTTGGTGGCCCGCAGGTACCGCAAAATGCATTCCTCCGACAGCCAGGCCTTCTCCTCGTCACTGAGCGGCTCCATGGGCCCGCTATTCTTCTCGGCTCCTTTTTCCGAGGTGGGAAAGTCCGTCTTCTCCTGCAAAAACTGGAGCACCTGCTTGTACTTGCCCTCCTGCTCGCCGGTGAGCTTGGGACGAGGGGGAAGAGTGGACTTCTTGCAGGGGTACTCCGGGGGATCGAAATGGGCGGGCATGGTGGGTTGTGGGTGGTAGTTGCGCGCTTCCGAGGACTCTCTCTCTTTTATAACTTCAGTCTCCGAGCCTTACACTTTTGTATTTAGACGCATACTCTCATGCAGCCAGAGTAGCTTAATGAGCTGTGCAAATGGACAGTTGTGTTTTACGTGTCGTACAAGACCGATTAAAGAGGTTATTATCGGATATTGTACCGGATGTCGAGGCGACTAAATCAACGCTCTTTTCAGCTCTCTAGCTTCAATATTCACCGACTTATCGTCAAACGGAAAACAGAAGACAACTCAAACAAGGCCGAAGTCCGAAATTTCGGACTTTTTCAACCACGCGCAAAAATGCAAAAATGTGGTACCTGAGAAACGTCCTGACGAGGCTGTATATTTTGATCTCAAAAACTCACCTTCTTCTACTATCCACACACCCCCACTCCCCCTCTCAGCCGTACTGGTACGATATAAACGAGCACTAGGTTATGCCGTTTGAGATCGGCAAGGTTTACATCCGGGATAAGAGGAGTGAGGGAGCGTGAGGAAGCGCACTGAGAAGCGGAAAACGGGATGTAAGGCACCAACAGCTTGTGAACAAACGTCACAAAGCAAATAGGAGTTAGGAGGAAGAAGAAAGCAAACAGCTCGACCCAAGGACTATATATATCCCCACCTCTATCTGTGTCCCTACTTTGCTAACTTCAAATGACTAAATGTCCCGAGCAATTGTCTTTGCCACAATGCAGTTCAAGCCTAAGAGATAGAGAGATGTGTAATGAACTGACAGAAAAAAAAGACTCGGTCACGTGATATACCTTGCTCAGCGTATTGACGTCACGTGACTCACCAGCCCAGCACAATGAAAACCAGCACTCTTCTCACAAAAATCACACATTTCACCACACCCGCCTATTGCGCTATACTCCATGCAGCTAAGAGATGAGGGTAAATATTGTGAGGTTATTACAAACTAGAGAGAGCTTAAAGTGGGTGGGGATGGTAGGCGAGTGATTGAAGGTGTTCTGTAGTGGTAAGTATAAGCCAAGTTGCAATCAGCTTGTTCGCCTCGTTCTCCTCGTTCATTCGAACTAACTTTCATCTCTTTCTGACCACTACTCGAGCTTTTGTAGACCCCCGAATACCCTCCTACTTAAGCCTCTCCTTGACTCTAGACTAATCACTAATTGGCACCCTATAGACAACGAAGATGTGCCAGATTTCCGCTCACGTGTGCCAAGCCTCGGCTGTTGCCAAGATGCGAGTACGGGATGCGAGTTCAGGGCTTCCTGTTACCGCTATCAGGGGTGTAGTATGACTGAACGAGAGATGATCAAAGTGCTGTATTTGGCTATAGAGAGATAACATGGGCGTAAAGAGTTGCTGATGAGGTAAATGCATTCCATCGCAAGTCACGTGATAGCCTCGCAACCTCTTTCAAGCCTCACAGCTTCCAAGATCAAGGTTCTTCTGAATAACCACCGTGTTCTGGAAAACTCTCCATCTCACTGAACTCCACTCGGATAACGGATCAAATACCACCGTTACACCCGCGAGCTCACTACCATCGCATCCATATACTGCACAATCACATTCTGCTTACAAACGCCTGACATATCTGCGTTTGGTCGGTACCCGAGGTGCAGTTGAGAGGTGAGATGTGTAAGCTGTTAATAAGTGGAAAAGATGTTCTAACGGTAAATGGATGTTACTATGTGCTTCTGGGGGTCGCCAGTTAAGTCTAACATGACCATATGTCATTTTACTGCTCGCTAGAATGATTTGACAGCCTTCTTGTTTCTGCTTATGTAATCAAGTGCCGTCTAAAAATTACGTAATCCCACTTCTTGCTTATGTAACCCCTCTGGTTTGCTTACATAATCACTCTCACCCTGCTTAATTAATATGCAGCGCGTGGAAAATATTGCAACCTTAACGCGTCAAGAAGGAGGCTGAAGATGATTATGTAAGCGGCCAAAACGGGTGAGAGACATATGGATGTATTTGTCGGTATCTAATTATTTGATTCAAACAATCACTTTTGGAATTCCTCAATTTTTGGCCAATCAGAGTGATTCTTTTCTTTGCTGTTGCCTGGCAACGCGTGGAAGCTTAACCAGCCCTGTGAGGTGGAGGTGTGAATTGAAGATGTTGTAGGTGAAAAAAGACAATTCAGAAGGCAGTGTAAAAGTTCTGACTGTTCTTTGTATGGACTCTGTGTTTTCCCGTCAGTTTTACTCACTATTCGGCACTTCTTTAGACCCTACTCTGAGACCCCTTGATACATGACTAAGCAACTGTTCTGGAATCTACAGGAACACTGGTCTCTCAGATCAGACGTTATAAGTGAGTAGCTGACGCTTCAATATCCACTCCCAAATTTGTCCCAGACTTTTCCCTCCATAAATGACAAAGTTTTCCTATACCTATCTTTCACGCGTCCATGTATACATACTCCTAATACAGTCTTTCTGAAGGAGGCAATGTAGAGAGGTGAATAATGGTCCTATTTCAGATCGGGAAGTGGGGATGGCTGTGAAATAGCTTCCTAATTATATCTCTGTCTTTCTTTTCCCTCTACCATTCAAACTCGCCACTCTGTAGAGTTCCACTTTCCCCCCTCCTGCACGCGTAGTAATTAACATACATACGCGCGCCTTCTTTCTTCTTCACCACAACACTACAACTCTACACTTTCAAAATGCCGTCGATGGAAGTGGATATGAACGTCAAGCGTACGGGCGACGAGGTGGCCGGCTCGGAGACCAAGAAAATCAAGTCTGTGACTAAGGATCCGAATCCCACCGATTTCGAGGAGGAGCTGATTCTTCTCACCCAAGCTTCAGACGCTGAAAAAGGCGCCATTGTCTCAGATGACCAGGTGTGGCCTCGTCCGCAATGGCATGAGTTCGATCCCGAGACTACTGATATTTCTTTCCAGCAAATTGACGCCGAGGAGGCCTCTGTGAACGGTCAGGCGGTGGTGCGACTGTTTGGAGTGACCAAGGAGGGACACACCGTTCTGTGCAACATTCACGGCTTTTGCCACTACTTTTACGCACCGGTTCCTGTCGGGTTCAAGTCCGAGAATCTGACTGCCCTGAAATCTGCCATTGAGGCGTCTGTTCCGGACGCTTTGGAGAGACTCGAGGTGTGTGAGCGAGAATCCTTCTGGGGATACAATGGAGGCGTCAAGTCCAAGTTTTTCAAGATTTTCGCCACAAACCCGAAACTGATTCCGAAACTGCGATCTGCGTTTGAATCGGGCAACCTCAACTTCCCCAGTTCTCATTCCCAGGTCGGGTTCCTGTTTGCCAACGGATGCACTTCGTTTGACAACATTCCCTACGTTCTGAGATGTATGATTGACTGCCATATCAGCGGAATGAGCTGGGTCACCCTGCCCAAGGGCAAATACACCATTCAGACGGAGTCTCTGGTATCCAGATGTCAGAGAGAAATCGACATTTCCTACAAAGATCTCATCAGTCACCCTGCTGACGGCGAATGGAGTGACATTGCGCCTCTGCGAGTGCTGTCGTTCGATATCGAATGTGCGGGACGTAAGGGAGTGTTTCCAGACGCCAAAATCGACCCCATCATTCAGATTGCAAACGTCGTTTCGAGACAGGGAGATACTCGTCCGTTTGTCAGAAACGTGTTCACTCTCAACACCTGTTCGCCTATTGCTGGAGCTCAGGTGCTGGAGCACAAGGATGAGGGCGACATGCTGATGAAGTGGAAGGATTTCGTCAACGAGGTGGATCCCGATGTGATTATTGGATACAACACGACGAATTTCGATTTCCCATACCTCATTGACCGAGCCAAGACTCTCAAGTTGACGGATTTCCCGTACTTTGGACGATTGACTCACGTTCAGAACGTCCTTAAGGACTCCACCTTTTCTTCCAAGGCTTACGGAACTCGAGAGTCCAAGGTTCTCAACATTGATGGACGAACTCAGCTGGATCTTCTGCAGTTCATCCAGAGAGAATACAAGCTGCGAACGTACACTCTGAACGCCGTTTCTGCGCATTTCCTCAAAGAGCAGAAGGAAGACGTGCATCATTCCATCATTACCGATCTGCAAAATGGTAATGCAGACACACGAAGACGTCTGGCTGTTTACTGTCTCAAGGACGCCTACCTTCCCCAAAGACTCATGGACAAGCTCATGTGTCTTATTAACTACACGGAAATGGCTCGAGTCACGGGTGTGCCCTTTTCTTTCTTGCTTTCTCGAGGTCAGCAGATCAAGGTCATTTCTCAGCTGTTCCGAAAAGCCCTGGAAGTCGGTATGGTCATTCCCAACATGAAACAGGACGGTTCTTCTGATGAGCAGTACGAGGGAGCTACAGTCATTGAGCCTGAGCGAGGTTACTACGATATTCCTATCGCTACTCTCGATTTCTCGTCTCTATACCCTTCCATCATGATGGCCCACAACCTGTGCTACACCACTCTGCTCGATAAGGCTACCGTTGAGCGTCTGGATCTCAAGCTCGACGAGGACTACCATCGAACGCCCAACGGCGACCTCTTCGTCAACCAGAAGACCAGAAAGGGTATTCTGCCTATTGTTCTCGAAGAGCTTCTGAGTGCCCGAAAGAAGGCCAAGGCCGATCTCAAGAAGGAAACCGATCCGTTCAAGAAAGCCGTGCTGGACGGTCGACAGCTGGCGCTTAAGATCTCGGCAAACTCCGTCTACGGATTCACAGGTGCTACTGTTGGAAAGTTGCCCTGTTTGGCCATCTCCTCTTCTGTCACTGCCTACGGACGAGAAATGATCCAGTTCACCAAGGAGCAGGTCGAGAAGAAGTACACCAAGGCCAACGGGTACCCGGAGAACGCCAAGGTCATTTACGGAGACACTGATTCAGTCATGGTCAAGTTTGGCGTGCCTGACCTGAAAACAGCAATGGATATGGGTCTGGAGGCTGCAGACTACGTTTCGGAAATGTTCTTGAAACCCATCAAGCTAGAGTTCGAAAAGGTCTACTTCCCCTACCTCCTGATCAACAAGAAGCGATACGCAGGCTTGTACTGGACGAATCCTGACAAGTTTGACAAGATGGACACCAAGGGTATCGAGACTGTTCGACGAGACAACTGTCGGCTTGTCCAGAACGTGATTGAGACCGTGCTGCGAAAGATTCTCATGGACAGAGACGTGGAGGGAGCCCAGGCCTATGTCAAGACCATGGTGGCCAACCTGTTGCAGAACAAGGTCGATTTGTCTCAGCTGGTCATTACTAAGCAGCTTTCTCGCCAGGATTACGCTGCCAAGCAGGCTCATGTGGAGCTTGCTGAGCGAATGCGGAAACGAGACGCCGGTTCTGCTCCTGCTCTGGGAGACCGAGTGGCTTACGTTATCATCAAGGGAGCTGTTGGAGGCAAAAACTACGAAAAGTCCGAGGATCCTTCGTACGTGCTTGAAAACAATATCCCCATCGATACCAAGTACTACCTGGAGAACCAGCTTCAGAAACCGCTGCAGCGAATCTTCGATCCTATTCTGGGAGAGAGAAAGTCGGCCCAACTCATGACAGGCGCTCATACCCGTACCATCACCGTGGCTGCTCCTTCTACCGGAGGTCTGATGAAATTTGCCGTCAAGACGGAGATGTGCAAGGGCTGCAGAACTCCTCTTCGAGGCAAGTGGGCCAAGGGAGCTGTGTGTGAGAACTGTGTCGACAAGGCAGGAGCTCTGTACCAGCAGGCTCTTGGTCAATTAAGTGAACTGGAGGTCAAGTTTGGAAAGCTGTGGACCGAGTGTCAGAGATGTCAGGGCTCGTTACATCAGGACATTCTCTGTACTTCTCGAGACTGTCCCATTTTCTTTATGCGACGACGAGTCCAGAAAGATATCCAGAGCAGTGTCTCAGAGCTGAGCAAGTTTGATGTTCAGGATTGGTAGGGTGGAAAGGTATAGAAAATGTATTTATGTGTATGAACATGAGCAGTAGCATATGAGCATTAGGACAAAGACGACTTGAATAATTCAGGATCTCTATCCGACAGCAATATACAAAATCGAGGGGCTGAGATCTAGGTGGTGTTCTGTGCTGCTACAGTAGCATTAGAGGTTGGAAGCTATTGAGTTACTTGTAGCCAAGTCAAGGGAACTATTGAAGGGCTTTTAGTGACGACAAACCATGTCGAAAGGTGTGGATGTAGGGGCTGTATGATTATGTAGATCTGTATGGCACATCAGCATACAGTACCGTACTGTACAAGGTACTGTACTGTTGATAACGGTCCTTTCTACTACTTTCTATCTGTGCTCGGGAATCAAGGCTTGAGCTGACTTCTGTGCTTTTAGGAAGCAATATTAGGCTGCACTAAAAGTGAGACTGTGTAGAGCGACTATTGAAGAAGGATTTAGATTTACACTTCTTATGAAAGTACAGAACGACAAGGATGTCCACACACCGATAATGCACGATAACGTACCTGGCATATTCAGACTCCAAGGCCATACTGAATGTTCTAACAGGCGTGGTGGTTTATGTTAGGACGTCTGGTACCATTTTCCATCACTCCCGCCACTTTTGCCACCCACTAATAAAGTGACACCATTGTAAGGACTTTCCATATGCTAGTTTTGGTACTTTCTCTTTTGGTGCTCTGTGGTTGGAGAATATATAAACCCACCCATTTCCCACATCTGATCTTCACCTTGAAGGGAGGATCGTACACGAGATGTCCTTTTCTCGCTTCTCGGTCCGAGACTTGACCTACAGAGGTGATTGACTGTGGTAGTAGATGTCAGGTAGGGCCCCTCTATGAGAACCTACGTCAGGTGGGGCTTCTATAGTGCCTCTTCTGTGCAGTAATCATCTCCAGTGATGATCTAACAAGTTCTGATCTGAACATCATCTAGCAAAGCAGTATTGGATACTTGATCATTATCCCGACTCCTTTTCTATTAGCCCTTCGAGGCTTTGGCAGCGCCACTTAGCTAAGTGACAGTGCTTCTGCCTCTTCACTCCATGACTGGATTTTATCTGGTTGTGGCCTACACTGGTGGCTTGAGAGCTTGCCAGCGTTCTATTCTGATCTTGGCTGTCCTGATGAGACGATTCAAGACTAGCGTCGAAACATCGCATTAAATGCGGTGTAGACAGCCACTAGTCGTAGTGTTTAGTCGATAAATATTTGATGTTATTGAGAGGTGAAGTAATTAGACCAGTTAATGGGTAACTCTACAAGTACTGAAGGAGACTCCTCGCTTCTACTGTAGGACAAGGATCGACATCCGTACTTCTTACAATAAAAGACAATATAATATAGCCCGTCGCATACGACAACACAACACCCCGCTGGACTCTACTGACTACGAGAATGAACAATTAGTGTCAGCGTTGAAGCTGATTTGGGTGTGGTGTTTCGCACACTGGACATTGAAGTTCTACTTAAGCTCTACTCCTTCATCACCTCCTAAACATCTAGCTACACTTCTAAGAGTTAACGTCGATTATACTATATTGACTTGTCTTTCACAGTCGATCCAACAGCCGTAGAGCTTATCGGCCAGAGCCGTTGTAAGCAAGCTTGTTGGGGGTACCGTTGAGTCGGCCGGTGACCTTGCCGTTGTTCTGGTTGATGATCTGGTTCTCCACCTGGGCGGGAGTAAGCAGCTCGGACGTGGTAGCCATCAGCTGGGCAGCAAGACCGGCCACATGGGGAGTGGCCATCGAGGTGCCCGAGTTGGACAGGATACCGGTGTCGGATTGGTAGTCGGCAGACAGAATCTGGGTGCCGGGGGCAATGACGTCAACGCATCGGCCGTAGTTGGAGGCCTTGTTGGTCTGGGGGTTCCAGAAGGCAAGAGAGTCGTCGGCAGAAGAGGCAGCGACAGTGATGAAACCGGCCTTGGAGGCACCGGCTCGGGCAGGGGAGACGTAGCAGGCATCGGAGTTTTCGTTTCCAGCAGCGACAGCGACAACCATGCCGAGATCAACGGCCTTTCGGAACAGAGCGTCTTCGGCCTCGGAGGTATCTCCTCCACCGGAGAAGTTAATCACAGCTCGAGGGTACTTGGCCTTGTTCTTGACGTAGTCATCAATGGCCCAAGAGACACCCTGCATGATCTGGTTGGAAGTTCCGAACTTGCCAGAGAAGACCTTGACGGCAATCAGCTTGGTGGTGGGGGAAACTCCGTAGCCAGCGCCTCCAACGGTGCCAGCAACGTGGGTTCCGTGGCCCTCAAAGTCAACGTTTCGGTTGTCGGCAAAGTTGGCGCCCCAGGAGGCTCGGCCCTCGAACATTCGGTGGGAGGTTCGGATACCGGAGTCGACAATGTAGGCAACAGTGGGGTTCAGGGTGTTCTTGTTCATGGAGTACGAGGTCTGGTCTCGGGAGTTCTGCTTGTGGGAGACTCGGTACAGACCCCAGTTCTTGGTGGGAACCTCCTCAAAGGTGGCAGGGCCAGCGGGCTTGGAGGCAGGAGACTCGGGAGCAGGAGCGGTCACGTTGTCGCCGGGCTGCTCGAGCTCGGGGTTGGCGTTGGGGTCGAACTCGTCGTGGCTGTCCTCGCCGTCAACAGGCTCGCTCTCAGGCTGCGGCTGGGCGGGCTGCTCGGGCTGGGGCTTGGTCTGGGGCTTTCCTCCCCATCGGTCCCACCAGTTGTTTCGCTCGTCGCCCCAGTTGTTGCCTTTCTTCCACCAGGAAAAAAAGTCGTCGATCATGTTTCGGTAGGGATCGGGGGTGGCCTCGAAGACGTTGGAGGTGGTCTTGAAGTTCTCAAAGGTGGGGAGTTTCTGGACCCGGTCCTTCTCGACGGTCACGAGGTCGGAGAACTCGCCAAGTCGGTCGACAATGTCCTTGTCAAAGTGGCCGGAGTAGCCCATGAGACCGGATCCGTCCTTCTGGGAGGGCAGATCGAAGGCGTTCTTAATACCGTTGAGAGAGTCCTTGTTGATCAAGCCGTCCAGCAGCTTGAGATGCTCGGAGATCTGGTCAATGGAAACGCCATCCTTGAAGATGATGTTGAAGGTATCGGGTTCCTGGCCGTGTCGCTTTCGCAGACCTTCGTCGTTGAACTTGGAGGCCTGGCCGTTGATAATGTCCAGAGCATCCTTGTAGGCGCCCTGAGGAGACAGGGGGGCCGCCATACAGGCGACTGCCAGAGCGAGAATCACCGAGGGTTTCATGGCAAAGAGAGACTAGGGTGAGTAGAGAGTGTTAAAGGAGTGTGGTGATCGGCTCAGAAGTCGAACGAGTGATGCTGATTTGAAGACGATTTCGGCCTCTATATATAACCAACCTCATCTCCTGGGCATGTATCAGGCGTGCAGGGGAAATGTACACGTTCGTTGTCTGTGACTATTGTCCCCCACCAAATCCAAGCGCCTATTTGAGCGTCGCCAAGCCAGGGGAAGTGCTTGGAATGGTTAGCGAGCATACAGAAGCAGGCAATCTCTTGTAGTGGCAGTTGTTAGATCTCGTATGGCAGTAATCAGCTTGGCATCTTCTTCAATCAAATCAAGCCTCACTGTGGTTCAACTCTCGTATATCACTCGTATTGTCGATCCATGCCTCTACCCGCAATCTATGCCTCTTCCCGTCTCCCTACATCTCCTCTTTCGGCCCGCTCAATTGTCTCAGGTCTGTTTCAGTCTCTCGTAAATCGATCAACCTTGGTCTCAGGCACAAAGGTACGCATGCAGGGGAATGCATCTGTGAAACGAGCGGAGCTGTACAGTCGACATGTTCTAGCGCTAGAAGACGTCAGTTTGGGGCGTTTGGCTCTTTTTATTATTCTGGAAATTGTGTCACTTCGAGATCATTAGGGTATTTCAGATAGGTATCATCATGGTGCCGTGTTTAAAGTGTTCGGTGCATGGTGAGGTTTGAACTGACACTCTCTTTCTGCCACACCGTGTGAGTTCGACTTTTCGTTTCTGCACAACGCATTGTCTGCTGATTTCTTTGTGCCTGTCTCAAACTGGTACTTGTACCTTACTCATCCATCTGTACCTTCTGTACCGGCTCTTACCTTCCATATCAGACGGTAGCGTTACATTGTCTCAGGGAAGACTATTGTCAGGAATGAAGATAAGTTAAGGCTCGGTTTAGAGTGAGACTGAGTGAGACACTGAGAAATGTGGAGAAGTCGTACAGGGGAACCGTACATGTCGGTATAATACCCTTGTATTATGGTGCCGTGCGTCCGTATAGGAGAAGATGTAAACGAGTGATAATCTCAAGTTCTGTAAGGCATATTCATTCCCGCAATCACATTCATTTCCACTGCACATAATCGATTTTGCATCTTATCCAATATTGCATCTATTGCAGAACACCGACCCCTGCACTGTCAATGTGCTTTCGAGTAATATCGCAAATGCGGCCGTTACAGAAGCACAGCAAGCAGAACAAGTCCTGGAGCGGGCGTTTTGTCAGATCGGGATCGTTATCAGCCGATGGTCTCGTGACCGGGATTTGATCTGTGCGTTTTGTCATTGTCTGGGACTGTGCATTTTCTATTGTGTTGTGAGGGTTAAACTGGGAGTGGATACAGGAGGGGAACTTGTGGGAGGGAAAAAACAGAGCAATTTTTCAGAAAATCAAACAAAAACAATTGATGACCCGGATTGAGACCTTTCAGCAGGTCAGTCAAGACTTGCTTCGATATTTGAGCTTCATTAAGTTCTGTGGGCAGATTTCTGCTCAGGTACAAGCGGAGACTTCTCATGTATGCTCTGTAACGTCAGGGAAAAAAGGGGGGAAATGAAACAAATCAATCAAGGGAAATTAGACGTTCTACCAGCAACAGAAGAGCAACCCTCTCAACTCCCACCTCCTCTACATCCCCAGTACCACTCGTCACGCTACGTCTCCACCCTGCGGTGCTTCCGAACTTATCTGTACTGCTGCTGTATGTCTTCTGTAAGGTCCAGGAACAAGGACAAGGCGTCATCAATGCTGACTGATATGACTGGTAGGTATGTGGTCCAGAACAAAGCGTTGAAGGCAGTTGTCTGCAATTCTTTGTACTGTGCTCAGAACCGATGGTGTGGAATGTGAAAGCGCGACTGTTTAGTGCTCCCCACGGAACATACCACGGATACCTAAGTCTTCCGTTCCGAAAATCTCGTATCTTCTTTTCGAAATAGTGTTGTTTCTCCTTTCGAATAAAGACCAATCGTTTCACAACGTGAAATACCCGCCTGAAAGCTATTGTCCATGTGAAGCTGATGGAAAATAGATTTCAAAACAGGGTCAGCTAAATCGCTGACTCTATTGGCTCACCAGAACGCGTGAAAAAGACTGCATCAAGATCATGTCACTTTGGAATACGGGTTGTCACGTCTGAAGATGCACCTCGAAGCTACAGGTGAGAATTTGTCAAACTGCTCAAGAGCACTCTGGATTGAAGAGAAAAATCAGCCAAGCTTGAAGGAATGACCTTTACAGCACTACTTCTAAGTCCCCGTTTTGATATCTTTACTATTCACTCCTTTTTTACTTTTTCACTCCTATGAAACCCTACACTAACAATCGTGACTAATACAAAGCCCGTACAACTTCGTAATTCGGACCGATGTTGTAGCAGACATCAGCCACATCTCTTTGAATCCCTTGGTCAACTGGTTGGCAACTGTCTTCCTCACAATGAAATCCCATTCCCCAAACAAGTTCTATTATGTTACCGTTCGAATCAGACGCTGAAAGATGCTGCATAGCTGGAACTTTGAGAGGCAGTTGAGAAAAGATCTTGTACAGTCCGCGTTTCATATGGGCCGTGTTTTCCGTCTCTTTAAAATCCACTTTGAGGGAACGAACGTTGACGGTAATAGGAACACCCTGAGTGCTAGCAACAACCACCTCAAAGTCCTTCTGATGAGCCCAGATACCGCTCAGAACAGTATCTGAAAGCTGGATTTTTTCTCTAAAGTTCACAAACACTGGCGCTTCAACTCCTGCATAGCCTGAAACAACACACACCTTTGCTGTAGTATGCTCTGATTTCACAATTGGACTTCTGAGGTCCTGGTAGGGGTCAAAAGGAGGTGAAGAGTTGGCGGTCTGCTCATTGCTTCTCTCAGTGCTTCGAATAACAAAATATGGGATCAAAACCACCACAAGAACGAAAACAATCACTCCAAAAAAGACACTTATCGGCTCCTGATGTTTCCGTGAAATTCGACGGAGAGAAGTGTATTTCTTGCGAAAGAGCCATGGGATTCTTTTCAAGAGGCTTGTTGGCTTTTCCTCAACCCCGTTAGGATCAACCTCCGTGTACACTGGTACCACATCTTTGGTATTGTCTCTTTCAGTGTACACAGGTAGGGGTTCGCTGGTGGACATGTCGAATCCTGAGTGAGGATTGTGGACTAGGAATATCGTCAGCTTATCAAGCAAAAATAAAATATCAGGCGTCCAATCCACCTACCCGTCTCGTCGTATCAGGCTTTGGAATTACTTGAATGAGTTGTGCTTGCCGAACTTGAGAAAAACTGCGGTGCCTTGGAAATGCGACACATATACAAAAGAAGACTACTGCCTCTAATTGACAATAAAGAGATGGGAGCAGATTGTCTCAATTCCACTGCGAATTCACAACATTGATTAACATTGAATCTGGTGATGGTGCACATCCAAGGAGGGAAATGACAACATTAACCATCATCAGGAGAAGATCACCAATAGCCTTGCTAACGTGTTTGGAGCTGACTGGAGCGGTGTTGACAGTTCATGGTTCAGTTGCATTGTAGTTGAGGATATCTTGAACAAGTGTACACATTGAGCAGGTCAATGGGCTGATGAACAACGACGGTAAAAGGTACAATACTGTTGTAACAGTAGTAAAAATATATACACTAGCTCATAATAGTCTCAATTAAGAGATATGTACACTTATCATGGATAAATTAGCCAGTTTTTCGCCCGGATGACTAAGCAGATGTCACCTTTGTCACTCCAGATTTTAGCGTTTTTTATCCAAAATCCGCAATAGTTTAGTGGCTAGAATTTCCGCCTGTCAGGTTTACACCAGCACGCGGGGGACCGGAGTTCAATTCTCCGTTGCGGAGTTCTTTTTTGGACCCTTCAGAAGTGAAAACCTTATTTTGGACAAAGAGAAGTCCCGAAAGCTTATTTGTGATGACTAAGCTAAATAGCTTGAAGAGGGTTTCTCGATGACTAAGCTTGTGGTACACTCTTTTTATCACGAATCTAAGCCATTAAGCCACTAATCACTACATCCCTGGACTCTCCGGGTGCGCTCTTTTCGCGGCACCCCACAAAACTTTCTCTCTTTGCCGTTCCCTTGTTCTGGCTGGAAAATCGCTCGAAACGGCACTGGTTCGGAATTTTATGAGCAATAAGCGTTATCTGAAAAGGGTCCAAACCGGTTAAAAGTGTGGGGGTGTGGGGGTGAAATTATGGAGTGGCATGAACTAGAGTGCTTATGAGTGCAGATATGAGGTCACGAGTGTTCGACAAAGGTTCTCAGCGTTGGTGGTAGGACCTCTGGCTCTGCTATTTGTTTCCTTACTCGTGTTATAAGCGTCTTTTATGCTCCTGTGTAAAACACGCAGAGGCTCAATTTAGACAGTCGATTAAAGCTAAAGTTGAGGCGTTCTCAAGTGAAACCATCTGGCTATAGCCCGAAAGAGAAAGCTGGAGGCAGGCCTGTCTCGGATTTGTCTTGCTTGCTGTACCGCATCAAGGAAGCAGTGAAAATTTCGCGGAGTTATTGGTGATTTGGGCATGTAATGAGGGAGTCTTTGTAGAGGGCAGAGTTAGTTGAGTTTTACTTGAGGAAGAATGTCGGCTAGAGGTGAAAATATGAGGTTGAAGGGTCGCTATCGAGGTGGAGCCTCGATGTGGACGTGACTAGGACAGTGTGTAGCACTCTCGGGGCTCTGATTGTATATCTGCCACTTACAAGATTCTATTACGACATATTTCAGTGAATACTCTTAGTTGAAGCTTAGTTGAGACGTTTATAAAGTCCCTGTCGTTGACGAAGCCACTCCTTGATCACAAATCACCCTTACAAAACAATCTCCTTGATACAGACGCACTTCTACTTCAGTATTTCAATTATGCAATTAACTATCATATGAGTGACTTGGTCACTTTTATATCCTTCACATCTTCGATGCAGTAACAGATTGAGGAGGGCTCAGATTTCCAGACTAACCATCAGCCGGCTCGTCTAGAAGAAATGAGTATAGATTCTACTCTCGTGATGAACGTCCATGTTCATCTTGAAGTTGTTCAGCTCCTCCTTAATCTGCTGGGCCAACAACGGAGTCAGCCGGTTACACGTGGCCGGCTCCGTTCGCCGGTCATAATCATCCGAGTCCCAGGTGTCATAGATGACAATCCTGCTGGAAAACGAAACATTGCCCTTTCTCGCATGGCTCACGGGCGACGGAGCATGGACTGCAGGGTAATTGGCAGTTGTAGGTGAGCCGCTAGCACGCGAGCCATCGTCGTTGTAGCTCGCAGAACGGCCATGCTGGTGGTACCGTCGCGAAGCAGCCGTCTGAGGGGTCTTGACACCTCCCGAAAACCGCCGATTGTGCGAATTGGGGTTGGAAGGCGTAGGACCGGGGGAGAAGTGCCGGAGAGGAGCATTTCCTCGCTGTCCACCGGGGATCTGGGGTGGAACAGGTGCAGAATACGAGCCCTCGGATCGGAACGACTCTGTAAGCGAGGGCGCCTCAGTAGAGGTGATGGAGGCGGTCTCGAACGACTGATGACCCTCCAGAGGCACGTGATCGCTCATGTGGCCTCCAGCCAGATGGCCGCCCAGGCTGCTCAGGTTGTCCTGATCGGTCGAGTCCTCGCTGATCGTCTCATGCAAATCGGGATTGAAGCCTCCAGCCGAAGACGTGGACTCCTTTCGCTTGAAAAGATTGTCCTTGAGCTTGGTGGCAAACCGAGAGACGGAAGCAGAGTCTGTGGATCGAACCGACGACTGCTGGGAGGGAGTGGGCGACTCTGGACGAACAGGAAGACCGAGAGGCTCCAGCTGGGTGGAGAAGGAGAGATCCAGGTCCGAAGAGATCGACGAAAAGTTGGCAAACATTGACTCCACGTCGTTTCCAACCTCAGAAGAAGGACCAGCAGAGCCATTGGTGCCATTGGAGGTCATGAAGGACTCCAGACCAGTGGGAGTCGCCTCAGGGTCAGCCAGAGCAGAGCTTTGGGCAATCTCAATGTCGATGGGTGCAGGCGCCGAGGTGCCGGTCAGCGAGTCACGTGGGGGCAAGATATCACGTGTGGGGTCGCCAGACACGTCACGCGAGCTCACATCAGAGACACGAGACCGGTCAAAGCTGGCCTCCCGCACTGTATCACGAGATCGGTCACCCTGGGTCACGGTGTCCACCGACACCATGGATCCATCGCTCTGCTTACTCTTCAGAATACTTCTGGGAGTGCTGGTGCTGTCGGATCGGCCCAGAGACGACTTGGGGTGGTGGACATGGATCTCTGTAGGGTTGGGAACCTGCTCCTCGGGGGCGTGAGAGTCGGGCGTCACCTTGCGTCGTCGGCTGCCCCGTCGCTCCAGAGACTTGGTTCGGTCCAGCGAGGTTCGAATGTTGTCAATGTCCTCCACGCCGAGATGCTTGGGGAAGACGGTTTCGGCAGCAACAAACTCGTCAGCGTCGGTCTCACTGCCTGCAGAGCCACCGTTGACGGAAGAGACGGAGGTAGGCGAAGAGGAATCCGAGGGGAGTCCACTGGCCAGAGCGGTGGTAATGCTGGGAGGGAGAGGGGCAGCAGCCTCAGGTGCAACGCCCGTAGGAGTACCCTCCACGGCATCAGTGAAAACATCTCCTCGAGCGTCTTCAAATGCAGGTTCAGGCTCAGCGGTAGGCTCAACGGCCTTGATGGTAGGCTCAGCAACTACGGCATTGCCAGAGACTCCGTGGCCAGAAGAGGCGGCCTGGCCCAGAACACCCTCCAGGCTCGATCCCGCACTCCACTGGGCAGACTCTCGGTCGACTTCAGCAGGGGACACGGAAAGAGATGCAGTGGCTGTGTTTTTGGGAGGGGACATGCCAGGAGTGAACCCAGTACCCGAGCCAGAACCAGGGGCAAGCTTGGGGGTAGGGGTGCCTGCTCGGGAGGGGATGTTAGACGGCGTTCCTACTCTTGAGGGGACGTTGGAAGGAGTACCAACTCGAGAGGGCACGTTGGAGGGGGTTGAACCAGCCATACCCGCATTTCCGCCCTTGTCGCCCTTCTTGAGCAGGTTTTTGCCAGCCCGCTTCAGCGCAGCAAAGGACGAAGACGACTTGTTGCTCTCAATCGAACGGTTGTCGTCAAAGTCGTTGCTGGGCTTTGAGGACCGCCGCAGAAACTCGGAGAACGACCGTCCAGAGGTTGTAGAAGTCATGGTCGACGTTCTCTCGCTTCGCTGGGCCGCTCCAGGGTTCAAATTAATGTGTCCCGAACCCGTGGGAGCGTTACTGAGCGACGAGGAGCTCTTTCGGCCGAAAGAAAAGACCTTCTTGAACTTGTCTCGCAGAGATCCAGAGGACTTCTGATGCCGCAAGCCAGAAAAGCTCGACTGTGTGCTCATGCCCGAGGTGGAGAAGCCCGAGGTGGAGATGCCACCCACAGACTTGCCGCCAATCGACATGTTGGACTTGGTGGTGTACAGCGGCTGGTCAAAGTCACGGAAGGCCGACTGTCCGCCGAGCGACATGGTCCGTTGCGACTGGCCGTGGGAAGGCTGTGAGACGGGCGGCGAGGGGATCTTCTGCTGCTGCTGCTGGACATGCTGCTGCTGGGTCAGGTACTGGGGGGACTTCTGAGAAGAGCCTGTTCCAGTGCCGGCCTCCTTGGTGGGGCTACTAAGAGGAGGTGAATGCTTGGCTCTGTACCGTCCTCGCTCGGATGCAGGGTCCAGAGCAGAGGGGGCGTCGTAGGTGGGTGCAGGTGCCTCGTAGGAGGGACTGTTGTACGCCACCTTGTCGTAGTTAGAGTAGTGAGCTGGTGCAGAGGGAGGAGCCGAGTTGGACTCAGGTGCTGGCTCGGTGACAGGGGCTGTGATGTGTTCTTGAGCAGGCGCGGAAGCTGTGGCAGAAGCGGTGGCAACTGTAGCGGTCGTGTCTGCGTCTGTGGTGACGGTGGCTCTGTCATCTGCCACAATGGCTGTGTCCTCGTGATCTCCATTAGCCATAGCAGCCACTCCGGCAGCGACAGCGTCTTCGTAGGACGTGGTGTTGGACGGGGGAGCAAGCTGAGGCGTAGGTGGCAGCTCTTTGGTCACAGGATCAGCTGGCTGCTCGGTCTGCTTCTCGTGTCGCACCTCGGGGGAAGACTCTCGGGAGTCGTCCGAGATCATGGACCGTGTTGGCGACGAGTTGGACTGCACGGTATGGTACGACGACAGCGAGATGGCGGAGGCGCGCTGGTCCTGCAGAGTACCGAGGGGGTCTTTGGCGAGAAGAGACTTGCGACGGGCGTCCGAGGGAAGGACCATGGGGCGGGTTTCTGAGTTAGCGAGGGAAGGAGGGGTGTGGATCGACAAACTGACCAGTCGAGGAAGACGAAAGACTAGTCTTACGGTTGTACAACAGATCGCTGACGGAAAACTGTTATCCCGTAGCTGCAACGGAGCATCACTGAGCTGCATGTAGCTGTCACAATAACCGCGTGCTGTTGTGCCGTCATGAGCGACATGTGCGTGACTAATGTAAGTTACCCGTGTCCAATACACCAGGCAACATACGTAGCAGACACCATCGTCATGATCGAGCCCAATAGTAGCAACCGTGACAGCCGTTACCACAGCAACAGTCGTGTCTCGTACGACCTGCAGCACAGCCCTACAGGTGACACTGCAACGACGATCGCAGCCGTACCAGGTGGTGGTGCAGGCGCGAGGGCGAGGAGCGTCAAATAGTGAGGCTGGTGACGACATTGGCTGTGGAAACACACTCAGTGGCAACGATTTCCTCAATCACAGAGTTCTTCATCTTCCCCACAGATACAGTGGATGGGGTGATGCAGCCAAGGATGCAGCCAGAACACACAGTGTCAGGACGAATCGTGGCACGTAACCAGCAGCGGTCACATTCCTTGGTTTCATCCCACCACCGTATTTTTTTTCCTGCCCATCCATGGCTGATTATTTTTTCCATCACCGACCTAAAGTCTTGTGGACCCTAGTCCCGTATCTATTCTTAGTCTTGCGTTAGTACTCACCGTCGGAATGGGTCTTTTTGTGGAAGGAATGCACGGTGCTCTGTGTGGACGTGGAGGCGGCTGTGGTCGAGGGCGCGGAGGAGTCTGTGGAGGAGTACGACAGGCGAGGCGGCGGCGAGTGGTTGGCGGCCGGGGGGTGGGGACTGGCGCTCGAGGTATTTGTGGAGTGAGCTTGCTGGCTGTAGGTTTGGCCTCCGGTCACGTGTGAAGGTTGAGTCGGAGGAGGAGGAGTAGCCGAGCTGGAGCCTGCCGAGTTGGACGGCAGCGACGGGGTGCGTTCGTGCGACGGCAGATTGACCATGCTTTTGCGTCTGTATCGGTCGGGCACGGTCGTTGGGGTGCCTGGCTCGCTCAATGTGGGCTGAGACACGGACCGGGTGTTTTGGAACGACCCGTCCGACGAGGCGTAGTTGTGGGTGCCGTAGACGGAGTGGCGGGACGACGAGTGGGTCGAGTTGGCCGACGAGACCTGCGTGCCCGACGAGAAGGACGACGACGACGACCCGAACCGCTGGTTGAGCTGCTGCAGCTGCTGGAGCTGCGCCAGGTGCTGTTGCTGGAGCTGCTGGCTGGGGTGGTGGCTGGGGTGGTACGGCTTGTTGGGTTGGCGCAGCGGCCGTCCTGGCGACATTGATCGTGCGCGGGACATGGTAGCGAGTGTGGTGGTGCTGGGGAGAAGATGTGGTGGTCTAGTACCGGTACCAGTGGTGTAGCTGTCTTTGTGTAGCTGTCTATTTGTAGGCGAAGTTGTCAAGGGTGTAGCTGTGGTTAAGAGGAAAAGTATCCTGCGTTGACTTTAAAGGTCTGGTTTGTGTCTGTGTTCGTTTTCTTTTACAGCCACGTATCACGACTTTGAGAATGTCACCGAGACCTGTGAGACCGTAAGTAAAGGGGATGAGTCGAAGGAAATCAAAGGGTGTCTAAAAGACGAAGAAGGAGACAAAAGTGGTGGGGAAAAGCGCAAATCGAAAGATGCCGTTGCTAAAGTCGCCGGAATGCTGCTGCCAAAGAAAAATCTGGTTTCCACCTGCTTTCCAAGAGGTACAACTTGGTCTGTCGTTAGAACAGTTTCAACTCTCTTGAGTCAGCCTGAATACTCCCACACAAGACACTAAACCCTATCAGACCGAGTGCGGGAAGAGCGAAAAGCCAAAAAGCTGGATTAGGAAGTGGTGCAAGAGAAAAACGAGCGAGAGATTCCGAGCTGGGCGTGCCACAGATGAAAGAAGAGAGTATTATCTTACGCGACGGGCGTCCAGGTGCACAGATTGCCCTCCGGGGACACGTGCAGCGCTCAACTAGGAGATTTCCAAAAAACACACTTTTCACAAGCACCCCTGTTTCACGATGAGGGGGGCGACGAAAAAGCGCCAAAAATCGAGTAAAATACGTTGTGGAAGTTATGGCTGTAACCAGCTCACCTTCAGCTACAATATGGTACACTCAGAATTTCTCTACGACCTCTCCTTCACCTTCCAACCGTACCTCCCCAGCTATAAATAGAAGCTAATATTAAATGAGCGATCCTCGCATCCCGTCTCCGAGAATCAAATTAGCCCAGCGTTTCTGCCCAGCTGGGACGGTGCCCTATAAATGCGACCGAGACACAAACCGGTTTTTTCAACTCCAAATTGAGGCTGAATTCTCATTACAGACAATTGGGCCATTGTATGTACAGTACGGGCTCTTCTAAGACCTATGTTGAGAACATGTCATGCCATGTGCTGTCAATGCTGCAGCTACCAGTGAACAACGAGCTCGTAGAGACTATAGGAGGGTCCTGGAAACCCTTAAATCAGCAGGGACTACTGCCATATACACTGGCTCGTTAATCTCGACTATGGCGCTCTTTTTTTAACGCTCTTCTTACCTCTACTAACCCTTTTATCGCATCCTCTTTTTCTGCCATACTCCTCTCCAAAAGCACGTTGCTAAATTCGGAACACCAACGTGCAGCAAACGTGCAGGACGCTGCATCGTGTAGGAGTGTAAAAGGAGGTGCGTACAATGCGATTTAGAAGGGCATTGAGGCTAGAGGAGAGAGGGAAAAAGAAAAGCGCTGCAGATGACGAAGTTCTGAGCGCGATTTAGAGGCTGTCTGAATTTTCCTTGGTTTTTCTGAATTTATTCGATTATTCAACACCACTTTGCCAAACTCGGCTGTGCATTTTACTTTGACGAAAAAGCCGACAAAAACCCGAAACCAAAACCGAAACAGACCCGACAATATAGACGGCTGAACTGCACGGCATCTTTTAGCTACCAAAGTATTTCCCACTTTAGTTTGCTGGGGCGTCTAGTGTGGAAGTGGGGAGGTGCTAAACAAGTGGGGGCGGTGGTTGTGTACTCGACGTCGTTTTGCTGCTTTGATTTATATCTGATTTTTCAGAATTTCCAGATTTCATTTATGTTACTGATCATAAATCAAAATTTTATCGCCATTAATCCCAATAAATCGCATAAATCGCATAATCACCGTATCACCTAAACCGCGAATCCCCCATCTCGAAAGCTAAAAATCCCGCCCCACTGAATCGTACGTGTCTTGAGCACATATCACGTGAAGATCTGGCAACTTGCGTCGATCGCTTAGTCAGCCAAGCAACAAAGGCAACAGGGCCGATACGAGAGTTTATCGGAAAAAAAGCAGCAGAAGGGTGAAAAAGAAGGTGGGGCAGGAAGTGTTCCTGAGGCATGTGATTTTCACAAATCGATTTATTTGATTTTACCTGATTTTTGACGATTTATTTCCATTTAATGTGTTCTTTGATTTTCCTCGATTTTTCCCGATTTTCTCGATTTTCCCAATATTCAACGAAAACACCAACAAATCACGAATTACTAAACCTCTCGTACCTTTGGTTGTAGGCTCGCTTAACTCGGTCTGAGAACCTTAATCCCCAGTGGACCAATATGCACTAAACCTTAACCACAAACCTTAAAAATACAGCCCTGTCTTTTGGCAGTCACAGATGCAACCAGGGAAAAAACGATATATAGACAGAAGCGGATGTAGGGAGCCTAGTGATGTAATGGTGACATGTGAAGGTGTGCGTGAGGCTTCTAATCATGTGATCCGCTAAAAAAGAGGCAGCCTCAAAGTTACCCTACCTTGAACCCCTCAAAAGCACTTTGTATGAGTGTGGAGTGATTGCTTTGAATGTGCTTTTGATAGGGGTAACAGAAGTAATTTCAAATAGGGGTGGAGGTGGGTGACGGTAGAATGGCGAGTTTTGACAGAACTGCGGTTTAGATGACTTCCCTTCATCGTCTAGACTGACACCTCCCCTCCATCACCGCTCTTATCACTTTTGGGCTATTATTCGTCATTTTACAGCTGTTTCCGTCCGTCAAGGTTGTAGACAAGAGAAAAAAGCAGTGTGTGAAAAGGTGAATATTACCACCATCAAAAATACCACAAGTCATGTTACACTGGTAATATAAGGGGTATTAAATTGGCAAGCACTGCAACTTGTCGGCGCAGACTCGGCGAGTCCAACCGTGGTGTCAGATTCGCACCATCTTTACTAAAACAATAAATGTGGGCGACCACCCTCCACTCCACCTCAACGTTTGGTCTTCGCACAATGCATTTGATGTTAATCGTACATACCTCTCCCCCTTTAGCTTCAACTACAGTGCTCACTTTGTCAGCCCACTCGGATTCTAACGCAGAGAGCCGAAACGGGCAGGGGTCGCTACTCGTGCCCTCCTCCACCTCGCTAGCCTCTTTAGGCGCCTGACATATATAATACTGGAGTAGAGCCAGACCTCAGTCTAGCCACCGTTCTGGCTGCCAGATTGCAAACCTTATGGACCAAGCAGCACCACAAGAAGGGGGGACCACACTTAACACCGTGCTAGGGGAAAAAGTGACGTCCTCCACGTCGTCGGACCTCCACACCCCCAGATTCTCTCCGCCGTATCCGCCGTCGCGCACGTCGTCCATCTCGTCGTTTTCGTCGTCCACGCTCGGCCGCTTCTCCAAACTGCCTCTGATTCCCCGACGGGTGGCTGCTGCAGACCAAAGTCAATCTCCTGCAAATTCGCCCTTAAGAACCATGGGCGCTCATCTCCACCACAACTCCACGTCGTCTGCGCACGGAGAAAAAATGGCCGACATTGACGGATACTCGCAGTCCCAGCGCGACTTTTACACCATCAAGCCGCACCTGTATGCCCAGACGCCGGCCAAGAGCTCTCAGGGCCAACAGCAGTTCCATCTCAACTCCAATGACGCCAAAGACGCTACCAATGGAGCGGTAACCCCCACAAACAACCAGGCCCGACCCTCCAAGGCCGAGGTGCTCTTCACAATGACCCCCCAGGAGATCAGACTGACCCAGGCGCTCTGGAGCGAGCTGATGAACGATCCCGAGACCCTGGAGAAGTCTGCCGCTTACGGAACCCCCACCGCCCTCTTCTGTGAGCAGTTCTACACCAATCTCATGGCCGCCCACGCCGAGATCTCGTCCATCTTCCCCTCCATCAAAAAACAGTCTGTCGCTGTCGCCGGAGTGTTTGGACTGGCCATCAAGTCGCTCAACAATATCGAGTCTCTGGACGAGTTTCTGTGGTCTGTCGGTAAGAGACACAACCGAATGATCGGCGTCCAGCCCATCCACTACCGATGGCTCGGAGAAGCCATGGTCAAGACGTTTGCCGACCGGTTCGGAGACAGATTCACCCTGGAGGTCGAGACCGCGTGGATCAAAATCTACTCGTACCTGGCCAACAAGCTGCTGGCGGCCGACGAGGAGCCCAACGTGCTCATGTTTGCGCCCCAAAAGCGGTTCCAGCAACAACCCCAGCCCATGCTGTCGTCCTCGCCCCAGGGAGCAGGCATCTCTCCTACTTCCAGCTACACCGGAGGCTACCAGACCACCCAGGACGTGCGAAAGCCGTCCATCTCGAGCTCCATCAACACCCAGGGCCAGAGCCTGAACCAGTCCGTGTCCAACAACTCCACGGCTCCTACCTCGATGGTCAACTCCCAGAACACTCCCTCGGTCCCCGTGACTCCTACTGCCCACAATGCTTCTAACGCGGCTGCTATTTCAGCCCGACGAAACGTCTCGGCTGCTCCCTCGGTTCCTGTGTCTCTGCCTTCAGCTCCGGCTCCTGCTCCCGCTGCCACCGACTTCTCCACCAAGAACATCAGAATGAAGGGAGGCCGAAAGCACGGACGAAAGGGTAAGGACGACGAGAAGTGCGTTATTGCTTGATCGAACACCTATAGGACACTCGCCATTGACTGGCTTATTCACTTCTCTAACTAAATTTATCTATTGTGTTGAAAACGCCGAGTACAGGAAATATCGGTACCAATCGAATCGTAGCGCATCGAGGATCACCCTGATTGTCTCAGAAAACACGTGGTGCTGAAACTCATCTCGTTATCGCCGTTTATCTGATTGAAAAAATTAAGGTGGTGTTTGTGTGCAAATTTTCAAGTCGTCCGAAATCGCCCGAAAAAGATTCTGCACTAACCGCTATACCCACGTATCCGTTTGCACTGGAAATTACGTCAATACACCCCTTTCGGCCTATTTTATCGACACCGTAATTCCAGGCCACAAAAAAATACGTCAAACCTTATCTCAAACAATAAGGTTTTACCCCCTGAAATTTAGTCACCAGGATGTAGAGTGCTGGTGTGGGTGCTAGTGAAGAGTAATGAGAGATTGATAGATACAGATCTACTCAATGGGACTTGGGCAATACGGTGATATAATTTTTTTCTCTGTGCGACGTATGGTTTACCATTTTCAAATGGACTGTCGTCGATGCGATAAAAGGTTATTTGTAGTAAGGTTGTTCATGATGTGGTCTACACGCAGACTAAAAAGTACGCTAAAAGTGTGGGGTGATTACGTAAGGTTAAAAGTGGGTCCCAAGGGACTCGGCGAGCTAACTATTAATCTTAACTAATGAAATTGTGGTTAGAATAGATGAGGATGAGAGTATTTGAGAGTGGTGTTGAAAGATAAACAACATCGAAAAAGTGCCGCAGTAATAAGAGAGCCGGTATTATACGGATGTAAGCATTTTGAGCCCGAGTTAACGCTCCTTGACATCAATAAGAACACCCGTTTGTCTCACATCTGCGCCCAAGGTCAAGTAATGCTCAACTAAATGAAGGGACAAGGGATCTTCTCGGTCAACTTATCTTGAAAGCGATTTATTTCACCAAGACAATCTGAAACTGAGTGAAAAGTGAGACAGGAACCCACCAAGATAGTTCTCTTTGTTGAATCTGCCTTGATACGTCTTCTATGATGATGTAGCTTTCCACCATGTAATTGTATCTCAACTGCCAGAAAAAGCACACACTAAAGGATTTTATTGTAGCAGCCATAATTCGGGCTTCTATAGACCATCATGAGATACTCGGCAAGGCCATGAGTAATAAAAAGTACTGCCCTTTCAGACCGTGACCACGCTCAGCCACCTTTACGGGAGTTATACTCAGGACAAGCCTAGATATTCTGCACATTGCAACAGCAATGGGGTCGAGATTTTTCATTCAACACCCCAGAATACCCAGGAGACTCACTGTGCTATGGCTAAGAGCGTGTTACGTAAGCAGTTATGTAAGCAGTCTCATCAGAGAATATTTCAGAACACCACAGCATCATCAATTAGACACACAGCTACAAACACACCCTGAAGCACGTCAGCTGAGGAACACACACCGGAATTTCCCGACCCTCTTCTCATCTTTCACATTTCCTCTCCCTTTCATACTCATCACCAGCACTCATACAAAGCGGAAACGGGATCCCGAATAGACCCAAATCAGCCCAATCAGGACATCTCTGCTGCAGCTAAAGTGAACGTCGTTGAACAATGGTTTCTTAGGCAGATGTCTTCGCTGTTATCAGATGTGCAGGAGAGAGTATTGTACATGAGTCGACCGTACTTGTGTGCTGATAAGTACCACCCATAATACCAGAAAAGCCGACAATCGATCGATAACCAGCTCTTCTCTCTCCCAAGATACATCTGGCAACTTTTTCTTCCCCGGAAAGTATCTGAACTCAGACTCCCACGGTGTTTTGGGTTTCATCTCGCTTAATTGTGAGGGTTGGGAAATGAGACATAATCAGCAGACAGAGAGGGAAAAAAAGGAGATAATACTCTAGGTACATCTCCTGACTCTCAGCATCGCTCACATGTAACTTTCATCCACAGTCCTCTACCACCCACGTTTTGCGGAGTCCGAAACCCTATCCCCCTCGACACGGACTGACCTGCCAGATTGAACGTAGATAGCAGCGTAGATTGTCGTCGAGAATCAGAGTTTGGAGTGGAGAGATTGTGAGCAGGTGAGAACTGGTCTTGGCGGGAAATGAGGCAGAATATGGGGTGTAGTAATGCTTTATCGAAAGACCTATGATGCATACTTGGTACTGCTACCCGTACTGCACCATTCTTAAGCGAATACGAGTAAAGAGTTATGATAGAACGTTTTGCACATAGAAAACAGACATCTCCACTCACAAGCTCACGGCCAAGTCCGACGACCTAAACGGGTAGTCTCCCATTCAAAGTTACGTCAAACAGAAGACCAGACATAGCCAATATCCAAGTACCTTTGTCCAAGGCACGTGTGAGAAAGGCACGTGGTGATAGATGGGCTTTTATTGGAGATGGTGGGTATTGGTATACAGATGATTCGTGCCAGGGTAGAGTATCCATATCGGTAGCGTTGGTGTAAGCACTTTCAATTGTTCTTTCATAACGAAGGTCTTCACCATAGTGACAATTTGTAGAGAATACACCTTACAACCGTACATACTCACCACCACACAGGTTCAATCCCTGACCAAATACACCTCTCTCTCACTTTATCAGATCTACCTTCGTCTAATCTTCTGCTGCATACACTTCTCGTACGGATACACCAGCGGAACCTAACAGATCCGATCCGAACCATGAGTCAATAGTCGTCGGGAAACTATTTAAACGGGTTCGTAGACGCTCAATTGATGTAGATCCAACGTTCTCCACACACATCCGTCACCATGAAGTTCTCCAAGCTAATTGTATCTACCCTCGGAGCTTTGGCTACCGCCCAGAGCAACTCCACTGACAACTCCAACACCACGATTATCGTCACCAACGACGACTCGTGGGCCTCGGCCAACATCCGGTCTCTCTACTCGGAGCTCAAGGCCCAGGGATACAACGTGTTCATGTTTGCGCCTGCCGTCCAGCAGAGTGGAACTGGAGGCACTTTCAACCTTCCTCGAGCTGCCAATCTCACCAAGGGCGCTGAATTCGGTTCTGCTCCTGTTGGAGCCCCTAATTGGGGCCATGACGAGCACGACGACCATATTTGGTACTTTGACGGCACTCCCTCGGCTGCCATGTCGTTTGGTCTGGACTACGCAATTCCCACCATGTTCAACAACGCTACCGTCGATCTGGTGGTCAGTGGACCCAACGAGGGCTGGAACATTGGACCCTACATCTACACAATGTCTGGAACCAACGGCGCCATGTACTCTGCAGTTCTGCGAGGAATTCCTGCCATTGCCCTGAGCGGTATGAACAGCCACCAGTACTACGCCAACGCCTCGACTGCTGACAATGCCGCCCACAAAATCTACGCCAAGGCAGCCACCAAGATTGTCAACAACCTGGTGAAAAACACCAAGGATCGGGCAACTATCCTGCCCTATGGAGTGGGTCTATCTGTGAACCTGCCTCGAGCAGGAGACGTCGATCCTACCGGCAAATGCACAGATATCAAGCCGATTTTCACCCGTCAGACCGGCCCCGCGGCTATTGTCATGAAACTCACCTTCAACGAGACCACTAAGCGATTCACATACGGTATCACCAACTCCGAGGCCTCCAGAGCTTGCCTCAATGGAGACTGTCTGCTTCCCGATGAAAGCGACGTCGTGGCAAACTGGGGATGCTACGCTTCCGTGTCGGTGATCACGGCCGACTACGATGCTCCCAGAGACGTGGCTGCTGAAGTCCAGTTTCTGAATAGAGGAGAGGTCAAGATGGCTCCTCGAGTGTACGGCAGTTTTGCCCCTGTGGAAATTGGTGCTTACTTTTAAGTGGTAGCCGGAAAGAGTCAGAATCGGTAACATTGTTGCAAGTCTGTTAGTAGTCTTATGATGACTGGCTTGTTTTCCTCCTCCAAAACAGCAGGACTTGAGTTTTACTTCTTGTCCAACGACATATAGATTCTGATTTAGTTAATTTATTTAGATTCTCGAATTTGGAATGTAGCATTTGGCTGTTTGTATTGGTGTATTTGTGGCGCAGATGTGTATGTAATGTATGACCCATTCAGTTGAGTTTTAGTTGAAGAGAGTGAACATAGTTGAAGTTGTTGTTGGGATAAGAAGATGTTGAAGGGAATTACTTCCCTGTGATACTAGTAGTTCAGTTTAGTCAACTACAAATGGAGTGTCCCTGACTCGTTGAATAATTCATATGGAAGTCTGAGAGCTGGAAATCTGGGTATGAACTCGCTTCTGGCCTCCTTTTTTCACTTGTGGCTCTTCAAGTCAAATGTCAGCCGTTTATCAGAAGGGCCAGTTTTCGTTTATCAGCCGTGCGGCTCGGAATTTTCATAAAGCTTAATTGTATTTTTGTGACCTTAATAATCTGGGGAAAATGAAAATGTGGAATGTGAGCTGGAACATGAAGGTGAGGTGCTACACAGAAATGGAGGGGACGGGTGTTATTCTAGTGCCTGGTTTACCGTTTGTCTGAATTTTCGGACTGATTGGGAGCAATATGGAATTTGCGGATATTCAAGAAAATGTGCGGAATGCGCTGTGAGGATGGACGTGAGAACGGTAGTTCTGAGTAGCTATTATGGTGAGAACTGAGCTGGTGGGAGCCTTAAGTTGATCTCATCTCTACAAGCCGAGCTACAAGTAGTCGTTGTTGAAGTCTTATAGATTTGGAATAGCTTCTTGTTTGTTACACAGCAAGACAATTAAGTCTCTTCAGCCCGTATGACATCTGACGGCAAAGGGAAGATATTCTACATTGTATAGTTAGTCTTCTTGACTGAAGGCTGCTTCTCATTGTTCGAATTATGAACTTATCATTCAAAAAGGAGCACCTTCATTCTTTAGATAAAGTTACGATTACGCACCCATGTGCCTTATCTCAGCACAAGAAATCTAAGAGGGATGGAAGAAGGGTAGAACGATTTCCTGTCAGGTCGTGGCTTCAGTCAGTACACAAATGCGCTACTGTCTGTTCTTCAATCTCACAAGTGCTTCAATACAACTACATACTGTTGTAGAAATCCTAATCATCGACGTAATAATTGTCAGAGTATGGGCCGATGTAGGTGTCGTCAATTGGATACTCTAGCTCGTCTCTGTATGTTTCAAAATTGATAACGCAGTCTTTACAAGACGCCCATGACCCGAAATGTTCATTGAAACAAATATATTCTCTCGAGAGGGCATTGCGACAAGTGGATTCCTCGATGACATCTTTGAATTGTTGACTTGAGCTTGCAAGACAGTAGAGGGTGTAGACGTCTGCATAGTCGCAGATTCGGCTGAGAATTTCGGGTGGTAGCATGTGGCAAATTACAGAAGGTGAGATGGTGACTTTAGTAGCTATATATTTGTGCTAAAGTAAGACATTGTCTAGATGCTTTAGTTATCTGAAATGCCAGACCGTTGACTACGGTAGTAGCTTATTCACTAGCCTTAGTCTAGAGTTACTGTACCTCGTCGTCCTCAAGTCTTTGTATAACTGTCTAAACAAAACACAGCTCTTATCAGAAATGAAAAGATCACTTGTGTTGGAATACAAGTGGAAATTGCTAAGCATGAGCGCTGGACTACCTCAAGATTGTGTCTTTTGAAGAACACGCCTTTGTCGCAGACCTGATCAACGTTCCTGAGGGAGGAGTGACGGTGAACCTGGAATACTACTCCACCATCACCACCAAGGATAGCATTCTACACGCTGGCCGAACCAGGTGGATTCTGTGGGAGGAGGGCAACCAGTCTGAAGACGAACCCGAGAGACCCTGGAAGAGCGGACTGAGCTATCTTCCGCGTTTCACCCTTAACATCAACGACGGCAAGTACCGAGGCGGATTCGTGTACGCAGACGTGGACATGGAAGCCATCAATGCCGCCAAGGTTGTGGGGGCTTAGAGTGTTCAAGAAAACAATGAAAGCACTCAATAACCACCGTAAAGTACAGTGTTCGTTTTCTCATCTTCTAGTAATAAAGAAAGGTAATGTCAAGTACAGAGCCTCTTCATTTTGGTACAACTTTTGAAAAGGTTCATCAGTTGTTTAAGTAGTTCTTTTTAAATATGTGTTTGTGTCAGTTGAGTAACCTTAAATTTACTGTTAGTCACCTGCGATACTGGACACGTGATAAGCAAATAAGCTATTCTTCCCTTTTTTGTCGGGTGACTGAGGCATTTAGAATTGTCAGCTCAGATCTACTGGAATTCCTAAGGTGGAGGTTTAGATGTGTTCTTCAGAATCGTCTGTTGATTTTAGTTCGGTTATAGTTAACATTGATCATCTACTCAAGTAGCTGTCTTCAAATGCCCACTTTTTGTTACTTCCTGTTTGTGTTCGTTGAGTAACCTTAAAAGGACTAACCACCACGTATTAGTCAGCTACACGTGATGGTCAAATAAGCTATTCCTCTTGGGGAGGTTGAGGCATTTAGGATAACACGCTGAGATCTGAAGTATCACTTGATTCAAGAGGTCCACTGGATTATTCTGAGCCGGCAGTTCATTTCAGTTCAACTTTCACTGAGTTTGGACGATCAGTCAAGAAGTACTGTCTATTTCATGCATCAAATAGTTAGTAGCCCCCTCTTGGTCTTTGTGTTTGTTGAGTAACCTTAATTTTCCTCCCATAAACTTGCACATATAGCTTACGTCAGCCACACGTGATGGTGAAATAGGATATTCTGCTGTGATTTGTTGGGGAATATGAGGCATTTAGCCAGGTAGATTTGTGACCTTTTTCAAAGTCTTGAAACTCCTACCTATCGCCTAACAACAGCCCTGCAGGCTTGATAAATCAGTCAAGGTGAAGGATGATGGTATTCAGGCTTGTAAAGTATCGCTTGAAGTCCAAGGTCTTTGCCATAAATTACCGATAAAATAAGCTATAGACACAAGAAGCTGCCATAAAGTACCCAGAATTTAAGCTATAGACACAAACAAGTCCCAAGATATTACTCACAAGTCTCGCCAAAGAGGTCCCCAGTATTCCAGTATGTACGATGGCAATAGTCTCCACGACTCACAACCCTCCAACTACTCTCTCTATGCACTAAAGACTCCTACTCACCTCTTGTTAATACAACCAGCCATTCTGGCCATTACCATTATTGATTATATAAATAGTCTATTGTCCTTGTTCATGTCCTCCGAATATTATAAGTGTCCTGGAGCTGAGAAGGCAGCTGTATTGTACCTGGTCAGACTTCACACCTTCACTGATGTCCTACTAGTTGAGCTGTAGCCGTTCAGAGCTGCTCACAGCTTTTCACTGATAAGACAGTCCTAGCAGTGTTTTGCCGCTCAGATCTGCTTCGCAGCTCTTCACTGATATGGACGCTCCTAGCGCTCGTAGCTCGTAGTTGCTGCGCAACCACTCACTACTCTCGCTAGTCGCTTAGAACTGCCTTTCCCCCCTCCAAATACACCTCCAACATGGCCAAGATATCCTGCAGAATAATCCTGCAAATCGTGTTACTGAAAGCAAAACACGAATCGATCGCCTCAATGATCACCTGCTGACTGTACCCCTTAACCTGCGAGTCACGTGCCTCGTTCTGCAGCAAAAACCGGTAGTGAGCCAGCGCCTCCATATCCGAATACAGAGCAGAGATGGCGTTAAAGTACCGAGCTCCATAGTCATGATGGGGGTCAATCGGAGTAGCTGGACTCTCAGCCTTACCGTTGGCAGACTTCTCACTCTGAATGCTCAAATTCTCACTCGAGTGGTTGGCCAGCGAAATCTTGCGCTGGAACCGCTTGAACAGCTTGGAACTCGACGTGTCCTCCTTCTCCTTCTTTTCCTCCTTCTTCGAGAAGATATGGTTGGCCAAAAGTCCAATATCGCTGCTTCGACGGTTATTGGACGCCATGGAGTTGGTAGAAGGAGTGGGATGCGACATGACCGGGTGAATCGTGCTCTCAGAAGGCAACGAACTCGCCAAGGGGGTCAAGGTATCGTCCGAATCGGGCGAATTCGCGCCCAAGTCAATAATCAAGTCTCCATCGGCCTTGACAACGTACTGATGACGAGACAAGTTGTCGATCCGGGCGTCCAACCTCTCCAGAGCATCGTCAATCGACTGAGCAGACGTCTGACTCTTGTTTTTCGAATCTGCAAACGCCATAAACTCGCAAATCGCTCGACAATACTCGTCAGTAATGTACAGCCTTTTGTCAAGCACTTTAGAGGACATACTCGTGCTCAACGACCACACATCTCTAGGCACAAACAGCTTGTCAGTCAGGAAACCTCCAGCCGTATTGGTACCTGAATCAACCACCAGACGCAAAAACCACACTCCTCGAAGAGCCAAATCCTCCGGAGGCTTTTCCCAAGGATGAGGAGCGGTAGGCAGAGACAAAATGCCATACTGACCACTGGGAGTCGCTCCTTCAATGTTGTACTTGACGTTGACCGGTCCAGACAGGGTGACTGCGTAGTACAGGATGGGGAAGGACTTCAACGAGCTTCTCATTCTCGTCTTGGCAACCACCACAGCTGGAGACTCCTTAACTAAAGTACTGCCGCCACTGGAGTAAATACTTGACGAGTAGTTGGATCCAGAAATCGACGCCGTTTCAGGCGTACTGGCCACTCCTCCAGCTGAATTCGGGCCCTTGAAGGGGAAAATCGAAGTCCGCAGTTTGAGCGACGCTGAAGAAGACACGGAACGGAGCCCGCGCTTTGTGTTTGCTCCCGCGCTCGTTGCCGAGGCAACCGACGGCGCACGTGACTTGCCACGTGACAGAGACTCGTCCAGCTGCTCACCGGGCGTCGACGGCATGGGGTCGGCTGGAGGAGGCGGGGGAGCGTCCTGGTAGGGCGAGGGGGGGGACTGTGGGGAGGTCACGTGATTGGGGGAGGTCGCGTGCTCAGTCACGTGATCGGTAGGGGAGGTCACGTGATCAACGGGTGAGGTGGCGGCCACGTGATCAGCCGGAGAAGTCACGTGACTTTGCTGGGTCACGTGATCACTCACGTGATCGCCCTTCTCCTCACTGGGGATCGCAATCGGCGCACTCTGGCCTGCCCCTTGGGACACGGGAATGATGGTGTCCCGGGAGCCCGTGTCACGTGACTGGAGCTGGTCACGTGACTGTTGCTCACGTGACTGTTGATCCTCACGTGCTCCCTCCACAAACGGGTCCTCCGGATCAAACTCCAACTCGTGCATGTCTTCTCCGTCTGGCGATTTATTGCTCAACAGCAGCAAATCATTCAGGTCGTTTTCAAACTCTGCGAGAATGCTTCGTCGGACTCGCGGGTCGTCCTTGTCCCAGGGTTTGTTCCGTTTGACCGAGTCTGAGTGGTCGACGAAGGAGAAGTCCTCCTGGTCTGTATCGTCCTGGGGGGCGTGCTGTGACAGGTTATGACCAGTTGACAGGTTATGACTGGAGCCGTCGGTGACATTGTTCATGTCGTGGGTTACACCGCCAATGTCGTGGCCCTTCTTGGGAGTGCTAATCTGACTGGTTGAAGGAGGCGAGTCCGGGGCAAACTCGCGGGGAATCTCCTTGGTGCTCTTGAACGAGTCGACCGAGTCCGTGGAGGAGTCAGCATGCGACCGCGCTCGCAGACTGGAGCCTCTCATGGTCACGGGAACGTGTCTGATGGACGAGTTGCGGGGCGTGGGGATGAAGGTGGCGTCGTCGAGTGGGGTGACAGAGTCGGTGTTGGGGGTGGAGTCACTGGTTACACCGGGAGTGTCGTGGGTTACACCGGGAGTGTCGTGGGTGTCGCTGGTCACACTGCCAATGTCGCTGGTTACACTACTTATGTCGTGAGTGGTGCTCGGAGAGGAATCTCTCTCGCTGTCGTCCTTAGCGTTGGGCTTCTTGTTAGCGCGGACAGGGCCGCTTTTTTTGTTCTGCGTTAGTGCTGTCTGAATGTACGTCGCTGTAGTCCCCTGCAAGTAGGGCTTATTACCCCTGAATGTGCAAATCGCAGGGCGGCTAAAGCGCAACCCGGGCGGCTAAATAATATCGCCAAAAAAACATTAGGGGTAGAAACAAAAATAGGGTGGAGGTGGGAAAAGACGCTCATAAGACGCTCATAACCTATAGCAAGTCTGGCATAAGATTAATAGTCAGAAGTTATGACAACACCCAGAATGTAGCGACTATATCACCACATTGACAATGTCGTCACCACCACATCGCTAATGTCGTTACCACACTTATAAGGTCATCACACCATACTCATAAGGTCATCACACCATACTCATAAGGTCACCACACCACACTCTTAATGTCGTCACCACATCGCTCATGTCATCACTCTTCTCATCCTTCATACTCACCTGATCCAGGTCAAAAAACGGCGAATTTCGCACCAGTCCTTTGGTAATCCCGCTCAACTGCTGGAGCTCACGTGAATCCTTGGTCACGGGCTTGGAGCCAGTATTTCCGGCTTGCGCGTCCAGAGATCGCATCGAAGTCGTGCTGGAAAGCGAAGACACGCGTCGCGGATGCCCGTTCATGTCGTCTTCAAAAGTTGCGTCACTGTCTCGAACTTGCCCACTATCTTCGTTGTCCGTTACACTCTGTATGTCGGGGGTCACACGCTGTATGTCGGGGGTCACAGAGCCAATGTCGTGGTCGGAAAAATCGGAGGAATGGGGATCGTCCAGAATGTCTCTCTCGGCTGTAGCAGAGTCCACGTTGCCAGATGCTGTCGAAATCGCGTCCGTCTGATTATTACCACCCAAACGAGGCTGTTCCAGAGCTACTGCAGATTGGGGTAAGGTTTGGCTAGGGGTAGCGACGGGGTTAGGGGAGGGGGTTGCTGGGGTAGCAAGGGGGTTAGGGTCAGCGGTTGCCGGGGAGACGTCAGGGTTGGGGCTGTCAGGGTTAGGGCTGTCAGGGTTGGAAGTCGCGGTTGCTGTAGTAACGTCAGGGTTAGGGTCGGTAGTTACCAGGGCAACGTCAGGGTTAGGGTCGCTAGCCCCAGCCGCACCGCTGCCAGGTGTCGGGTTAGGGCTGCCCGCGCCCTTACCCATACTCGGCAAATTGCCCCCTTCTGGGACAGTCTCCGAGTCCTTGGAGTCCCTGCTACCCTCCCAGGCCGCGCGGAACGCCGAAAAGGGTCTGCTTAGCAAGCGCTCTTTTTTCTTCTCCTCCGAGGACGAGCTCGAGCTGGGGTTCATGGGCGAAGGTGGAGGTGAAAAGGAGGTGTTTGCGTCTTCAAATGGGGGTTCTGTGGGGTCTGCGGGGGTTGTAGAAGTGTTGGTGGCTGTTGAAGTGACTGTTGAAGTGTCGGGAGTTACACGGCTGATGTCGTTAGTTACACGGCTGATGTTGGGGGTGACAGAGGTAGTGTTGGGGGTCACACCGGTAATGTCGTTAGTCACACTGCCAATGTCGCGGGTTACACTGCCAATGTCGTTAGTCACAGAGATTGTGTCGCGGGTAACGTCCTGACTACCCTTCTCCTGCTGCAAACCCCCGGTCTGGCTGCTTTGCATATACTGGTAAGCTGCAAGCGAGGGCGGCGGAAGTTTTGGTGGCGGCTGCGAGGGAGGAGCCGAGGCGAGGGTCGGGGTTTGGGGCGAAATGAGCTGTAGTTTTTGTGGCGACGGTGGGATTCTGATTTTCGGGGGACGCTTTTTAGCCGCCGACTTAGCCGCCGCTTTAGCCGTAGGAACTGCCGCTTTACCAGCTAGCCCCCCCTCCAGTCGCCGGCGGCTTTTGATGCGTCTCACCGCGTCCAGTTTGTAGGCGTTGTATTCGTCTTCCGAGAGTTCCCATGGGGCTACTGAGGACAGCGAGGAGCAGCTGGTGGAGGGTCTGAGAGTGCGGGGTAGGGAAATCAGATGGTTTGTACTTGTACTTGTAGGGTTTCCAGCACTTTGGGGGGGTTGCTTAACCGCGTAGTTGGAGATAGAGTTGGGATAGTTGAACTCTTTAGTGAGATGGTCGTCAATGTTTGATTCGATTGACGGTAGAGAAGGAAGCGATGGTAGAGAAGGAAGAGAGTCGGAATCACTTTCCAGGCTCACCAGCGACCTCAGGCTCTTTTCCCGATGTCTCAGGCGTTCCAGAGAGTCCAGACGGTCACTTTCCTCGTCGTCGTACTCTCTGGGGTCCATTTTGTGCTCTTTATCTGATTTCCAGCCCGTGTAGACCTCGAAATTCATTCTCGAAAACCGTATAGGCGCGAGTTCAGGCACCTCAGGCAACTTGGGCACTGTGTCTCCGTTACTGAGCGAAATCCACGCCGATTCGTCATTGGAACTGAGAGTATGACTGTCACACAGAGGCATAGGAGGAGACTGGGGGTTTTGGCGTGAGAAGAAGCGTAACATGGTACAAGAAGGGTGTCGTGGTTCTCTTTTGGTCTGTTTGTGGCACTTGTCCCTGTTTGTGCTCTTGTTTTTGTACGGGACTTCTTCCTCGAAGGAATCCCAGGTAGTGAAGAAGAAGGCCTTTCGCACGGATCAGAGTCTACATGGCTAATGCACCTTATCGGTCTGCGACAAACTGGAGGATGTAAGAATGTTTGATCTAACAGGTTTCGGACGTTTCAGACACTAGTATGTTTCACCTAATTGGATGACGTTCACAATTAGTGTGTGTCAAACTTGTATATAGAAAAACACACGTTCTTGAGGTCGTCGAAATTCCCCAATAAATCTACGAGTACAAGTATTGGAGTTGTTTCCTCGTCCACTTGCACCCCTGTCTATGCCTTTTTGTTTTCAATTAACTTACAGTGCCTTTTTGATTTGATTCGGATATACTCGCCGTTTTAGTTCCCGTAACTTTGTCAAGTGGGTCGAGGGAATGGAAATTGAGAGGATATTACGAGAAATAAATGACAATAATAGGACTATAAATGTGAGAAATACAATCAATAAATTCCCTTGATGGCTAAAATCACATCTCCTCACCGCCTCTTGTGATGTTGCTCCAAACAAGCAAACAATACAACCACCTGGCACTCTTCTTCTAATGTATCCTGCCGTCGCTGCAGAAAAAGAAATACCACCATTTTTGAGCTCAGCTGAAACTGTCTTAAAAAGGAAAAGAGAATAATATGGAATACCCACATGAGACCGGGTACAGTAGGCGTTTATTTTAGTATAATCCATCTCTGATATTCTCTTTCTGGAGTATTAATCACAAGTACTCCGTACTTGTGTGTTAAGCTCACCCTCAAAGTTCAAAACGTTGGTCCATGCTTTGGGTCTGCAGTGCAGAGTGCAGCAAAACGGACACAAAATGGGGCCCAAAGTGACCCAAAAATGACGCCAGAAAAATGAAACAATTTCAAATAAAACGGGGAAAATTTGAACGAAAACGCGAGCCTCATATTTCACGTTTTCTCAGCAATATTCTGCTACTACTTTCTCAATTTCTTCATTTTACACACACTTTTACCCCCCCTTCTCTCTCCCCTCATCCGCATGGAGCAACCGCACTCTCTCAATGTATGGAAGTTCAAGTACGGTCCGTACAGCACCGTAAAAAAATGCACACAAAAGCAGCCGTCACGTGACCAAAAATACCGACCACATTCCCGCCCATTCCGGGTCTCGTTTCAGACGGGTTTCACCTCTGTTGATCTGTTTCACCAGGTCTGGCATTTATTTTCCAACACTCCATGTCTCTGGTTTAACTCACCTACCCCTGAATCTGCTATTGCCTTAATTATGTCTGGACGGAAAACTATGCCAGGGTGGCCTGAGGTGAGCTGGAAAGGTGAGAGATACATGGTTCGGGAGCGTGGAACGAGGGGAGTTGATTGGGTGTCTTTCTGGGAAGTTTACAGGTTTTTCCGTCGACTTTGAAGTCTTCTTGTGGGTCTCCTATTTATGATTTAGTCTCACAATTTTAAATGGCGTATGATGCCAAGAATACAAGTGGTGATAGTAAAATAACAGTGGATCCAAATATTAGAACTCTTGCCCCTGAATCTCAGTGTTAACGTTCGAATACCAGGTGTTCAGTATTCTTTTGTTTATTTTATTATTACTTGTAATTATTCATCTGTTTTCCAACTTTTTTTGTACCATCCTTTTCAGCAATGCTCACCCCTTTCGTATTTGTCCGTATAATTATTCCACACCTCCTAAAAGTCCCCTCTCGGCAGGGTCCGAGGCTTGCTTCCTCTTGTGCTTTTTGTGGATATTTCACCTGCATTTTTCGTTTCGGACCTTTGCACCAAACCGAGAACGAGAGTTTGCTGAGGTTTTGGGGAATGACCGAATTGTACGTTGATATAGCCGTTCTTGGGCTTGAAATGGTGCTGTGGTTCCGGGGGGTTCAGATCTGAGCTCAGAAAAGACGTATATTGACCGTACGTGGAGTGAGGAGTGGTGGATTGTGTAGTTATGCATATACAAGTCATAAAAGTGGTCATGTGACCTTAACACTGGAATGAGTTTTGCTGCTATGTGTGGATTCGCACTCTTAGACTCTAGCAGTGAATGTATGATAGTTTCATCTGTAAGTAGAAGCCACATGGCTTTTACAGCTCAACAATTAATAGATGGAAATATAATATTTAAGTATTCAAACTGATCGTGTAGCCTCGCGCTGATCTCCTATTCCGTCAAATATGAAAAATCTCTTCTCCCTGTTGCGTTGAAGCACAAAACATGTCATGGATATCTTGAAACCGCCCAGTCCTCACTATATTATTAGTGTGTGTGTCACGTGCTTCTTGGTACCTATCGCTTTAATATATAGTAGCTACCTTTTGCTTTCCTAGAGCTATATACTGATGACATATTTTGAGTGTGTGTGATTACGTAAGGTAATTACGTAAGGTCTTTTTTGTTGGTACACTCTAAATTACGTAATCGTTTCAACCTGCCACAGCACTGTCATTATCAGCGCCACAGTAGAAATAATAGTATTGTGATAAGCAGCTTGAATTCCTCTTTAGACTGATACCAATAACAGGTGTTTTCCAGGGTTTTTCTCGTTCCAGATGCTCATGACGATTAGTAATAATACACTAAACAAGACTTGCGAGATATCCAGCAGAACATTAAAGTGGGTTATTATAGCAATGTGGGTACTCAAAAGGACCAGGAAAAGCTCCCTCGACCGTCTGTTCTACTCCCGAAGCCTCATCTCTACTATTTGCCACGTTTGGCGGCCAAACATGCAAAACCCACCCCGATTTTTACACCACGTGACTCTCACATCTCATCTCAATCCACACACCAAATCTTACTTGCTATTGCCACCTTTTTTAAACGAGTAGTTAGTGTTTGTTATCCCTGCCACTGGTCACATGACAGTGCATGACGAAATTTTTTTTCTGGAGCATGCATATTTCAGCGATAAGAAAGTCTGAAGAGCACAAATTACAGTACTTGTAATTTCAACACAACACAACCAGGAAAATGTCTGCCGTGGGATCTCTGATTTTTTGCACGGACTGCGGCAATCTGATGGACCCGCAGCTCAACGCCGCCAAGGACCTCGAGTGTCATCAGTGCGATGCCTCGTTTCCTTCAGCTAGTGAGTATGGAGGGGAAAGGGGGGGTGAATGATGATGTGATAGATCAGGCGAGAGATCAGGTGATGAGGCATAATGATTGGTTTCGGATTGGATGATACTAGAGATACCAGTGGAGATGGACTATGAGGGTAATCGAGAAGATGGAGATGTTAAGAACAAGATTTTGAGAACGAGGAGAACAAGAGGAATAGGTACGACAAAGATATGGATGGGAGGAGTATCATTGAGAAAAGATTAGTCACGTGACATGTGTTCGTCTTGCTTGATATTTGACTGCGAATATGATGCTCTAGGACATCTGCTGATTGTTCATCATGAGTTGATATGGGAGGCTTGGCTTGACTTGAGTAGAGTGCTTTGACTGAAAGGCTTTCATAGTCTTTGTTGAGGCTGTTCAGGACATATCACCATTGGTAGGAACTTCTCAAACACTATGATTGCAATCAGTCAATACAGCTAGATGATCAGTCTCAGAGTTGTATGAGCAAGTTCTTATCGTACTCTTCAGTTTGAGCAAGGCTGTCTTGTCATCGAGATGGTCAAATTCCTGGCTCAGTTGCTTGGGCGCGAATTCTGGAGATGACATTTTCGTTCCTCTTGTGGATGCTTTAGTAACACAAGGATGATCTTGACTATCTCGTTCAGACGGTGATTCGAATAGCTCTCAAGGTGAGCGACTTCCCGAGTCAGTTGTCTAAATGATTTGTGCTGATATCTTGCTCCTACTGGGTACTCCTCCCTGCTGTTTGATACCCAATCCAAAACCCCCATTCTGTCTCTTATGAATACCACCATCTAGAGTGTTCTATTTGAGTCACAGTGAAAGCCTCTTGCCCAGAGATGAGAGAGTGATCGTTTAGAAGCGTTGGAGACGTGCTTCTCGAGAAATGACTGCTGACAGAGGTCGAGTGTTTGCAGCAGTGTGTTTGAAGACGTGCTTTAGTTTGACTGTTCATGTCCCAACAACAGATTCTCGAAGACAACTACGATTCTCATAAAACTGCACGTACTCTGTATCTTCTCCCAACCATAGTATCAGTCTCTCTTAACTACCTCCAAACGAAGCAAGCAGGACTTATCATGCTCAACATGCTCAATCTCAATGTCAAATCACTACCAATCTCATTCACTCTCAAGTCTCGAATCATCCACTTTCAGACCTCAAACCTCAACCACTTCATCAGGAAAACCACTCGCAGCAAGCTGCTCTTGCTTTTCGGCTGTTCGGCTACTAACACAGACACGTCCAACCTCACCGTCGTCACGAAATCCGCCCCCGACGCCTTCCCCTCTGCCCTGCGATCCAAGCGATCGGTCGTCAAGACATCCCTGGCAGCCGGAGAAGCCGACGAGGGAGCCATCATCAAGGAAAAGTGCCCCGAGTGTGGCCACGACGAGATGCAGTACCACACTCTGCAGCTGCGGTCTGCCGACGAAGGAGCCACCGTCTTCTACACCTGCACAAAGTGCCACTACAAGTTCCGAACCAACAACTAGAGGAGCGGTTATTTATTGTATATTAGGGGGAGAGCATTGTGGAATAGATTTGATGGATTTAGAGAGAGGGTGTACGTGTGTGCCATCTGTAGAGAGACTGGAGCATGAGATGTCGTATTAGTATCCCAGGCTTGGCATCTTTATAAAGGAGAGTACAGTACGAGCATGTTTATTACCGGTACTTGTATTTGTCCAGTATTGTACTATCTCCACTTGAACATTCAAACTTGTATCTCCAAATATAAGCAACATTAGTATTGAAATGATCCTTGAGACACAAGAAATACAGCCTTATAGTCTATGTATTCTTATCACGCATATTGAACGGGCTGTCCAGGCTTATAGATTAAGGTGAAGGGAACAGTTCAGGGAAGACAAGTTCAGAAATCCCCATATATCAGCAAAAAAGGTATCAGAACGATGCTTGTGAACATGCCGCTATTATGAAATAGCTAGTATTTACGCAGCGTGATTATTGAGCGAGTTAGGCGGGTTTGCAGATTAAAGTGATGAAAAGGAAGCTACGCACTCCGAATCTCGAGTATGAGGTATCGTAAATACTACAGACGTGGATGAAAAACACATCACTGCACTCCTCTCCACATCAGCTATCTCTTTGTTGCATTCGTTAGTCTGTAGTTATGCTATTCAAGTTTCTAGTTGTATTCTGCACGCTAGAATGACACCCGACACTTGGCATGTAGTTAGGCACAAGAAGTTGAAGTAAAGAGCGCTCTAACTCTTTCTAAAATGATGCTACAACAGCCAAAAGTTGATTATTGCAATGTCCTCGGTTCAAGGAGTGTACTGATACTATTCACAATGCCGTCTGATGCTTCCTCGTGAAGTCGATGTGATAAGGTAGAGGGGAAGCCTCTGATATTACTTGACGTGAGATGAAACATGTACACTCTAATCGAACTCAAAAAGTGAACAAGAGTCTATATAAATTAGTGGACTAATCCCATGTTGTCTTCTTCTTCATCCACTTCTTGCCCACTGAACGATGTAGCAAGTTGTAGAGAAGATGTCTCTCACACTATTTGACCTCCAACACGTGATTGTAAGCCTTCAGTGCGGTATTGCGATAACGTTGATATACATGTACAGTACATCTTTCATTTCTCTCCAGTCGGGTATGTTCTGATTTCCCCTTCTTACTTAGCTTTAGTTGACTCTCATCTCACAGTTGAGGCCATACTGAGCATTGGGAGTTCAAGTGGGCCGTTTTAGGACGCGATTTCGACCAGTTTTTCTCTACTTCTTGCCATCCGTGTCAGTACATGCATGCAATCTATATGTCTATGAGGCGACCTCTGTTCCTGTCATCTTAACGTCGTCTTCTTTTCGTTCTCCTTGTTCGTCCCCCTTTCGCTCCTCCTTAACCTCCATCTCCTTCTGTTCCTTCTCCTGCTTTTTCTTGAGAATCGACTTCCTTGCCTGTTCGATCAGGTAGTCGTAGTCCTCCTTGTGTTTCTCCACCCACTGTCTATCGTCAATGTTTTTGATGGTCATTTTCACGGGCTGGGCGTTTTCGTTTGCCACAACAGTGTTTTCCCACCGTCTGAGATCATCCTTGATTTCACTCTTTGATCTAGGCGTCTTATTGTCCACGTTAGCATTCCACAATGTCACCCATTCGTCATAGCGTCTGAAAAGTGCCTGTTTAGTTCCTGATGTAGACAGTCCCTCATCCTGCAGCTTTCTTCTTACGCTGACGATGCTTTCAGACGCTTGGTTCACACGCTGAATCTTCTTCAACGGTTTCGTCTTCTTCTTTGTGCCCAGCCAGTTTCCTCCGCTGCTTGTGTCGTTGCAGTTATTGTCCAAGTGTCTGTTGATTGCTGATCCTGGCAGCATGGCTTGACACACTGGACATTCGACCTGGATATCGTCTGAAGAGTCGAGAACCGGTTCTGTGTAGTTTTGACGGGCCCGTTTGCGTCCAGAACGGCGTCTTCCATCGTCCAGATCCGGACTACTGGGCAGTTCTGTGACTTCTGGAGTCGGCTGTTTGGCTGCTTCCTTCACAACTCGCAGTATAGTAGCTCGATGTGCACCAAAATGCTCCACGAGGGTCTCCACGGTGACGTTTTTTCGCAGCTGCGATATCTGCTGCTCTTGCATACACGTAGGACATCTCTGGCTGGTGTTTGTGAGATACCGCTGGATACACAGAGAACAAAAGGTGTGTCCACATCCCGTGATCATGGGAGCGGTGAAAAACTCCTTGCAAATGTGGCATCGCAGCGTCTCGTCAATGTCTTTGAGCCCGCTGAGCTTGGAGTCGATCCAGTCGCTGGGATCGGGAATATCGCTGTTCATGGTCGGTTGTCGCGAAGAACAAGTTTTACGCGTTCATGCAGGTTAATGGATCTGAGTTTATTGAATAATATTGGGTTAATAAGATGGGAATAAATGGGTAAATTTGAAAATAATTGTGTGACAAAATAAGAAGAGTAAAGGGAGTATAAAAGATGAAGAAAGGATGCGATATGCCTCTCCACAGATCAACTGTGTTCTGAAATGTTCATTGTAGCCTCTTTTATCAGATAAAGTGGCGATAATTGGGCCTGTTATAGACGTGCAAATACGAGAATTGGAAGAATATATAGAAGAAAGAAGAAACAGAGAGCTAATAGCGGCTCTGAGATAATGGCAACATATCTCAATGTTCTGCACCTTCCTATTGCGGTACGATTGTTTTGTGTAGACAGCATGCACGATAACAGAGCCTTAATCACGACATGTGTATATGAAAGTAATTAAGGAGTAAAAACACTTCCCATCTAGTACAAGTCTTAGACACCCCTGATTCCGTTCATTCGCAGTTACATATCTGACATACGATACCCCTCACTCGATCTATCAGCCACACACAAACACGACCAGTCTCATTACACAATACATATAAACACCCTCCACACCATGTTTTCCACCAAGAACATGGTCTCAGTCTACGAACTGGCAGGAGTAGTTCTAGTCCTGGCGCTCTATACCGCATATCTTGGAAACCTGCCTACCTTTGACTACCGAACCGCCCGTGGAGGGAAGCTGAAAAGGCTGGAAACCATCGAAAGGTGCATCTCTAGACTCGAAGACGAGATCATAGAGCCTTGTAACCAGGTGGAGAGAGATATCAGACAGATTTTGCCTCTGATCAGACGGAGATATGAGGAAACAAGACCCAGAGTCAAGCTTCCTATTCCTATCAAGAGAAGACCTAGACATGAGCACCTCAGACTGTTCAGATACACTCCCCAAAGAAAGGCTTTTGTGAGAGTAAGCAAAAGTCACCAACAAAGTCCTAACAGAAAAAAGCCATCTGCTATTCGGTCAAACGAAAACGCCTTCGACATGACCAAGTTGAGGAAACTGAACATGAAGGGCGTCAATACAGAAAAAGACCCGTTTTTGAACCCCCAAGCGAGACATCCTCTCAGCTCTGTCGTCTGTAACCAGGCAAACAGAAGGTACCCCAAGCGTCTTATCCCAGAGAGTGGGTTTTAGTGATTTAGAAATAATGTGATTCCAGTTATATATAAATTGTTTCATCGTTCAGTGCTTATACTTGTATGCAGAAGGTCTCTAGGCAATACACCCTGTTGACTATACTCTTTGTTGTATAGACTATCGTCCACCCTTGTAGTAAATTAACAGCCACCCTACACCCACATATTCTATTTCTCATTAATTACGGTCATTACAGTAACACCTTTTGGTGGTTCATAACGGGTTCATCCTCTACTGCTGCTTCTTGAAATATCCAACGGTGGACTGGGCAGGAGCAGGGGTCGCAGATCGGGACACAATGACGGCCAGCACCCACTGGGGCAGCCACAGACCAAAGAGCACCTGCCAGGTCCACACCTGGTTGCCTCTCAGCGACCACAGCAGCATCTGCAGGATTTCAAACGGCGAAATGTGCAGCACCGCGCCCACGGCAGCCAGCCAGGTCCAGGGGCACGTGATGATGAGGATCAGCAGGTTGGTCTTGGTGTGTGCGGAGCCGGGTCGGATGAAGTTGAACGCCACGGTCAGCAGACCCAGAACCATGGCCAGCGAAAAGTTGATGGTGGCCAGAGCGGTGGTGACGAGCCCGTGCAGCAGAAGCGAGATGGCCAGAGTCACGTTGGGCTCGGCAGGCGTGTTGGCAGGATGAGGGGGAGGAGAGGGAGCCACGATTGACAGGATAGGCAGACAGGCACTGATGACAAACAGAGACGTCAGAACAGGGCCCACGGCGGTCGTGGGGACTACCGTGAGCACTCCTCCGATCGTGGTGCATGCTCCAAACACGGCAATGATGGTGAAGAACGACTTGACCAGCGAAGTCGACCGGTTGGGCTTGGTGGCGTACAGGTAGATGGCTGTGAGCGGGAACGAGGCACACACAAGCACGGCGCTGGGGAGATAGGTGCCGATGGACACGAATTTCGTGGGCGACAGCAGCAGGTAGAAGAAGAAGGACTGGTGGAAGTGCTCGAGCAGGTTGTTGATCGACCGCAGCGTGCTTTCTGCCATTCGGCCAAAAGTCGTGATATCGAAAGGTCCGTTGGTTCCTCGAGCCCGCAGGGTAATGGCGTCGATTCTCCAGCCTGAGAACGCCTCGGAACCGGGACTGTTGCTGATGCCGGTGGTCAGCTGGCGTGTCATTCCCGACAACATGATCTTCAGCCGGTTGGCGTACCGGTTGAACACGTCCATCTGCTGGTTTCCAAAGAACTCCTTGAGCGCCTCGGGCATGTACTTTTTCACAAAGCTCTCGTCGTGCTCGGTGACGCCCTGAATAACGGTAGCCAGGTTCTCAGTGCTAGCGACGATGACAGCCGTGTTGATGAGATCCAGGTTAGGCAGCTGGCCGTTCAGACCCTCGTAAAACACCTCCATGAAGTCAAAGTGTTCACTGGACCCCTCAGGGTAGTCCAACACCACAGCTCCCTCAATAGCTCCAGCGGTCAGAGCCAGACTGGTATGGTAGGCCGTGACCCAGGATCGCAGAGCAAAGCCCGAATCGCTGGGAATCACAAACACAATGTTCTTGCTCCACACACTCCATCGTTTGAGGTACTTGGCCAGCGCAATCAGTACACTGATTCCGCCAATGTTGTGTTCTCCATCCTGGTTGATCCAGGGAGCCACCAGAACCATGGCCTCGGCATTGTCACCTCGAGGAGCGTGCATGACACCGTAGACGTTGGTGCCGTTGAACGACTCGGAAAAATGGTCCACGGACCACTCGTGTAAAGACGTCTTGAGTCCAATGTCTGCCAGAAAGCCGTCCAGATGCTCGATTCGCTCCTGCTCATTGATCAGACCCTGAGCTTCCGAATTCACAATCGCCAGGATCTCCTGCTTGTACGCACGCACGTGGTTCCATTCACTCTCGCGGAAATGCGTGTGTGCCTGTCCTGGAAGCAGCGCGTTTTCACTGACATAAGTGTATCGATACTGGCCGTCCAGAGGCAACACGGCCATCCACAGCGCGCCAATCACACTCACCAGAAGCGATAACAACGGCAGCCAGCCAATGATCTTGTCCCGCAGACCCAGCCGACTGGCCACTTGCGTCAGTTTTTCAAACAAGCCCATGGTTGTACAGGTATGGTGGTGCTAGGTGTACGAGTCTGCTCTGACTACGTGGGATTATGCATGTCCAAAATATACTTTGGCGTAAACTTCGCGAAGTGAAGGGAAAGTGGGAGACGAAAAGGACCTCGAAAACGTGACGAATGGTGGGGGTTTTGGGGTGATTAGTAAGCAACCTCTCCGGTCACGTGACCAAAACCTCACGTTCTACTACTCCAATTAAGGTTTGAGTATCACCGGCAACCTGGCCGAGCGGTCTAAGGCGCCAGGTTAAGGCCAACTCCTTAACAAATTTCCTGGTCTCTTCGGAGGCGAGAGTTCGAATCTCTCGGTTGTCATTTTTTGCCAAAATGGAGGGTTCGGGAGTGTTTCTGCATGCTGTCGACTTGTGCTCAGTTTTGCCGGTTTGAATCAGGTTTCTATGCAGGTTGCTACAAGTGATCAAATGCACAGTTTCCTTCTATTCTCACATAATGCGAAGAGTTTGATCGACTTGAATGTCGTATTGTGATATGCTCTCGTACAGACATCCTTGATCTACTCTCTATTTCATGTCAATTCTTTTCTTCCAACATTAGACTAGCTCTTATTCTGCTCGTTTATCCCCGCCTTCGGACTCCGAACGCACGTTCAAAGCTTGAACACCTCGGTTGGCAGTCTTGCAGGATACAGGCCTGGTTCAAACGTTTCGGAAGTGATTTCGCATGATTTTGCATGACATTTTCTCATTCGAGTTCCAGGAACTCTGTACTTCTACCAATATCTGCACCTTTCGGTCTCCGAATGCGAGTCAGTGCTGTGAGTCTCTACTTGTAGGTACGGTAGTCATTCTGTTCAATGTGGGTATCGCGAGTTTTGTGTCCTTTTTAATTATTCCCGATTTCTCTTGATTTTCCTGTATTTCCAACAAATCATTTCTAAACATTTTTTAATGTTTTCATAAATCCACTTTACCCTCATGCTCTATTTGCTCGTTTTCCCTTTCGGTTTCCGATATCCAACTTTAGCTTGCTACACCACGGAACGGGAGCTAATTACACAGCTTCGGAAGGCTTGTGCGGCTTAAACGGTTGCTACAGTCTGACTAATGACACTGGTGGCGAATCTGTGGAAGGTGATGGAAGGAAACAGAATCGTGTGTGCTCATCCGCACTGGTTTGTGTTTCTGTCATCCGCATGGATTTGTCATAGACTTGTAGTAGATCTCTTGGTGTCACTTGTGCATCTCAAAGTGCATTTTTACGAGCTACCCCTTTGGTTAGGGTCGCCAGAAAGCTTGTCTATTACTAACAACCGTTCCTGACGGAGATAAGCCTTGTGACGGATATAATCAACGGACTTTGGAGAGACAGAGTAAAGGAGGTGAAAGAGAGCTGGCAGAGAGGTGAAGATGTGATAATGGGCTGAAGATGTTGTTGCGTGACTTACCATTATACATGTGTTTTGTTTCCCCTCCTTGTCATATCTTATTAGGTCAGTATTATTGCTATAATCACGACATCTCACTCTAGGCCCACCTTCTCCACCTGCAGGAGCGCTTTTCATAAGAGAGCTTGGCTGCATGCAGAGTGCAAAGCCTCTTTGAAATCACTTTACGCTTTGTAGTAAACCCGCCGCCCTGGTTTATCCCCATGGCAAACTCTTTTGCGCAAGGCTGACAAATGAGTATGGTTTTCAGCAAGGACAGAGAGAGAGAGGGTGGCTTATAAGACTTGGATCGGCCTCTCTTGTCAGCAACCACTCATACAGATCAAGAGAAAAACATAGCATGGATACAGCCTTCTCGCAACTGCTCAACTTTGTGTCTCGAGGCCGGCTGTTTGCCTACCCCGAGCAACGAGCAGGGTTCCAGGTGCCCACCCAGTTTTGGCACGGTCCACATACTCATGAACATGACGACGTTGAACGGGGTCTGGAAGACGCCTTTGACGGAATAGATGTGGAGCCTAACCGGGGCAACCAAGACGATAGTCCGCTGGAAACGTCAGATAATTCCATTGTCAACAATAAAGAGAGTCTGGAGAAAGACGCACATAATGACGACCTGTGTGTGGGTTGGTACGGACCAGACGACCCGGAGAACCCCCAGAACTGGTCGCCATTAAAGAAACACTTTATCGCCAGCCAGGTGCTCACGCTCACCTTCTCCGTCTACGTGGGATCGTCCATTTATACTCCTGCTCTTCCCGAGATCATGGAGCACTTTCACATTTCGCAAACGGCAGCTCTGGTGCCTCTGTCGGTCTTTGTTTTCGGCTACGGTATTGGGCCCATTGTCTTCTCGCCGCTGTCTGAGCACCCTGCCGTGGGCCGAATGTGGATCTACGTCATCACCCTGCTCATCTTTGTGTGTCTGCAAGTCCCCACAGCTCTGAGTCCCAACATTGGATCTCTGATCATTCTGCGGTTCCTGGGTGGAGTCTTCTCGTCGCCAGCTCTCGCCACCTCGGGAGCCACGTTCGGAGACATTTACCAGATTGCATACATCCCCTTTGCTCTTGCTCTGTGGGCCATTTCCGCCATTTGCGGACCCGTGTTTGGACCTGTCCTGGGAGGTGTGTTTGCTCAGGTGCTGGGATGGCGATGGACCTTCTGGATGCTGCTGTGGATCTCCGGAGCGTGTCTGGCCATCCTCTTCCTCTTCTTCCCGGAAACCTCGGGAGCCAACATTCTGTACCGACGAGCCAAGCGACTGGAAAAGCTCACTGGCAAGAAGTACACCACTGCTGCACGACAAGAGTGGGCTACCAAGAAGGTGTCGACTGTGGCCTACGACATTCTGCTGCGGCCCATTCTCATCACCTTCACCGAACCCGTGGTCTTTGCGCTCGGTCTGTACATTGCCCTGCTGTACTCCACGCTCTACAGCTGGTTCGAGGCCTTCCCCATCGTCTTCACCGAGGTCCACGGCTTCAACACCATCCAGTCCGGTCTTGCATACCTCGGTCTGATTGTGGGAGGCTTTGTGGGAGTCGGAATCTACCTGCCCATCATCTACACCAACTTCACCCGACCGGTGCTCCAGGGCAACTTCCCTCCAGTCTCCATGTTCATGAAACTGTGTCTGATTGGGTCCACGATCTTCCCGGCATCGCTCTTCTTCTTTGCGTGGACTTCCCACAAGTCCATCCACTGGATCGTGCCTATTGTCGCCTCTGGTCTGTGCATCATCGGCATGGTGTTCATCTTCCAGACGGTGTTCAACTACCTGTCGGGCTCCTACCCCAAATACATTGCCTCGGTGTTTGCAGGCAACGGTCTTTTCCGAGCCTTTGTCGCTGGAGGCTTCCCTCTGTTTGCCCACCAGATGTTTGTCACTCTGGGTCCCTCCAAATTCCCCGTTGGATGGGGCACTACACTCATTGGATGCATCGGAGTGCTCATGGGTCTGATTCCACTGGTCCTCATCAAGTGGGGCGACAAGCTCAAGGGTTCGTCCCGATGGGCCTAATTCATAGATTAGATATTTATAGAGATTAATAGACAAGTCGTATGTTAAATCGAGAATAATAGAAAAAATTCATTTTAATACCAAACTCTTTGTCTATGTTAAGTAGCTTGAATTGGTGCTTATTACAACCCCTCGTTTGGCACTAAAATAGCGCAGTCTGTACGGTTACAGGTGTCTCATACTTTCCTCGGCGATGAGCCCCTTTGTTGTGGAACAAAGAAAAATATATTAGAGTTCAATTTGTCATTATACGACGACGTTAAATGATCTGATAAATGAGAGGGGAGTATGGGACGTGCAGTATAACCAGGAAGATTCTGAGAGCTACCTTGAAGTGAGAATATGACTGTGACAATTGTTTACATGTTGTTCACAAGTACCGTTCTTTCCCCTCCACGGCGATTCTCAAACTTTCACCTAACCACCTCTCCCTACATGCACTGATCTTCGCTATATTGACACATTGCTGTGCCTGTGATACTTGTGGACAGAATTCAAACATAACTTTGGTGCTCATTAGCTAGTAATCGAGCCCTATTCATAAACTGACCAGCAACAACGCTTCTTCAGAGGATACAGCATGTTATAAGATATGTGGCTGTTCTTGTCTTGAAGACTTGATCTAGCCCTACAATGATGCATCTCAAGCTTCTTTTCTGTGATTCCGAGTACACACCCACTTCTTCTTGCACTGCATGAATTCCTTCCGAAAAGAAGACAGCTACTGGTATCAATCTTCTATCACTTCCGTCAGTTTATGAGTTGATGGAGTGTAACGCAAGACAGAGAGTTGGCTAACATTGACGCAGGCCGACCAGTATTTGCTCTTTGCTGATTTTTTCGCCGGACACGTGACTTTTTCGCCCACCCAAATCGACTTTACACTCACGTGACTCAACGATTCGGGGCTGTTGGTGTAGTGGTAACATATCTGCCTTCCATTAAGTTGATAGCAGGTGCCAGGGGTTCAATTCCCCTACAGCTCATTTTTTGAGAGCATACGTATCACGTTTTTTGTTTTTGGGCTATTTCCGTGGTCTTGGTGTTGTTATTTTTCTGTATTCGCCCTTGGTCATTCATAGACAAATTCAAAAGGTGGATTTCTGGTGCCTAGATTATGCAGTTTGGAATTCTAATCAGCGAAGCGAATACGAGGTGGGCAAGAAGGCACTACTAAACATAGAGGAATTTGGCGACGATTTTGTTTGAACAATACAAGTGCTCGGCTCAAACCACATAAAATCATCTCAACCACAACGGTTGCTTTTCTATTTCTCGGTTGTGGTAACTTCATGATGAGTGGCACTTGGTCTTTATGACGAGGAGATAATTACAAGCACAGAAGCCAGACTTTTTCCTACACACAAGTACTGAATTTCTTTGTTATCCGTACCAGCTGCACGGCTCTTTTTATAGACTTCTAGAGTCGCAGCAGGTCGTTTTCTAATAGCAAATAGCGGACTTACCCACAACGCCTTTTTTCTACATGTCGTGCGACCTGTTTCATCGTCAAGAGTCGACGTCATCGGCACAAGATCAGTGTTTCACTGTGGCTCAAACCACTTGCACGAGTTGGGATACTCCCACTCATCTATAAATATTCAATGCTACGACTGCTTTCATCACATCGAACACATCTTCAAGGTGTATCATACATCAACTATTTACAATGCTTATTTGCTGTGCTTGTGCTGGTGGTGCTCGTGCTCCTTGTGCTCGTGCTTCTTGTGGTGCTGCTCGGGGTCGACGTGGGCAATGTTCTCCTTCCAGCCCTTGTGTTCCTTGATGTCCTCGGCGTCCTTGGCCAGCTCGGCGTGCTTGTGTTCCTTCTCGGTCTGGTGGGGTGCGGCGCTCATTGTAAGTGTGGTTGATGGAGAACTGAAACGGGGACAGCTTCCTCTTATATAACCCTGAGACTCGCTTTGAAGGCACCATAACGTTATTAGAGGCGTATGGTTTGCTATGATCGAGGCGTGCGGCTGGGAGGTGCGCTAATGTGCCTAAGCGAGTATTAAGGCGTCTAAGGCAGCATGAACGGGAAGAGATGATACGGCTGAATTAAAAGACATATGAGTGCGATGAACAAACAAATTAATCGAGATAGGTTCAGTTAATGTATCCATAGCTTTACAATCCATTTTCCCAATCCCAACACCCTCTTTCATGAGGATGTTTCAGAGTCTGAATTTCCGAGCCGCACGCCACGGCAAGCTTCAAGCACGAAAACCATCGCGTGTGCAGAAGTGCCAAGAGAGAGGGGTTAAAGTGGGCAAAAAGGGATTGAAGACAAGGCAGTGGCGAGCGAGCGGCAGTAATATTCGACGGTGTCTATTGGTAAACAAAAAGCTTTTTCAATTGCAGCTTTAAGTCATAGCAGTTTTTTTAGAATTTCAGATTTAGACCTTCAGAGGTACCAAAATCATCGGATGAGGGAACTGCGCTCAACGGTAGCAGTTTCATCTGAGTAGCGCTATTGGTTATGGACTAATTTGACCTCTAGGTCCCCAGCTAAATTAAGCTATAATGAGCTCGAAATTAAAAGTGGTTTTTCTAGATTTTAGAATTATCCCGTTTGTGGTACGAAAACGATCGGGGAGAGAAGCTGAAAACAATGGTGGTGGTCTACAACGAGTGGCGCTGCTATCATGATGTGTATTCGATCTCTAGTAATCCTGCAAAATTAAGCTATAACCAACTCGAGTCTCGAATTTCAAAATAGATGCAATTTTTCCAAATTTCGGTATTGGCCCGTTCGTGGTACCAAAATGATCAGGGGGAACAGCCAAGACTAGTTATTTCAGTCCACAATGAGTGGCGTTTCTAGTCTCAGATATATTTGGTCTCTAGTTTTCCAGCCAGAATAAGCTGTTGCTATTGTACAGTAGGCACTTTTTCAAAAATCTCTGAATATGCGCGTTCGTAGTATCAAAATGATCAGGAGAGTGAGCTGAGTTCAAAACAATGAGTCAGAGGTGAGTGGTGCTTCTGCATGCTGTTTCACCCTACTTCCGGCTACACAAAAAAATTAAGCTATAATCAACCACCCCGTTGCTAAGGCCAATTATTCGATGTCCCAGAACTGATCCGTTCATGGTAACAAACTGATGAGAAAATTAAGCTAGAATCAGTGATCCTAGTCATAGGTGAGCAATGCTTTTCGATCAACATTTATTGCAGTCAAATTAAGCTATAACTAATTAATAAGGAGCTTCAGATCAAAAGTAGTTTTTCGAAACCTCGAAAATGTACAGTCATTGGTATCAAAATGATCAGCAAAATCAGCTGAATATAATGACTATAAGTTCAGGTGAGTCGCTCTCTTTGCGCTATATCTAAATGATTACTCTTCAAGTAAATAAATTAAGCTATAGCCAACTTGAAGCTATTTCAGAACGTCAGAAATGGTTCATTTGGTGCTATCAAGGTGATCGGGGGAAATAGTGACAGTCGGAGATATATGGTGCTTTGAAATCTAGACGTATTCGAAGTTTGTAGCGAATATTTTGGCCATTTGAAACGATCTTATCTAATTCAAATGCCCATTTTTGTCGCTTGGTTTTCAACTGCCTTCGTGGCCAAGTGGTAAGGCGCAGCACTAGTAATGCTGAGATCATCAGTTCAAATCTGGTCGAAGGCACGTTTCTTTTTGCCGGGAAGCGATGCATCTGATATTTTTGGCTCCACATTCTGTCCTATCTTCTGATCTCAGTTTGCGTTGTCCATGGATCAACAGTTGGCACTTTGACGTTTGGGCTTCATGGAAGAAAGATGAATATCTAATCGATGCTAGTGAAGCCACTCAAATGAAACTTTCAGAGCTTTCCATGTGTAAATTTCCTGATGCTCCAACATTTAAGCTTGACTTCATAACGAAAACGACATGTAGAACATGAGGCGATCGACACAGTCTACTGTATTGGAAAAAACACACAATTAGCAAAGAAACAAAAGATGTGAAACCTCTGCACTTTGCTTGAGGTGCAAAAGATTACAGCACCCAGGATTCTCGTATGGTCTCCCACTACAATACTAACTGGGCTCTCTGGTGCTTGACTATGGCTGATCGAACGGGAAGCCGTATTTTCACCAGGATATGGCCGTAACCAACTGCGCCGACCCGGAATCGAACCGGGGGCCCATCGATGGCAACGATGGATTTTACCACTAAACCATCGGCGCTTGGGGGTATTTCTGTGCTCATTTCTGCTTACTAATGTTCAAAAAAGGTTTTTCGAACCGGCAAACTTAAATGGGGTGTAGATGGATAGGTAAAGGCTATATAAGTACAAAAAACATACGAGCAGTCTCTAATAGCTTTGATGCATCTATTCATGCTCATTACATGCTTTTATCTTCTTTGTAGACTCGTTGGTATCGTATTATCATAATGTCTTAGAAATACGAGATTACAAACCTTAAATCTCGAATCTGAACAGACGTCTATTTCGACTCGAAATGAACGCCTAGCAGGCTGGTATGAGCTTTATGATGACTTTTACAGGCTCTTACAGCTCATAAAATAATCCCCATCTCAATAACTCGTTTCGAAAGCTGTAAAAATCGAAAAATCGAAAACGTCATTTTTTGGATACTGAAAGAAAGTTTCACCTGACATTCTCATCCGCGGATTTAGCTCAGTTGGGAGAGCGCCAGACTGAAGTAATTCTCAGTCTTGTAATCTGGAGGTCCTGTGTTCGATCCACAGAATTCGCAAGCAGGTAGATCTTCTACCAATTCTTTTTTTGCTGGAGTTTGTGTGCGAGGTCAGTATGTTTCCCAGCTTCTTTTTGGGCCACTAGAGATGAAACAAAGAACAGCCCTAACAGTGGAGGAAAGCATAAGTACAGCAAATCCGGTATACAATTGTAGAAACAAGTGAGACTTTCCAGCTCATCCATATTCTTCATCTGTCGAGATTCATGTTGAGCATGAGTCATTTTCTCTTTTTGCAGCGTGAAATACACCTCTTAACTTGACCCTCTATATCGCTCAGGTCGCTCATCTTAAAGTGGATCTTGGAAGGCTTTTTGAGAAGTTTGAATGGCTTCAAAGGGCGATGACCGTCCAAATGAGGCATTTGGTCGACTCCGGTACTTGTAGCTCAAGACTATGCTGACTTTGTTTGTCCTTTGAATCGTCAGCTCTACAAGTAACCCACCTAGATGATGACCATCTTTCTGATGAATATAAGAGCCCATGACTTACAATACCACTGTTGAGAAGGGAAGAATACTTTGTGGGAACATTTCAAAAGTCATCAGGTACTCCTCCGCCCTTCATTCTCAATTTTGGCAAAATTTCGAAACCACTTTTTCAACCATCAATACACCTTCTTCACCTCCGGTCTCAACAGCAGAGGACGTGGCGTAATGGTAGCGCATTGGATTTCGGTTCTTATGAACGACGTCCTCCAAAGGCTGCGGGTTCGAGTCCTGTCGTCCTCTTCTCTCTTTTTTGCTGGTTGTATCTTTGGTCAGTTTCAGAGCATGGACAGATTATGTAATACGATGCAGTTAAACGTCGTCAGAGGTACCTAGGTGTGTTAAGGACCAAGGAGTACTAGCTGTATCAACGTGGAGCTTGTCCAGAAACACACTGATACTACTTTTTGTATCTATTTGGTTGTATTTTGCATGCCATTACCTGCCTAAGTACTTTCAACTAGCTAGTTGACATACAATGGCATAACTTAAGTAAACACTTGAAGCACTAAACTGCTACTAACCGCTCTCAAGTGGTGACAGAAATAGCCCTACAGACTAAAGGAGCCACCACAGACGTTAAGTAACTTGTTCACAGCTCTATCCACCGTTTGAAAGTGCTTGCCTACAGTGCTGATCATCACTCATCCACTGATAAGGTTACGAGTCACCCATGCAGCTCACGTTTATCTTCGTGCTAAACCCCTCGTCAAAAAAAAAAAAAAAGACTGCTACAAGCAGTCAATGGCCAAACCATCTTGCCCCAATTCATCACTATGTCTGCAGTCAACGATTTGATTATGAAAGCTGTGCGTTCATGTGACCTCGAGAACCGCGGTACCTTCTACTTTGTGTTCAGCCACATGGACGCTGGCAGTAGACGCAGATACACAATCACGTTTGTCGACAAGTCTGGAAAAGTGTCTGCGTCGTCTTCATTTGGGCTGATTGCCTTCGACACACTCGAAAACGTGATCGCAATCAACCTTCATACTGTTATCGTTATTCCTCACGCTAACAGCCCATTTATTCTTGAGACTGCAAATAACTGGAAGACTCTAAATATTCCAGCCTCTGACCCCAAACAGATGCTTGGAATTGTCCTTGATGGGCTTCTTCAGAAAACCACACCGAAACATGGTGCTCTCTCTCGTGTGAGAAGCAGCAAGAAAGACTGCGATTTCGTCATTGAATGTAAAGACGGCGAAATTCCAGTCCATTCGATCATCCTGCGACCCTCGTGGCCGTTTTTCGATACCCTTCTCGAGAGCAACATGAAAGAAGCGTCTGAGAAACGGCTCAAACTGCCGTACCCCAAGGGGTGGGTAGAACCTCTGGTTTCACACTTCTACGATGAACAGTGTGACATGACTTTTGAAGACGCTACAGGAGTGGTAGTCGTCGCAGCTGTGTACGATCTTCCAGCGGTACAGGCTAACGCAATGAGACGAATCAGAAGCGAGAACCTAGACATAACCAAGGCTTCCACAGCTTGGAAAAGAGCCTACGAATGTCAGAACGAGGCTCTCATGGAATACTGCGGGGATTTTCTTGCTGCAGAAATGCGACACCTCCACAACAAGATGCACCTGCTGCAAGACTTTTCGCAGGAAGAGCTTCTTCGACTGTTCAGTGACATGTCTCGTTATGCTGACAAAGAGGCCAAGAAAGAATCTTCTGCAGCACCTTGCCCCTCTAGCTCTAAACAGCCTTTTGGAAGGTCGTCGTCTCCAGGCAACTACAGATACACCGAATACGAGTACAACGCCAAACCGACAACAACTGGTGGTAAAGAACAAACAGCAGAGGTGTACTACTTTTTGAAGTCTTAAATAATGAAAGCGAATCGGATTATTCCTTCGTGACTAGTCAGATATGCCTTCAATTCTTCAAAGAAACGGGTCTGACATGTATTCTTTGACTCAATAAGACTGGGAGAACTGCAAGACTTATACAAGACTGGTTCTGTATACTTGTAGTCTTGGTCCACAAGGTGTAAGAGAGCAATGATGCGACAAACCCGCATATTCCATTAACAATGTTCAGAATAATCGCCTCAACCTCAACTACACTTGTCTCCTTCCTATTAATTATACATATATACCTATATCTGAGCTATGTGATCCGTATCCTCCCCAATTTTGGTTTTGTGCTGATTTCTGTTTCTGTTTATTTTGTTCCCATGCAATAAATTAGATGTGTTAACTGTCCCGGCCCAAGTGCGGACTAGATTCCAATGACGGACAATTCCAGCGTCCACACCCGGCGAATGTGGACGGTGATGGGCTCGTCGTAGCCCGGAATGCCCTCCAGCTTCACCGAGTCCCACCAGCACTTGCGCGCGGGTTTGCGCCAGAACAGCAGCAGCTTGTGTCGGGTCGACTCAAAGTCGTCTTCAGGGTTGGGTTCCACGGGCGTTTCCTGCAGCTCCGGGTCCAGGGTCTCGGCCGCAGCCTCTGTGTTGGAGCTGGACCGCAGCTGAACCAGGGCCAGACTGCCAATCACGGCTCGGCCCGGCTCGGTCGCCCGGTAGCCCCAGGTGTCGTTCAGCGTGAACCCGGAGTTGCACAGCATCTCCACCAGATGCTGCTCGGCGGTGCCGCTCTCGTTGCCGCGCTTGAGGCCCGAGAAAATGTGGTCCCGCTGGACGAGCTGGGCGCCACACGCGACCTTGAGCTCGCGCATCTCGGCCTCGGTGGTCTCGCGCGACGGCGGCAGACAAAAGTAGTCGAGGTCTTCGCGCAGCACCACGATGGCCGGCTTGGTGCGCAGCATTTCGACGGACGCGCCGTCTTCGAGCGAGGGGCTCCACTGCTGCGCGGGGGCCTCGGAAGGGTCGACCCGGGCGAGGTAGTCTGCCTCTGCGCCTCGGAACACGTCGAGGGTGTATTTGAGGCAGTCGGGCGAAAAGTTGATGCCCACGACATCCTGTTCGGACAGCGTGGGGATCACGTTCCCGTGCACGTCGAGAAACACGCCATTGGGGAACAAGGACAGCAGAATCGACTCGGGCAGCTTCATGAGCTCGTTGCGGGTCAGGTCGAACATGGTGCCGCGAGCGTACAGCTTGATGGCAATGTCGGGCTGTGGAGCCAGGTCATAGCCCCCCTGGTTGGGGTACGGCTGCTGGATTCCGGCCTCAGGAGCCACCTGGGTCAGCACAGAGGAAGCCTGGACTGACATGGAGTAAAAGTTGGTGACGGGAGGCGAGTAGGGCGGCGGAGGAGGCGAGGGCGAAGGCGCGCTTTTCTTCTTCTGGACTACAAGATCTGAGTCGTGGGTAGCAGCGTCTGTGTTTGTGGCTGAAACAGAGACGGTCTTCTTTGTGTCGGCGTAATCTGAGTAGTCGGGTACAGGGCCAAAGTCGGATTTCGAGGTCACAAACGAGGCGGTGGACGCGCGAGAAGACACGGGTTCAAGAGGACAGAGATCGTCTAAAGGAGCGACTGAAGTTGGAATTGGAGAGACGGTGTACTGCTCCTGAATGGTGTTGTGGGGGGGGCGAAACGAGAGACGGGGGCACTTGGAGGCACAAAAACGGATGTGTTGCGTTTAACGGGCTGTTTCTGTGTCGTAAAGTGCTGTCAATTCACTTTGGCCAGGCTGTCAGGGGTGTGCAGTGTTAGTCCTAAATGTGATGATAATATTATTAAGGTGCAGTGTACAGTGTGGGAGGAGCGCAGGGTTAGGGGAGGGCGACTTAGCAACAACATTGCAGAATAGAGTTTCAGATAAGGTTAGGGCAAGGTTTGCGGAAGCCTAAACGAGAAAGTACGAGTGTTCAGTATATGTGATGACTAAGCGGCTTACCATGCAAATGTAGGGGACCACCAAAAAGGCAACAATAAAGAAGATGGGGGCAAAAAGAAGCCGTAGGAGGCAAAAAGGTCGTACCCGGAATCGAACCGGGGTTACTGGAAAGTACTTCAAGAGTCAGAATCCAAGGTGATAACCGCTACACTATACAACCGCTGATGTAAAAACGTGAGAGAGTCTATTTACGTGGCCAAAAAACGCGAAATTCGGCGAAATATTTGGCTCAAACGGGGTTTTCAGAGGGTTGGGATGAGTTGTGATGATTCCGGGAGCTCTCTGGCTTTACTTTCATATTAATATCATTCGATTTGATGACGTTATGGTGTTCTGTCAGGATGACGTGCCTATACATACGGGATGACAGCTGTGAGATGAGATGAGATGAGATGTGATAGCTGGGGTAAAAGGTATCTATGAAGTCAGTTGTAATGTTTCTATCATTGGGAGTGTTTATTCCCTGTATACAGTCTCTCTACTCTGCTCGGTTGAACTTCTATATCCCATTGCTGACACTATGACTGTTGGTTTTCATATTAGAGGAACACCAGATGTCTCTCTACGAATCATACGTTCAGTCATTCTTATTCGATGATATATTAGCACTCTATAATTATGTGTTTTCCTAGGTCGTAACCCAGACCATGGTTTGATGATGTATTTGTTCAGAATCCAAAAAGGACCTTTCGCAGAACCACAAGGACGCTCTCCTTGTCTCCCCAGAACTTCTTGAGCGACTTGCCTCCTCCGCCGTATGCCAGAAGATTGGGAGTCTCCTCTCCTACGTCTGTGAGAATGTCCTTGGAAGCAAAAGACAGCAGGTTCTTCTTGAGTTGAGCAGGAGTCACAGAGGTAGCAAAAGACGAGTCTGACTCAGGCTGGAGCGACAGAAAGTAAGTCAGCAGTCCAGCAATGTGAGGAGAAGCCATAGATGTGCCTGACAGAGTGGCCACAGCGTTCTTGGAACCAATGTAGGTCGACAGAATGTTCAATCCAGGACCAAACACGTCCACGCACTTGCCCTTGTTGGAGAAGTAGGCCCTGGAGTCCGACAGAGTCGAGGCTCCGACTGTGATGGCCTTTTCCGAGCTAGCAGGCGAGTACTCGCACGCGTCGGAGTTGTCGTTTCCAGCAGCAACCGCAAAATGGATGCCTGCCTTGACTGCACTGTCCACAGCGAGATTGAGAGAAGGAGAAAGCCCACCGCCCAGCGACATGTTGGCCGTAGAACCCTTCCATCCCTTTGGCGGGTTCTTGGCCTTTTCGTCGTGTTTCTTGGCGGCCCAAACCACTCCTCCAATCACGTCAGACATGGTTCCCGAGCCGTCCGATCGCAGCACCTTGACAGCCACAATCTCGGCCTGCTTGGCAACACCGTACTTGGTTCCTCCAATTGTGCCTGCACAATGGGTTCCGTGGCCATTTGCGTCCTCGTCAGCGTCTCCAGAGGGCACTGTGGTTCCCCATTTGGCTCGTCCATCGAAATCCTCATGGCCCACAAACACTCCGGTGTCAATGACGTAGGCAGTGACTCCCTTTCCGGCTGTACCGTCGTAGACGTACTTGTTGAAGGTCCCGAGGTTGAGCTTTTCTCTGTGGGACACCCGAGCAAGGCCCCAGGGAGCATCCAACTCCTCGGTGTACTTGTAGGCATGCACAATGGAGTCTCTCTCGACTATAGAGACCAGAGGACTAGCTCGAATGAGATCAATGACGGCCTGGGAGAAGACTCCAGAGTACGCCTTGAACGAGTTGATGCTGAACGTTTGTGTGATGCCTGGGAATCTCACGTCGTTCAACTGGACAATCTCCTTCAACCAACTCAGGTGCTGCTCAAACAGCTCTTCGCTGACGTCCTTCAGAGTAATAATGTATGAATCAGGCACATGGTCTCGGTCATTTTCGAACAGAGGAACCAGAGAAGGCAGGCCATGCTCGTATTTGGCTGAGTACGAGTTTCCAGGCCGGTTAGCTTGCAAGTCGTTCACCAGAAGCTGGTGAAACTGCACAGCGTCTTCGTTGGAAGGAATGTGAGCCACAGCAGCCGAAATCAGCGTTGCTGTAAACAGAGAGAGCTTCATTGTGGGTGATGAAGGAGTGTGGGTGGTCAACAGGCACCGACACCTGTATAAAGAGTGTCTTCAGGGCGTGTAGATTGCTCTTCGTAAACGGAAAGTGTATTCCCAAAGAGGTATTGATATTGAGTATCGGATATTGATCTGAAAACAGAGGAAAAAGAAGGGTGCAAAGTGTGAATCTAAAGTTGACGTCTCTGTGATCAGATTGTAAGAAAAAAACAAGGCATTTCCTCGAAAATCACCGAGTTCAGCCTTGCACTGACCAACATGGATAATGCTGTTCATGCATATCAATCTGAGGTTGCTGACAAGGAGGCGTTATTTATTGGGCGAGAAGTACATTAATTTTAGATCTGAAAGAGCCTATAGAGTCCTGTTGTCTTCAGGAGCACACAGCAACTTTTCCTTTCGATTTCCAGCTACCATATCATCCACAATACTCCTTCCTCTGCCTTTGGTTCAAACACGCATGTCCCAAAACAGACACGGGTTCCCAATTGGGACTAATGAACTTTGAAGGCAGTGTTTCACTTGAGTTATAAATAGCTGTGGTGTGGATGAGTCGAAATAATTGTAGAAAATAAAATAAATTGAGGAGAAAGAATAAAGGAGTCAACGAAATTCTCTGCGATTTTTCCAAAATATTTTGTGGACTTACAAGTACAAGTATGTTTGCCAAATCATCCCAAATTGGATAAGCTCTTTCGGCGGTGTATGTCTTTCTTAATGAGGACAACACAACAACTTGTCGTCAAAAATAAAAAAAAATTGCAAGAAGTCCAGAAAAGCAGCTTTCCGCATCATTCAGATACCGAATTTCCACCAGCTTCTTGACGATTACTCGCATTTCCGCTTTGTGTCATCATCGCTGTTTTGGCACAGATTTCACCACGGAAGCTGTTTTACTCTAATAGTGCTTCTTATTTTTGTGTCTGGTTCTTGTTATTGATACCATATTCTTCATACCCACCCTTGATACCAAACCAAGTACCAAGAGATACCACAAACACCATTAATGGGAACTACTCACAATACCAAGGAAAACGATACCCACACCATTCGTCCTAGAAGACAGACCGGCCAGCTGAGACCTATGGTGTATTCACTCAAGAGTGAGAACACAGAGCCTTGTAGTGCAAAGACGTGTGACACAAAGACATGTGACTCAAAAACTTGTGATACAAAGGCTTCTGTCATCAAGGCTCTTGACACCTTGGCCACTTCTGATACCTCTACGTCCACATGCCCTTCAGATACGGAAGACAACATTGAAGACTTGATTGCTGCTTCTTGGGCTGCTCATCCCGATGTTCCCGATGCCGACATCAGCTTCAAAGACCTGGACAATGAGAAAGATGCGCAGTCTATCAATTCCCAGTGGCTATCACTTGAGATTGAGGAGATTCTGAGGGATTGGAGTGAAGACAGTTGTGATAGCGACGAAGAAAGCGGAGATACCCATGCTAACGATACCAACATTTCCTTGAGCGAGGACCCAGCCTTTATTCACGCAGAGGTGTCTGTTTGCGACTCTGACATCTTCGATATCAGCAATGAGCTTGCGAGAATTGAACTGGAGGAGATGATCAGTAAGGAGGCTAGTTCTGCGAGACACGAGAGTTCGCTGGAAGTGAGTCTCTCATCTCCTTTGCAGACCTCAACTCCTTAGGCTCATGACATTACATCCAGAAGACACCAACACGCTTGAAAGACATGATGAATACATTAGGGAGGCTCTACAGCTATGTAATAAACAGAAAAGAAGAGAAGAGAACTTGAGATGGAGAATATCTATGAGGTCAGTACAAATACGAGTAGAAGACTGAGGTCATTTTTTCAAAGGTCAAGTGCCGTAATGAGAACATTTGTTAACACCAATAAATGAGAAAACCCTGAGGATTGAGGCACAAGGGTGTGAGAGAGGTAAAATCAAAGTAGAAAATAACACATTCTCTTGGGAACGTATCTCCAAGTCGTCTTTCAAATTCCCCCACTATCACCAAATAAGGTTTCTCAGTTACCATGGAAACCGTTTCTAAGATGAAAGTTAGAACAACACCAATTATATGAGAAGTGGTGCTCAAAAAAGACGGAAAAAGGCAGATACTACGTGAAGAGTACAAAATTGTCAGTTGAACCACTAACAGTGCAAATACTCTTTCAAATAGCTTTTTCTTTCGCCCCTCATCTACTCCACCAGTCAGTCTGCATAAAAGCTAACCTTAAATAATTTTTTGACAAGATTATTTTGCATACAGACCCAAGCCTTACTACAAGTCCACACTACAACTACACACACAAAAATGGCTACTTTACTGCCTCCCCCTTCGAAAAAACAAAAGCGACTTGCGCAGGAGCCCAAGGAGCTCGATCTGATCCCCGAGGATCTCCCCAATGTGTTGGTGCGATTCCAGGCGTCGGATACAGGTGAAAACACCGGTGGATCTGTGCGAGTTCCAGGAGCCGCCACAGAAAAGCAGCTGGAGATGCTGCTGAACCAGCTCCAGGAGACCAACGACGACCCCACACCCTACACTTTTTCCGTGCTCAAGGGCGAAGGAGACGAGCAGACTCTGATTGATATCACGGACAATATTTGGGCGTCGATTCTCAAGCCTGGCCACAAGAGCACAGAAGACCAGCTGACGATTGTGTACACTCCACGGGCCGTGTTTAAGGTCAAGAACATCACGCGGTCGACCGCAGCCATTCCAGGCCACGGAAGCACCATTTTGACCACCCAGTTTGCGCCCCACACCTCTTCGCGGATGGTTTCTGGCTCTGGCGACTTCACTGCCCGAATCTGGGACTGTGACACCCAGACGCCCATGCACACGCTCAAGGGCCACTCCAACTGGGTGCTGTGTGTCGCCTGGTCTCCTGATGGCAAGATGATCGCCACAGGCTCCATGGACAACACCATCTGTATCTGGGACGCCCAAAAGGGTACCCAGATTGGCAAACCTCTCAAGGGACACACCAAGTGGATCACAGGCATGTCGTGGGAGCCTCTTCACAAGGTCAAGGAGGGCCACGTGCCTCGACTGGCCTCGTCTTCCAAGGACGGAACTGTGCGAATCTGGGACATTGGAGCTGGCACGTACCTGCGAACCATGGCAGGCCACCGAAGCGCTGTGACTTGTGTCAAGTGGGGTGGAATCGGATTCCTGTACTCTGCCTCGCACGATAAGACCGTCAAGGTGTGGGATCCCGAGTCTGGACGTCTGCAACACAATCTGACTGCCCACGGACACTGGGTCAACCACATTGCGCTGTCGACCGACTACGCTCTCAGAACCGGAGGATTCGACCACGACACCACACGAAAAGACTTCAAGGCCAGCGACACGGAGCTGCGAACCAAGGCGCTCGAGAAGTTCAACAAGCTGGCCACCACCTCTGGTCGAATCTCCGAGCGAATGGTGACTGCCTCCGACGACTTCACCATGTTCCTGTGGGAGCCCGAAAAGAGCACCAAGCCCATTTGTCGAATGACGGGCCACCAGAAGGCCGTCAACCACGTGACCTTCTCTCCCGACGGCCGGTACCTCGCCTCCGCGTCGTTCGACAACTCCATCAAGCTGTGGGACGGAAGAGACGGCAAGTTTGTGACCACCTTTAGAGGTCACGTGGCCTCCGTGTACCAGTGCGCGTGGTCGTCCGACTGCAGACTCATGGTCTCGTGCTCCAAGGATACCACTCTCAAGGTGTGGGACGTTCGAACCAAGAAGCTGCTGTCTGATCTGCCCGGCCATGCCGACGAGGTGTTTGCCGTGGACTGGTCTGTGGACGGAAACAAGGTGGCTTCCGGAGGAAAGGACAAAATGATTAGATTGTGGTCTCATTGATCTATATTTATATGCATTATAGAAGAAGAAAGAGAGAAATGTAGAAATTTGTTGCGGTAAACGAGTATGACCGAAGAATAAGTTATATCTCATGAACGATGTATTGTAGCTGCCAGACGTCACAGACTGAGAGCGTCGCTAAGGTAGATAATTTTGCTTTGGACCATTCAGTCGCCAAGCTGATGTTCTTTTGCCTAACCAGATATCTTAACCTCTAACCTCTCTTTGGCTCATGATGCAAGCAGCATTCCTTCCTCTAACAATGTCCACACTCAAATCGTGTTGAAGAAGTAACTGTAGTCTGAGACGAAATCATTTTAACAGATGACTTATACATCACCGTCCAGTTTTCCCATTTCTTTCCTTTTTTTCTTCAATTTTTTTTTGTCTCTTTATAATCAACCCCCCCTCGGTTCGAACTCACAACCCCCGCACTTCACCTCAAAGTCTAAATGATGATGTGAAATTTTCAGTTTTGGGTGAGATCAGGACACACCACTGCACACACATTCTGCTGAACATGTTCCGAACGACAGCAGCCCGAATCGAGGCCGTGTGTCGACCGCTGGCCCAGACCCAGATGCGTCACAAGTCGCAGCTGCACCGACTCAAGCATCCCCAGCACGTTGCCCAGCTGGTCCAGAAGCGAAAGATCTCTGCTCTGGATCCCTACTCCAAGCAGGTTCTGGAGCGAAACAAGGACGCTGTGGCCAACGCGTTCCCCGAGACCGCCTCTTTCGACGTCTCGGTGCTTTACCCCCAGCGTCTGGCTCTCAAAACCGAGGGACAGGCCTCTGTTGTGGCTCCCAAGACCAACAAGTCTGGCTACGGCTTTGGCACCGAGGGATGGTACAACGTGGGCCGAACTGCCCTTAACCACATTGCCGTCCACTCGTGGAAGAACTCCACCAAGGTCAAGACGGAGATTTCCAAGATCACCGGAAGCGCCGTGCTTCTGAAACGAGATCTGTGCCGGGCTCTGAATCTGCCCAAGTCCGACGTGATCATCTCGCCCAGCGGCCGAAAGATCTACGTCCGAGGCAACATGGTCCCCGAGGTCCGATCCTGGCTCGAGGCCAAGTTCTAAACATGTACATATTCCTAAAATTGTTTATTGAGAGAGAGGAGATGTAGACAAGGGGGCAAGAGCAAAGTGTAGAAAAAGGTTGATGGAATCAGAGAATTGAGGAAGTCATTGGGGTATTTATCTCTGTTGAGACAGGGGTAGTATCGTAGATGGTGCTGTACTTTGATTGAGAAGGCTCTTTGGTATCGATCTGTTCAAGAAGGGCTACATCACCTCACAAGAAAGACCCATGGGTTCAAATCTAGATTCGGCACTTTTCGTATTCAGACATTGTTCTGCCCTCATTTTGTTGGACGTATATAACATTTCTCCATCTCTTTGATTCTACTGACGTGCTTGTATCATTGTACAAGTAGCGTCAAAGTATTCAGAACTGCTTGTATGTGTGAACTAGTTGTACCATCATAATCACCAATATTAATTTCAAAATATGAAAAAAAATGAACAAACAAAAATAGAAAAGACAGGAGACTAAAATGCCATATTCATTTCTCTATAATTTTCAGTGGGTCTTCTCTGACACGTCTTCCAAAATCTCTCCAAAAATACGCGTTAAAGTTCCATCTGTCTGACACCTACGTACCAGTACGATAGCACATCCCATGAACCAACCCTGAGAACACTAGGAAGTTTCTTGGTCAAATGAACGTTTGGTTGTATGAAATGAAAGAAAAAACCAAACCAGCCATGGCAGCAGCTAACGTCGAACCCCAAGAGAGAGATATTACCTCCTCAGTAGCACCCAAGAAACCGTTTCAAAGAGAGCACAATCTAGATGCCAAATTCTCCCTTGATCAAGACGAAACCGACGTTATCGAGAGCACCTCTCATTTCTTGAAGGTGCAACATGGTCTGAGCGGTGACATTAGCGGCTACGATCATACCGTGTTCCACAAGTCTGCTCTGTTTTCCGCCCTTGACAAACGGCCTGGAATTTGTTTTCTTTGTGCCATCTTTTCTCATGACCACGAGATGAGCGATTGTCAACACTCTTGGGAGTCCTGCTCTATGCGAATCCGTCTCGGCTTGCCTGTCAGATTCAACGTCGGAAAAGCGTTTGTTGAGGGAACCCTGAAAGACCACATCGACTGGAACAATCAACAACAAGGTGAAGTCGAGTCAACTAAGGTCACGGATGACCAAGGAGAAATTCAGGAAGGAGAGACTGGCGACGTCAACGGGGAGGACAACGACGTCGAGATCGACGAAGACGAGGAAGTGCGACGTCTCGAAGACCAGTTGAGAGAGCTGAAAGAAAGGAAATTGCGGCGGGAAGTCGAGTCTAGGACTAACCCCACGCCTGAGCAGGAAGCGATGGAACTCATGTCCGACACACTGCAGTCTCAAACGTGGCTGGTGCCGGTGGTGAAGAGACGACGTATCAGCCCGCAAGCGGTGCAAGGCCCACCCAGAAACCTGCAGCGAATCCAGGCAATGGCTGCAGAGGAGGACGACATCTTCCGATACTTCCAGAACACCACCATGGATTGGACATGCGAGAAGACAACCCTTGCCGTCATGTATGTGGTACTTGGTGGAACGTTTCCCTCACTGTATGGGTTGGAGTTCTCGACGAGACCGGACGAGCCGTTGAGATCGAAAACAGTGAAGCACCTGGAGGACATCAAACCCATCGAGCTGAAGGACGACAACATCTCCACTATGGTGGAACAGCTTCTCCAGCTAGACGAAAGCTTCGACGATATCGTCAAGGTGCAGGGTGACGAATGGACCACGGGAGGATTGTGGCTGGTGTTCGCCAAGACGATCTCGAAGAATGTTCCGACACAGGGATCTTGGCTACAACGACGCGTCACCTTGTTCCAGCACGTTTTCCGCGGCGAAGAATTGGAAACAGCTGCTTTCACCGCTCTGACCCAGCTACAAGCATCACGGTTCGACCGACCCAGCAAGTTTTTCGCCGTATGGACGTGGCTGTGGATGCTCTCGGGTAAACAAAGTGCGGACATGTCCGAATTCGCCGTCCAGCTGAACCGAACAATGGACGACATTACGACCAGACCGTTTGCCCATTACATTCCGACAGCTTTTGCAGCTGGCGAGGGATGGAAAGAGAATCTAGATCAACGGCTTAAGGCGCAGTGGCTTGGGTCAAGACAGACACGGTTGAACGCTACGTTTGGTGACCGTCACCAGCAGCCGCATGGTGGTGTCCAAGTGGCGATCCAACGATTCCAGATCGACCCCCAGGTGGCCAGCCAGCGCGCTACCCAGCAGCTTTGCTTACTGTGTGGCGACAAGATGCACTTCATGCGTTTCTGCCCCAAGAGGCGAGATTTCAGGAAGGAGACGTCTTAACCGGCGCCATCTAAACCTGAGCAGTCGCGGTCGGAGCAAACCGGACCAGCCTCAGGTTCGAATGAGTTAGAGGTGGCAGACAAGGGACGCCCCCTGGGAAATGGCGGACGGAACTGAACGAGGGAGTCCTCAGTTCCAGCACCACATTAGTAAATCTCCTAAGGCAAACACATGAGGCGATGGACACGCCTCAGCTGTCGACACAACTGCTGTATGTGACGTATCGGGTCAACACGGTGTTATTGCGAGCACTGTTGGATAGTGACGCGGAAATGTCATTGGTGCGGTGGAACACAATCAGCGCCATCGCACACCAGCTGACACAGGTGGACATTGAACCATTCTCCTTGTCAGCGCTGGTGAGCCAGGATAAGAGTGGATCGACCGGTGACAAAGCAGTGTTACTACCTTTGACGTACGGTCCCTTCAAATGCACAGTTTGGGCCGTGGTAGTGAACATCTTGCCGGCAACCGACCCACTGATTTTGGGCAGAGAATTCTTCGACAGATTAAAGCATAATCATCTTGTAGCGAGAGAATGTCATGAGTGAGTCTCTTGGCTAATGATGTTGGACTGTTCATTGCTTATATTTGACGTACACAGATGCATTTCGATCTCGGCGATAACAGTCATGTATCTACCGAAATGGGTCTACCTCTGGGAGACGGTTCAAACGGAATTCAAAAAACAACTATCCCATCAAAAAAGTCCTGCTATTGATGAAATCTGATTCATTCCTTGGACGTTGAGAACAATGATTAGACAGATACAGTACCGGTAGGTCATTGTTTGCCGTGTGCACAACATGAAAACTTTCGGGATACTAACAGTCTGAAAACTGCGTTTTTGACAAACAGACACACGGCCTCGTTATCAACCAAGTCACAGCTACTACAGATCCTGATTATGTACTTCACAAATACTACTCACATCTACACTTACTTTAAAGCAAAACAATCTTTTAGGAGTTATAAAAAAGTACTGATAAGTCTGATCTGTCTAGTCTACCGAGAGTCTGCAATTAGCAGCCGCCGCAGTTGGGGTCACCGCACTTGGGGCAGTGGTTCTTCTCCTGGGTGGGAGCGCAGGGCTTGGCGGAGGAGACGGTGACGGTGGCAGTGATGGTGTGGTGCTTGGTGGTGATCACGGTGGTGGACTTGGGGCACTCGGGCTTGGGGCACTTCTTCTGGTGGATCTTGTCCTTGATGTGGTGGATGTCCTGGGGGTTCTCGGCCTGGTCGTAGTTGGGGGCGGCGACGGCGAGAGCGGCCATGGAGAGGAGAGCGAGGTTCTTGATCTGCATTGTAGAGGATTGGTTGTTGGTTGGTTGATGATAATTAGAGAGGGTCTGGGGGTGGTATATATAGTGATGAGGAGGACTAGAGGGAATGCTACACTTGTCGATTGTCCGATTGAAGTTGACACTGTTCACGCTCCAGTTGTCATTAATCAGACTCAGCTCCCTCCTTTTTTTGGTTACAACTACTTAGACTGCCACTCCCGGTCTCGACATAGACTACCAGGAAGACAGAATCGCTTTCCGCTGTTAATTTGAAGATTGGACTTGCTGCCACCTCAATATTGTAAGCTATGCCACACACGGAAGGGTCGGATGAGATCTATCGGACCATTACGGAAGGTGGCTGTACATTATGTGGTGATTCGGTAGTAGGTAGAGCTCTGCTGATGAGCCTGGTGGTCTATGGAGGGCTCCGATTGGGTGAATTCGGAAGATTTGGAGCTGCAGAGCAGGAGAAAGTACAGATGAGTGAGCTTGCAGTGGAGAACTACATTTACAGTGGTAAGAATGACACTGTCAGTATACTGTAGACTCAAAGTCCATAAAAGACCCTAGATGAGGAATAGACAGTTTAGATACTATCGAATGCATGATAGTAATGGTAGAAAGTACTTGAAACAGTATCTTCAACACTCAGGGAACACTTTTGGATATTCTGCCTTTCTCATTGCCAATTACTTTATGTAGGGTCAGATGAAGAGGTGAGAAAAACACCCGGCATATGTATCAAGTAACTATAAAATGAGTTAAAACTGACTAAATACAGAATAAAACCCTCTCACTATCATCCACAAGCCTCTATCGCCGTATTTTGGGGCCCGCTTACTAAGCAGATGTCAAGCATTGACTCTCCAATTTTCTCAGAATTTTGTCGCCGGCCTGGCTAGCTCAATCGGTAGAGCGTGAGACTCTTACTTTCAAGTCATCTCAAGGCTGTGGGTTCAAGCCCCACGTCGGGCTTTCTTTTTTCATACTCTGCTATTGACCCTATTTTAGGTGGTCATTTGGGTGTACACTTGTTTGGAGCTATTTTGGCTTAGTTTGGGAACAATGGGTACGGACCCCTGAGTGAAAACCATGCCCCTGACTGCCTACGGAATGTCGCCAAGAATACCGCTGCCAAGAAGAGGCTGCCTGAAAAATGCCTAAAGGACGCCTAAAAAACGAGTTGTCGCGGCAACCGCTTGAGGCCCTGTCTTTTAAGTCTATCATTTTCTTCCGGCCTTGTCTTTTCTTTTTCTTTCAGGGTGCATATTTGGATGTGGGGGTAAGCGCCCTGAAAACAAGGCCTAAAAAAAACAAGGCAAAAAACAAGGGCATGGTAAGCACAGGGGGATACGACTTATCATAGCCAGGGTGAGTTAGGCATGTATCAGATACGAGGTTTGCAGGATGTCACAGATGATGAGAAGAAGAGGTGCACGCATAAAAAAACGACTCCGAAAGCGTTCTCGCTTCTTTTTTCCAGATTCCTTCCTTCCTCATGCTCCTGTCCACCTTTTCTCTTCCTTCTCACGATAACAAGGTACCCTGAGAGAGAGGACGACAGAGATCGACAATACATACATACTGTTTGGCCACAATTGGAGATCGGCAGGTGGGGGAGTCACGTGTAGTAGGGGCTAGCGTGCTGGCATGTACCATGGTACGAGAGCTGTGCTTGTGCTGTGAGATATTTTGTTTCACAATATTCAGGAACTGGTTCAGAGTGGTTTCGTATAAGTATTTTTTCATCTTGGATTCTTTGTTCCACTGTCTTGCAGAATCCAACGTTGTACGAAGAATACGAGATACTGTGCGCGGGTGTTGGATATGTCAAGCGTCCTGTGCACTCGAACTGCACTCGGATCCATTCTCGTCGGATCTACGTCCTTCTACGGGCCTCGTACATTACTGGTGCCAGGCACAAGGCGAGGATCGGGTTCCGGCTTCTTAACCGAATGGGAAACATCTCGTCTAAATCGGCATCACGTACCTGTACGAGGCATGTCGGTCTGAAAGGCCACGATTTCGACTCCCGCTAGGAACAGTGCGCACACACTTATTGAACCGCCGTGCATCGTCGTAGCGAACTGAAATACGCGCAGGGAATGACATCTCTCCCCAACCTGCGCCTTCGATAGACACTGTGGAACCGGTTCTCCTCCCCACCGGCCTTTCACAACAAGAAATGTTGGAGGAGGTTAGGTGACTGGGGTAAGACCACCCCCAAAGAGGGGGGCTGTTCGTTTGGGGTTATTTGGGGACTTTAACTAGTTCACTACCCTCATCCTGAGAACGTATATTCGGGGCAGCGGCCCTATCCTTTCCAGCGACACACACGAGTATAATAATCATGCTGGCGATCCCGGCGCAAAGACACCGGTAGCCTTCTTGGGAACTACAGTCGCTGCCGTACTGAGGTTAAATAGACTGTATAAATAATAAATGATTTTAAAAAAATAAAAAAAAAAAGGCGAGGATCGGTCGCTAGGGTGTACATTCCGTCCATATAGAGTTGGGCTAGAATGGGTGACACCATTTGGAAGGTGACTTTCCACGCTGGGAAGAAAAAGCGAAAAATGCGAGAAAGCGGAAAAAGCATTGTCGATCATGCAGACGAGAAAAGACCGCGGAAAGTGAGAATTATCATGGGAGAGGACTCCAATTGACGAATTCGTAGAGATACACCAAATGGTGGTTTCCCTGTTAATATCCACACTGTAATACTCCCACTTCTCCTGTTTCAGTAACTGAAACAAGTCTTCACCAGGGTATGAACCATGGTGGTGTTTGGATTACAGTATTATAGCTCCTACGAGTAGCTCGTCTCTAGTCTCTTGATTCTGATCTAGCGTCGGAAACGGCCTATATATCCCCAGTTGTCGGAGCTATAGCTTTGCAGAAGCCAAGTCTCGTAGTCCGATATCCCCACTACAAGTACATACAGCTGTCTCTTTCAGTTATCATTCAGGCACATGTTCTATTTCAAGACAACGTTGGATCTGAACCAAATGCAATCTATTTTTACCTAAGAGAGGGTCAGTAGGATTTGAAGAGAGCAGTACAACCCGAACTTTTGCTCGTGCGGTAAGTCAACGTCGCGTGTATTACGGAAAGCAAATCTCTCATCTGTATCCAGGGATGAATGCAGAAATACGACTGCCAATGAAGCTGTGCTTGTAGACAAAGCACGAACAAAGCGGCGCCAATCGCCTTGAATAGGCGCCTCCGACAAGCACTCGGGCCTGAGTCCGATACGTACAGAACAGGGAATGCAGAAAGCGCGGTACATGGAAGGACATCTATACGATGAGATGGGTATGATTTCTGGTAGCAACCTAGAGAGCAAGAGCATGTGCGTATTCCGTACCTACGCTACCCCTGAGCAAACGAGCTGTAGAGATCTTTTATTTTTAGAGAGACGCCTTTGAACTGTCTCACGTCCCCACAAGTCTCATCTTGTCTGTCTCTCCGTTCTCTTTTCTCATGCCCCTTTCAGAACGTGCATGGTTGAGTTTTCGGGTTCCTAGAACGTTGAGGCACAAGCGGCAACAAGGTTGTTAATTAGTTCTTTACGTCATCGCTGGTTATTGGTGGAGAGAGAGAGAGAGAGCGGAGAATTAACCACGAAGCGGAAAGAAAAGGTATAGCACATGTATAGTGGGTCGCTATAGATGGCAATAGTGGGCTGACATACCACTGTGTCACGTGATCATAGGAAGCGGAAACCACGCACCCGATAACGGGATGTCTGCCGTTTTTCTGTCATTTCCCCCCCCTTCTATCTCCATCTCATCTTTCTTCTGAAACACAATAACGCCAATCAAGCCAATCCCAGCCACTAGCTTTGGCTCTCTTCCGACTTTGAGCCAATGTAGCATCGTCAGGTACCGATCTGGGGAGAGAGGAAGAGAGAGAAAGCAAATTAGTGCCGTTTTGCGCTCGTATTTCCTACGACTTTGGCAACTTGATGATACGGGATATCGCTCGTCCTAAGTTCGGCTCTCTCAATAAGCACTCACCCGAGTCTTACCCTACAGTCCAGCCAATGTTATTGGGTCGGCAAAGTTAGCCTTGGCCCGAACCTTGGCTGCAAGTGTATCTGGACGCTGGGAAGCATCTTTCTGTCAATCATGGCTATCCTACAGGGGTGTAGAGTCAAAGATTGAGTCAAAGATGGAGAACAGGTTCTTTGTCAGAATCTGGCCGAGAGGCGGCACAGAGCCCGTGCTACAGGTGCGAGTGGTTTGGATACTTTAGAATGTGCATGTGGGAGTGAAGTGGGTGGGAGTTGAGTGAAAATTGAAATGCGAGAAATTACAAGAAAAACGAATAGACGGGGATTTAGAGGGAGAAAAGAGGACAAGACATGGAAGAAAAAACGGCATTATAAATCAGTGTACTCTAAGCATAGTCTCTTCAAATCGGTCTATGACCACTCTCATGATCTGTTTTTTTTTTCTGACACCACCTCCACCCTCCCCTCGCTGCTCGTGACCTTTTCTTGTACGTTCATGACAGCGTCTCACACGCCGAATGATGTCACCCAACTCTGAGCCAAACAAAGAGAAGAGAGCCGTAGAAAATTAAATGACACGGAGACCTAAACATCTCTCCATCTCCTCCGTTTGGAGCTATATCCAGCCAGGAGACTGGCTTGAGCGGTACCTTTCTCCCCCTTATTTTTTGACCACCCAACCTGTGCCTAACGACAAAAATGGAGCGCTAAAGTGCAAAAGACTATTTTCTGGGGACAAAGAGCGTCTTTAGGTTTCCCACTTTTGGCTCTATTTTTCGAAAACCTAAGCCCGCAGTGTACCCTCCCACAGGTCCCAGACAGTGTGCCTGGTGTATACATAAGCGAAAGGCTCTGGCATGTCCCTCTTGCGCGTCCCCATCCCTGTGCATCTCCCCCATTGCCAAAACAGCCCCATCGAGCCTCCGTCGCGATGAGAATACGCCTATCGCGCGGCCAGATCCGCCTCACCTCTCTCACCATTCTCTCCATGGTGGTGGTGTTTCTAGTCTACGCCTCCCTGTCCGGGGTGCGGGTGCCGGGCTACGAAATCCGCGTGACGCAAAAAGACGTGCAAAAGGAGCTTGTGTTGGACGACTCCCACAAGGTCATCCAGGTGGACAATACCCCGCCCCCCAAGAAGAAGGTGGTCAACACCCACAATATCAACGGCGATTTCGGCAAGTCCATTGACGAGCTGAAAAAGGGCCACATGGAGGAAGAAGAGGCCAAGGCCAAAGAGCTGGAGGAACAGTACCAGAACCGGGGCCAGGCCCAGGCCGTGAGCGGGTCCGAAACCGAGGACGAGGAGCCGAGCCATACAGAAATCATTCTCCCCAGTAACTCGGCGACGCCGTTTGTCATGAAGGCCCCCTCTCTCATGCATTCGTCGCCCGGCTCGAACCCGGACCCCAACATCCAAATTGCATTCGATTACCCGGCTCTCCGCCAGCAGACGGAGCGAGCCAACGCGACTCTGGTTTCGCTGGTCCGAAACAAGGAGCTCAAGCAGATGGTCCGCACGGTGAAAAACTACGAGGACCGCTTCAACCACAAGTTCCGCTACGACTGGGTCTTCCTCAACGACGAGCCCTTCGACGACGACTTTGTGGAAACAATGACCAACCTGGTGTCCGGAAAGGCCAAGTTTGGTCTCGTTCCCAAGGAACACTGGTCGGTGCCCTCGTGGATCGACAAGGACAAGGCAGACAAGGCCCGAAAGGCCATGGCCGAACAGGTCATCTACGGAGACTCGGAGTCGTACAGACACATGTGTCGGTTCAACTCGGGCTTCTTCTTCCACCACCCGCTCATGCAGGAATACAGATACTACTGGCGAGTGGAGCCGGAGACGGCCATCCACTGCGATGTCAACTACGACATTTTCCAGTTCATGCAGACCAACAACAAGACCTATGGATTCACCATCACGCTGCTGGAGTATCCTCTGACTGTCGCCTCTCTGTGGCAGGAAACCAAGGCGTACACCGACTCCCACCCCGAAGTGCTGGCCAAGGACAACCTGCTCAACTGGCTGTCGTACGACAAGGGCGAAAACTACAACATGTGCCATTTCTGGTCCAACTTTGAGGTTGCCGACATGGACTTTTGGCGCTCGGAAGCGTACCAAAAGTACTTTGACCATCTGGACAAGTCGGGCGGCTTCTTTTACGAGCGATGGGGTGACGCTCCTGTGCACTCCATTGCCGCGGCTCTGTTTCTGCCCAAGAGCGAAGTGCATTTCTTTAACGACATTGGATACACGCATCCTCCATTCACACACTGTCCCATTGACGGTGACACCCGAAAGGAGGGCAAGTGCTCGTGTCTGGCCGAAGAGACGTTTGACTGGAAGCCGTGCTCGTGTCTGGGACGGTACCTGGACGTGCAGCGAATCAAGCGGCCCCACGACTGGGAGAATTATAGTGACTGGTAGGATATTTATTGTAACATATTATTTATTGACTGATGTGGGAAGGTGGTGGGGTACGGGCTTCGTATGAAAGAGCGTCTACTATGGAAAGCGGAAGAGACAAGTGAGCTGTCAATCGTATGAGACGTGTTACAGACATTAATATCTGATGATAATTCGGTGTGACACTAATTATTGACACATTGACATCTTCTGACAGACAGTCTCACACCATGGCATGCTCGAATGTTTGACCTCAAATGCTCATGATTGATGTCTTACTCAGTCCAGAAGATCGGGCAATGTGCTCAATCTAATCTCTTTTGGGAAGGTGACATTGATATAGCAATATTTACTCTATACTCGTACCAGCCACTCTCTCTCTCTCCCTCCTTGTTTTCCCTCGTATATTTGTATTGTGTGCCTGGGTTACATTGTTACCCCTGCCTCTCTACACCTTGCATTCCGTGTCTCATATTTTGTGAGACATTGTGATTCATGACGTCACAGCAGAGTTTGGGTTATCTGATGAGATGCCCTGTATAAATTGATGGTGATGAAGAAAGGGGGAGTCAGAGGCAAGGAAGTGCATTTATGAAGCGAGATAATGCGCAACACGGTGAGTGCAGATACAAATAAATGAGAGTCTTCTCTTGGCAAACATTTCTTGCTCCTCTTTCTCATCTCTTCTTTCCAGTGCCGTATGAAGTTTACTGACAGACTTTGAGAGAACTTTGAGGGTCGCATTATTTGCAATTGTTACCGAGAAGGCTGTGATGATTTGCTCTCTTTGTCAGCTGAAGAAACTCATCGTTCAATTAGCACGGATGGGGAAATACTGCTTGTGGCGTTGTATGGGCAGACTCAAGTTAGTTGCTACGGAGTATGCACGGCAAGTGTGATATCGTTAGTACATACATCTGTTCCTCGCAATCTACATCGCTTCATCTGATTATTTCTTCTCATCCATTTCTATATCAACCACTCAACTCGTTGAGATACTCATCTATACAGCTGGAGACGCACTCACAGACCAGGCCACACCGCCGCATGTACGGCACTCTCGTCTGAACGACCCTGGCGTGTCTCAAAGGAGGCACTAGTGGCAGATTCCAGCGACTAATGGGCTCACAAAGAGGATCACAAAGCTTCTCGTAAAAGTCGACTAGCGTTTGTGTTTGGGACGCGCGGGTTCTGGGTAACGAGTCCAGTTCGTACGTCCGCGACAACTCCAACAAACGGCCATAGGTAGCCGGCGATCTTGAGAAGAATCGGTCGGAGCTGAACCAGGAGCCGCCATAGCCACTCCAGGGCCGTCTGTACATATCCAGGCTGCGGAGGGGGTACTACTGGAATCGTAACTCGGCCTGGAACGTGATGGGGGTGTCTAGGAGGTCCAAACAGTCGGTTGAGTTTGGAGTCTTCAGTTTCTCGTAGCTCTCTGAGAATTAGGGACAGTCGATCGGGGGTCATGGGATCGTTAAGATGGGAAAGCGGAAAGCGCGCTGTTAGTAGTGTTTGTGATTGTCTTTTTGAGGTAGCTATAAGAAGGTCCACTCTGTTAAGCTGTTGAGCATAAGACCTTTGAGTAAGCCATCTGTGGTTTTTAAGGTGGACCAGCAATAGACTATACAAGAGGTCGAAGGCATTTGAAACACCAATCTTTAGAGTCTCATTCAACTCCCGTGTATATACGACGTTCCTACACCACTGTTCTCAATAATTTAATATTTACTATGTACATCAGATGCTGAAAATGTCGAACTGGTCCGACTTTTCCGAGTCGGGGTTTCGGATGGTCTCTCCCAGTCTCTTGGCTCGACCCAGGGCCTTGTGGATCTCCACCAGAGCTCGTTCGTGACTGAAAGCTTCAGCCACGTCGTGGAAGAACGCCAGATCGTGCTTTCGCCAGTTGAAAGAGGTGGGAGTGGAAGCCAGAATTGCAGCAGCTTCTCCAAGCTGTTTCAGAGCAGTCAGAGCGTTGATGATCTTCAGCGCAAAATTATAGTCCGCAGTGTGTCGCTGGGCTTCCGTCTTGTATCTGTTTTTGTAAGCGTCGGTCTTTCGCCACTTGCCTCGCTCGACCCATACGTCCTGCGCAAAGTCCAGTCTGTCAGCTAGCTCCTGGTCAGTCAGGTTTCGTAGAGGATGGTTGAGGTTAGGGTCTCGCTCGCCAGGGTCAGCGATACAATCGGCCTGGACGGCGTTGAGCGCCACAAAGAAATGGGCGTCCGTTCGAGGCTCAGCAGTGAACTGCTTCTGTCCATCGTATCTCTGGGGGTTCTTTTGTCGCGAGGAGTACGTCTTTACGTCAGAAGCGCTCATGACAGCACCTTCGGCATCTCCACAAGAAACCTCATTGTATCGTCGCAGAAACTCCGCAAAGTCTCTGTGTCGAGCTCCAGCCTTGAGATAGTCAACACTGACAACCGGATCCAGAAGCTGGGGCTTGTTGGTCTTCAGGAACTGGAACACGGCTCGAGACTCTGTGATGATCTTCTTTCGGTCAAAAGAAAGACTGGAAATGGAGCTGGTAGGCAGGAAAGGGGGGATCATGCCAGGGTAGGCCGCGTGAAGTTTGGCCATGCCCTCGAGATCAGGGAACAGAAATCCCTGAAGCATATCCTGAGCCTTACCACCATAAAGACGACCCCATGTTGCCTGGAGATGTGAAGAAACGGGCTTGCCGGCTTTTGTATCGTATCTAGCGTAAGCCAGCATGAGGAGCTGTGTGAGAATAGCATCAGGGTAGGTCTCAGGAGACATGCACAGCTGCTTGTAAAGAGACCGAAGGAAAGGCAGGTCTCCGGTGACTGCAGCAGCCTGGAAAACGACCACCAGAGTATGTCGTTGGAAGAAACTCTCGCTGTGCTGTTCTCTGAGCTCCAAAAGCAGCTCCCAGGCCTTGTAGTGGTACTTTTCCTGTCGTAGGCAAGCCTGGATGAGTGTCTGGTATGTTCGCACGTTGACTGCAGACTTTTGTTTCAGATCTTCGAACAGATCCAGAGCTCTTTCGGTGTTTGATCGGATGGCAGCTGCTGTAATCAGCGAGTTGTATGTTTGCGTGGTGGGCTGGGTTTCCAGAGAGGCGTACTTCATGTACTCAAAAATCTGGGAAGCCAGCTCGACCTTGTGGTTTCTCAGCGCTGTGGACACGAGAGTTGAGAAGATCACCGAATTAGGTCGGATGCCGTAGAGCTCGTTGGCGAGTTTCAGATCCTGAAAGACTTCCATGGCCATTTTCAGGTCGCCTCTTTTATCGCAGGCCTTGAGCCGGTGCGCATAAGTATGTACATTAGGACGAATGTCCCGGTCGATCATTTGTCTGAATAGTTCCTCCACTTTCTCCACTTCGCCAGCTTCGGCGTATCCCATCATAAGCTGTCCGTATGTGACTCCTGTAGGCTCCAGTTTCTTCTGTTCTATCCACTCCTCAATCTTGGGCAGGAACTTGGCTCGGATATCGTTAGGAATCGACGTCATGAGCGAGTTCACGTCCATAATAGCAAACTTTGAGGGGTTCAGCTGGGAAATAACATGTGTCCAAAGATCGGTTTGGAATGCAGAAGTGGGAACATGGAGACTGGAAGGCTGGGCCAGAGCCAGCGGCTGTTGAGAGCCAGCAAGAGCTTTAGCGACCTGCTTTTTGAGAGGACGACTGAGCTTGGACTTTTCCAGGTAAGCTACAGCCGAGTTTTTGTGAGTAGTGGAAGCAACCTGCTTTTGTTTGTCGTCTGTAGTGACACCTTCAGCTGAAGGAAGTTCTGGGACAGTCTCCACCTTCTTAGGGTCCGTCATAAGCGAGTCAAACAAAAGATCGATATCCTCGTCGCTCACATGACTCTTGCTCTCCTTCAGAGACTCTCTAGGGGGCTCAGGAAGGAGCTCTTCTTCCTTTAGTGGCGTATCTGGAAAATCAAACTTGAGCTCTGGACGAATAACGTCAGATTTTCGGAATTTTGAGCCCAAAGCGGTACTGTAGCCTCTTTGGACGGCTGCTCGGCGTATTAACGGCACCAAAAGCTTTGCTCTAAGCATTTTCGTGCGCTTTTGCGTGTTTTTGTGTGGTGTTAGTGTGTGCTTTCGAATTTTTATAACCCGATATATTTTGTACTGAATTCATGCACCCTGCACGTGAGGAAATTTTCACCCAGCGATGGCAAAAAGATGCCTCAATTTGCCACAAGGGTTAGGGTTGGGAGATGGGAAAACAGAAGAGAAGGGTGATATAGTAGGAAAAGTGGTTGAAATGGCTTTTTGTGGTGTTGAATAAGGTGTTGTTGGTAAAGTCATTGTATTTTTAAGCTGTTTTTGTATGTATCTTTACTGTGGTGAGCTGTTCAGGACTACAACATAGGTTTTTGAGACATCGCCACAATAAAGGTAAATGGAGGTGTGATAGAGAGTGCTTGAAATTATGTGATGGAAGGGGGGTAAAAGAGCTAACGAACAGCTCGAGTAGGTCTTTAGTAGAATATTTTCGCTGTGAACTGTCCCTCTGCTTTTATACCTTGTTAAGGGTCTGATAATTGAGCTAAAAAGTTCTTAACAGGAGTGTAAGTGGATGAGATCAGGGTAGTTAGGCATCTTAAGTAAACTCGAGATGTCTTGTATCCCTGTCATTTCAAGAGACTAAACGCTATAACTTTGACAATATTGTTGAATATATACTAAAAGGGCTCCACACAATTTCCAGCTTAACAGCTCTATACTCTGTCCTTTCTGAGTGGGCTCAAACATATGTTTAGCCGTGCGGCTCGGAAATTCGACTAAAGCTTAAATCGGAGGAGCGACTGTGAGACTTATATCGAAGGACATGGTAATGGGGTTTGATCGGGAGTAGCGTGGTTGAAATCTCGCCCACATCTTTTTAGTCGCCGCCTTACCCTTGTGAGACAGAACATGGGCTCTGAGACATACTAGTGTGGAGAATAGGAATGGAATTATAAACAGTGAAATGAGTGTAGACAGAGTGCCATGCTGTGGAATAGGTACCTATTGTAGCTCGATGTAAATAAGTGTATTATTGTAGAGCCAGTTGTTATGTGTGACTCACGTCAAACCCCAGACTCCTTACTAATCACCATTGATCACTCGTATTGATGACTATGCAAAAAGAACAAACTTCCACACTTTGATCCCTGAGGTGGGGGGTAAGCTTATGAAAGAAGCGAGAAGTTAAATAGTCGGTTGATATACGGAAGTGAAGGTGGATGACAGCACACTAAAAGAGAAAAAAGAGAGAAATCAATGATAGAAGTTACATGTCAGTAAGGACACTCCAAAAACTGCTCAAGTTCTACATCCACCGTGATACACACCTCACGTTCTCCACCCCTGCATCTTACCTATTAAACGCACATTCCAGAGACGCGCATATTCGAGAGTAAGTTAAACATGGAGATAGAGATAAACATGGGGAAGAGGAGATGAATTTGTCAATATAACTGCATTATCTCCTCTCAGACCAATTACTCCAACTACTTCACATGTCATTACCAACAGTACCGTCAGGAGCTTCTATCGACCCAGCAGCAGTGTCTTCGGTACTGGCTGGAGTGCCTACAGAAGTCTGGGCTAGCTTACAGAGCTATGTGGGGGCCATGAGCACTCTTCCTCCTGGATCCTCGATTCATATTCCAGGTACGGCTCCCACAGCAGCCGTTTCTGTGTCTCCTCAGAAGCAGAAATCGAACGGAGGTGTGAGGTTAGCTGCTTCCGTTGGCTTGATGACAGTCCCTCTTCTGGTGCTTTTGATCTGATACGGCTGACAATTTATGCGCTAGGAGGCTATACACATTGCAAGGAAAACGGGGACTAAAAAAGATCGAGTGCTACTTGTAGTGCCATTTTTCGAGCCATGCATTCTAAAACGGCTCACTTCACTTCACCGGGAACTTTGGTTCTTATAATTTAATTTATTCATTGTCCATTGGTAAGCAGAATGGTACGGGTAGTACAGTATGACAGATCTCGGCATTGAGGAGTTAGCGGCATCAAGACAAAGGATAGTTCACACTAATGTCCGGCTAGTCAAGACATGCCACTATTTCGTGGACTAGGAAGAATGGGATTCTGAACTTCCGAAGTTCATGGTCAAGGGTTCACAAGATAGCTCGACATTTTCAGATTACTGATTCACCAAAGTACCACGTTCAGCATATGCTTACGACCGGGCAGATCTCCTGGATCGTTTGGTAGCCACTAATTCGCAATATCTCGCCTATAGCCCTGTCTACTCGCTGGTCCCAAGTCTGCCATTGCTCTACGCACTCCACAGAATAGAGAAGTGTTATGCTCATCGTGCTTGCTACTAACTACTGTGTGGAAATCGATAGTTCAAAGCTATCAATTAGATATCATAGCTTCAGGACTATAGCTGATATCGGCTATAATTGGCATCTAGACCCACTAGCCCATATAGCTGCACATTAGCAGGAATTTCACATCTACCAAACTTACAACTTCGACTCAACCAGTATCATGAATTGTTCTCTGTATGGAATCAGCACTTATCTATGCCCCCTGGACCACCATGCAATTTGTCCAACGTCCCGTTCTTTGGCCATGAGTCCTGCTCATTCCATGCATTCTAAGTCCACTCACCCAGCCACTCCAAATGTCAATGTCCATGTTCAAGTCAAACCTCATTCCTGCTTGAATTCCTGCTTAACCTGGGGCTGATGAGTAAGCACCTGTCCACAAGAGCACAGGACATCTCGGCAGCTTCGCACACCCTTTCTGGCCAGCTTTCTGGCCTCGGAGTTGCCCATGAGCTTGTCAGTCTTGGGTGTGTGCTTCAAAGTGACCTTGTCAGTACCAGGCATGGCACTGTTCACTCTCAGGATTTCCTGGATCACGTCAGCGTTGGCCACGGGCTTTCGCTTGCTGTTTTTCCAGCCGTTTGTCATCCACCGTCGACACCAAACAGTGGTACAATCAATGGCATACTTGCTGTGGGTTCGAATCTCGTACTTTTGGTCGTCTTGTCGCTGCTGAATGAGCTTGTAAGCCTCCAGAAGAGCCACCAGGTGGGCCCGGTTGCTGCTATGCACATAGCCAGGCAGAGGCTTGGACTGGTTGTCAGGATGCTCGATTCCAGCATACAGGCCGGTGGCAGCAGATGCGATGAGAGAGGTCTGGTTGTTGATACAGACTCCCTGCACATACAGAACCACTCGGCCAGTATCTCTATCAAGAACGTAAGCAGTGGATCCCTTGGGTCTGTTGGGCACGCTCTTGGCCTTCTTGTTGGCCTCCTTCAGCTGCTTGTTGGAAGGGAAGTTCTTGCCGTTCATGTAGTCCTCTGCATCCTTCTTGTTGGTGAAACTCTTGTGTTCGGCACCAGGGAACCCCAAAAACTGCTCCTTGGTCTCCTCATAGTCGGTGTAGATGCCGGGCTGGTAGCCCTTTCTGACGGCGTAGAATTTGGCCATCTCTGGTGGTCTTGACGGTGTGGAAAAATTCACGACGTTGAAATTTCAGATCTCAAAGTTTGCACCAAATTAGCTCAAACGGTGACATAAGTGCAAGGTGGAGGAGCCATGTGGCACAGGGACAAGTGTCAAGATTGCAGCTCTATCGTCTTCTCTTTCCTTGTCGGTTTCTTCATTCTCAAATGCGCATTTTCTGAAGTCTATGGCGTTTTGTACGGCTGGTGCTGTATACTGAAAGGCGGGGTTGATCTATAGCAAGCTGTGGGGAAACGCATTTGGGCTTGAATTCAGGGAATGTCTGAAGGATGTATTGCTTCAAGTCATGCTTTTGCCCACAACTGTAGCTTGACTGGTGTCTTTCGTATAAATACAAGTTGACTTTGCTCAGCTATAGGAGTGCAACTTATGCTCTCCTTACTAGTCTTCACTAATTAAGTCAGGTATGAGCCTAATTAATAAAGTAAATTAGCCAACGAATGCGAAAGTTCATCTACTCTCAATAATCAAAGCAAATACAAGATATTCGGTAGCGGTCTTTAGTTCTGTAGTCACGGATATTCTCTTTGACATTTTCTAAGATTTGTAATTCCACGTCGTGTGAGATCCAGTGTCCAAAATGACGAGTTCTACACAGGTGGTTAGGGTTAGTCGCAGATACTGGTAGTACTGATTACTGCCTATCGTGGCTACAGAGGCCGCGGAAGCTTCGTGACTGAGGTTGTCATGAATGAACCAGTGATTAGAGCAAGACTTTGGGACTCAGGAAAGTCGATCATTGAACCAGTCGGAGACTAAGGTGAGTGCTCTATTGGCTCTTAGTATTACCGCTTCAGTATCCATGGATATGCCTCAGGCGGAGCCGATGATGCGGCCCGACAAGTAAGACAAAAGACCCTAGCTGTTGAGGGGTTCCTGGAAAGGGTATGTACAGGAAAACCTGAAATGTGGGGAGTTCATGATTCTGGTATAACCAAATGCATAATTACTGCACATCGCTGCATAATATATGCAAATATGTCACTCGCGAAACTTTGTTCGCGTGCCTCTTTTCTTCCATGTTTGTTCCCTACACGAGTATCCGTGAAACATCTCACAGATGAAGCAAATTCCATCTCAAACTTTCACAGCAAGTTTAAAGACAACTTTTTAGAACAATCAAGCTGTTCACCTTGTCAACACATAAGGCCAAAGTCTTCAACTACAGCATTAGGTTTGGTGGATGGTGTCAAGTAAAATCTAGCCCCTCAGTATTTGCCACTGACACTATGCGTCATTTGACTATGTATATTTTTCGGGTTGGTCAAAAAATACAACATGTGGAAAATTACCATACCCCAATTGACCGGTTTATTTCACCTCAACTACAATTCCTCTGCAAAGTACGTATCAACTCCATTCGTAGAAAATGCAGTTATCACAGTAATATGCCAAACCCAATCTCTTCCACTTCAGCACCACTACACAATGACTGACGACACTCCCCCTTTCAAAAAGCGGACGCTCAGGCTCAAGAATGTTGGAGTCCTTACAGTCAACAAGCTCACCTACAAGAACATTGAGCTGTCTTTTGTCGACACAGAAAACACCGCACGGGTGTGGAACTACTCGGCCAAGAAGTTTGGAACGGCATTCTTTCCAGGAGGAAAACGGTACTTCAGCACCAATTACGCCAACAAATGGTGGTACGAGCGCGAATCCAATTGGCTGGACTTCCATATGGTCCAACAGGACACTCGCAGTGTAGTTCTCACTGTAGCAGGACATCCCTACACCATACATGTGTCTGGGAAGGGCAATATCCAGCTACTGATGGTCAGGGCTCCAGATGTACCTCCTCCCGTGAGCTACACAGCTTCAGCACTGCAGGAGATCCGCAAGCACACGGAATTGGCCGACTTTAAAATCATTGATGAAGAAAACAAGATCCATCAGATTCATACCCAAGTACTCATTCCTCTGTGGCCGTATCTGGCAAGATTGCTGGAAAGTGGAATGACAGAGGCTCGCGAACGAGAGGTCAGGCTCGATTATCCCACTGCTGTCGTGGACCTCATTCTTGGCTATTTGTATGGAGAGCTGCCCCATGTGCCCGAAGATATGGCTCTAGAATTGCTGATTCCAGCCAAGGTGTACTTCATTGAAGGCCTGGAACGGGCGGTGGAGCAAGCTGTTACAGGTTCTTCTCTTGAAGGCGGCAGGTGTCTGATTTCGTGGCAGACAGCCAAACAGGCAGACAACGCGGTGATTCGAGATTACTGCGCCTGCTACTTCCTGGAACACGTGGGAGATCAGGCGTCAGCTTATTTGTGTCCCAATCTATCGCCGGAAGAGCTGCAAGAGTTCCAAGCAAACCTGAACAAGGAGAAGGTGAGACAGGTGTTTTGGGCGGATGCAAGCGAGTAATGGCAATTATTTATAGGCAGTGAATGACATTTCATGTTACTGTAGCGTTTGAAAAGATCAGTATGCTGTGTAGCAGTAAAAACAGTGTCTCAACAAATTGCTGTAATGTTCAAAAAAAGACAAAAAAGTGGACGACACCGGAATCGAACCGGGGACCTCGCGCATGCTAAGCGCATGTGATAACCAACTACACCAGACGCCCGAAAATTTTCTGAATTTTCAGGAAAATTGGAACAGGTATATCTGAGTTCTGCTTAGTCATCACGACGAACGTAAAGCCAGCTTTTAACGCAGATGGAAGCTGGTGAAGTGTAGGAAAAGGGTTCCGGCTTCTTAACCGAATGGGAAACATCTCGTCTAAATCGGCATCACGTACCTGTACGAGGCATGTCGGTCTGAAAGGCCACGATTTCGACTCCCGCTAGGAACAGTGCGCACACACTAATTGAACCGCCGTGCATCGTCGTAGCGAACTGAAATACGCGCAGGGAATGACATCTCTCCCCAACCTGCGCCTTCGATAGACACTGTGGAACCGGTTCTCCGCCCCACCGGCCTTTCACAACAAGAAATGTTGGAGGAGGTTAGGTGACTGGGGTAAGACCACCCCCAAAGAGGGGGGCTGTTCGTTTGGGGTTATTTGGGGACTTTAACTAGTTCACTACCCTCATCCTGAGAACGTATATTCGGGGCAGCGGCCCTATCCTTTCCAGCGACACACACGAGTATAATAATCATGTTGGCGATCCCGGCGCAAAGACACCGGTAGCCTCCTTGTGAACTACAGTCGCTGCCGTACTGAGGTTAAATAGACTGTATAAATAATAAATGATTTTAAAAAAAAAAAAAAAAGAAGTGTAGGAAAAGATTATATATCTTAATAATGGATAGTCTAACATCTTTTCGGTCTGCTTCCACCCTCTAATAACAATTATATCAACGCCCATGTTGCTTCCTGTCATTCTGAGGGCGAAACACTGTGAAACGAGGAAAGCCAGCTTAATATGGCAGAAACTGTAGGAGGTGAAGGAAAGTTCAATAATCTAATAACTTGCCTCTCTTTATTCAATTCTCGTTCAATGTTCAGCGAGTATCAACACTGATGGATCAATAAATATATAAATACTATGCTATATGTTAAGGGGCTCTATGAGAGAGCAGCAAATTTTCGCCAGTGCTTGGGAACATCAATCGGATCGTCAACCAAGAGACTTTGAAGATAATCATTGAGTTGCTGGTTTTCCTGGCCAGAAAGGAATAGTTTGCGTTCAACAGCATCTATGAAGGCGTTATGCAAGTTGACAATTCGCATGAAGTTTGAGGTTGTGCTGATGCCTGTGTGGAACTTGTACCACTCGGCGTCGATGATCTGGAAATGACAGTACTGCAGCTGGATGAGGAAATGGAAGCTGAATCTGTGGTGCTTTTGTAAAAAGTAGACGCATCGAGCGAGTTTCAAAAGACGTGCAAAAATGCGCTGGTAACCCTTGATGATATGAGCCATGAAGATGTACTTGAGCTCCTCTGGAGGGGTGTAGAACACTGTAATATATTCTGTGGCCATGATGGAGTCAGGGACGAAAGATTGTTCACCTCCATCGACATTCTGAGGAGTTCCGAACCACATTCTGATGTCAGTTGATGGAAGCAAATCCACTACCAAGTCCTCCGTGACCCTCAGATCAGAATTCAAGGGTGGCCAGTTTAGAGATGATCCTATCTTGACAGTGTTGTCTTGAAAGATGAGCTGGCAGAGATCCGTGGAGCCCAAGCCCATCAGATAGAAGCGCTTCGCGCTTTCGAGATGGGTGAAGAGATACTTCTTGACGTGTTTCATGAGTGAGTCGTTGACAGCTTGTTGCTGCAACTCAATGGACACTTGGAAGTCTTTGAGGGGGTCATCAGGCTCGAAAAATGAGGCAGGCTGAGACTGTTTGAGTTCTAGAAACGCCAGGGTGTTGCTGAACAGCTGAGCTGGTGCAACTAGACTAGCTGTTTCCTTCTCGAGCTTGTTCTCGAAATTAAGGGGAGGGATCAGTGTGTCGAGACCTTCGCTTTGTGGCCTTTGAGAGTTTGATTCAACATTCGCGTCGACCACTGAGGTGTCTCCTAGTGAATAGAGAATGTGCAGCGCTGTAAGGACCTCGACACAGATTTGTGCGTTTTCAGGGCTCAGAAACGTCGGTAAACGGTTTTTATCGGTGATCAAAAAGCCCGAATTTGGCTCCTGAACAACGAACATCTCAGCATCAACCATTTTGGAAGGGTGTTTCCAATACGTAGAACCGTTCAATCCAATGATTCCATGTAGTTTCAGCATCCAAGGATTCAGACAACGATCAAAGAGCTCAGCGGTGAGAATGTACAGGTTGATATCTGAGGTCTGGTAGATGGAAAGCCGAGTGTGAAGCTCTGACAGGAGCTGAATCGGATCAGGCAGCCTTTGAAGAGCTAGAGCACGTGACAAGTCTCCACAGCCTAGAATGTTAGCCAGTAGATGGACGATTGTAGCTACCGGTCTCAGTTTCACCAATAGTGTGAGCAGAGACTCGTCTTTCGAATCCAGGGTATCAATGTAGTGCTGAATCGCAGCAAGGATATCGCAAAGTGCAGATCTGAAGGCAATCATGATACCGTCTTCCATAGTCGCCATTTTGGCAATGTCTTTGGCGGTATTTGAAAGTCTGGTGTACAGTGATCCAATCACCAAGCACTGCTCTATGAGACCTTGCAAAGCCAGCGACGAGACCCCGGGTACTTTGATAGGTTGAGCAAAATGTTTCGGTACGAACTTCCTCGAACTCCATCTCCAAATGAACATGATTGACTCCCTTCCTACGAGCATGTTGATCAGACAGGTCAGAAACAAGTCTGTGGGGATTGTAGCACCTTCGAACAGTGTGGTGATTGTCGCCTGATTGTGTTCACTCAGTAGCAGCGGCGTAGGCGGTTGTGTATGTCGTTTCAGCTTCTTCTGAGTCTGATGTTCTCTTTCTGAAGTTGGGGACGCGTCGATTTCGCGCTTGATTTCATTGAAGCTCGATCCGAGAACACAAAAGGTCTCCAGATCGATTTCTGAAGCCTGTGGGCGATTGAGAATGTTCTCATCAACTTGCAGGTTTGTTATTGAGAACATGGCGGGCTGAGTGTGTTGTGTCGTCTTAACTCATAATGTGAACGGTAAGAGAAGAGAAGATGCATGAGCATGCATGCACTTTGCATGATGGGTATAGCGATTGTGAAGTTAGGAGTTGGTGTTACCCGGCTTTGAGAAATAGAGAAAAAGTCATATCGTGGTAAATTGAGAGTGTATTCACTGGCGGTAGCTGCTTCTGATGAATTGTTGGAAGCACAGGTGTCACCCATTACAATCTCAAGTCGTAGTGTCTGAAAGGTAAAACTAATTAATTGAATTTCCCAATAATCTCTAATAATTAAGATGCAGATGTTTCGTTTTGTGTCCCAAACTTCCTCCCACTTAAAATATCACCTTTCTCATGAATGTGATCTTACCTTCGCCTCGCTACTTTTTTGCCTGGATTCGCTACAAAAACTGGAACTTCTACAAGGCAACGATACCTTCTAGCCTGAGATGACATTTGCCCTACCGCGGTGTCCTTTCCAGGTAAGTGTTTGCTATCACAACTAGTTAGACTATCTCAACTTACGTGATGTATTCAACTAACGATACTCTAGACATTCTTCTTCTTAGAAGACTTGGGCTTGCTCTTCGGAGACTTCGACTTACTCTTAGAAGGCTTCTTAGTCTTGTCCTTACCAGTACCCTTGTCCTTGGTCTTGTCCTTGGTCTTGTCCTTGGTCTTGTCCTTGGTCTCGTCCTTGGTCTTGTCCTTGGTCTTGTCCTTGGTCTTGTCCTTGGTCTTGTCCTTGGAAGGCTTGAGCTTTTCTTTAATCTTTTCCTTTGTGGAAGGCTTGACGTTCTTGGAAGGCTTGGAAGTCACCTCAGTAGAAGGCTCACGCTCGACCATCGTAGAAGACTTCCGCTCGACGGTCTTAGAAGGCTTTTGCTCGACAATCGAAGAAGACTTCCGCTCGACGGTCGTAGAACGCTTCCGCTCGACGGTCGTAGAAAGCTTCCGCTCGACAACCGTAGAAGACTTATGCACGTCATTAGCAGGGAGAATTGGATCGACCCTGGGAGAGGGCTTGGGCACATCATTGGCAGGGGGAATTGGATCAACCCTGGGAGAGGGCTTGGGCACGTCATTGGCAGGGGGAATTGGATCAACCCTGGGAGAGGGCTTGGGCACGTCATTGGCAGGGGGAATTGGATCAACCCTGGGAGAGGGCTTGGGAACGTCATTGGCAGGGAGAATTGGATCAACTTGGGGAGAGGGCTTGGGCATGAGAGCAATAGGGGGCGAAAGATCGGTCTCAAAATCGGCCTCTACATCGGCCCCAACATCGGTAGAACGCTCAGGTTCACCCTCACTAGGGGGCTTCTTGGGAAAGAGCTTTTTGATACCATCAACAAACTTCGAACCTATGCCATTAATTTTGTCAAAAAAGTCTTTCATGCCCCCGAAAAAAACCCCTTCTTCCTCTTCCACCTCCCCCTCCTCCTCGGGCTCAGTCTCGACCTCTCCAGAGGGCTCAGGACGGACAGAGGTAGGCGTAGGCTGGGTTTTGGTAGGCGTAGGTTGGATTTTGGTAGTATTAGTTGAAGGATAGATAGAGGTGGGTTCAGGTTTAGGTACACCGGCGGTCTCGCAGCCCTCACCATCACTGCACTCTTCAGCATACTCAGCAACACCGTACAAATAGTTGGCTCTGAAAAATCCGTTGTTGACGTTGGCTTTGTCAAGATCGTCTCCACCATCGTCCCATTCACCCTCGGGTGCAGGAAGTTCTCCTTCACCCTTCTCCCACATGAGCCAACTTGCTCTGCTTACCTCAAGGTCAGAAGGCTCAACGATCTCGGCGTGAAACTCGACCTGAACAAGCACGTTATCAGGGATGTTAGACAAATCCATAATGAACTCCATATTATTAAATAAGAAGTAATCGACATGGTCTTTGACATTGCTGATAGTTTCGAACTTGGTGTATCCTGCCAGAGGGTCAAAAGTTCCACGGCGAGACTGAAGTCTGTATCCTGGAAGACGATCAGAAGCTCCCGAGTGAGCTGAATTCCTCCAGAAGTGGAGTTTCATGTTTCTGAGGAGATCTTCTTCGGACGTGAAAATTGATTCGGACTCGAGACGGTCTCGAATTCGGATTCGGTCATACGGGGAAGGGGGAAGCGTAATGGTCCATTGAACTTGATCTCCGTTGACAATACCGTCAATCTGTGCACCGATGGCGTCCAGGCGAGATTTCACGTAGATCTCATCTTCGAAGGTGTTTTTCTTAGTACTCAGAAGGATCGTTCTAGGACCGTGCTCGTCAAAACCACTGAGCTCAGCTAGCTTAGCATGAAGGTTGATAGAACCGGAGAACTGGGACTGCTTAAGAATCTCCTTGGTGTATCTGACCATAAATGTACGAGTGTCAGACATCATCTTGACAGTGGCAAGAGTGTCACGATTCTTGATCTTAGGCGGGAAGATTTCAGTGACATCGAATTCGTCGGAAACTTCGAAAGTGAAAGTGTCTCCTTCTTGGATGTTGTCAGTCTTTGGGTTGACGGAGAGGTCGAGACGCAAGTTCCAGAGGTCTGCTGCGAACCCCTCCTTGCCACCTTTGCCTTTGACTAGACCCACCTCGAAGTTGGTGATGGGAGAAGTGACCTCTTTACCCAAGGCCACAGAGGCCAGCAAAACGAGTGACCGAAGTAAGTGCATTGTGTTTCTGCCAGCTGGAAGTGTCCTTCATGGAGGGACATGCCTGTGGTTATAAGCTGCTCGTCACGCTTCCATGTTAAAATAGAACAGCCCAGATCTTCGCTGGGTACGAGATCGTGTCCAGAAAAATATGTTTGATCCGCTTTTCTAAGACAACGAAGGACAAGGGCTGTCAGTCGCAGTATTTGTCCCTGGAGGCGGTGTTAGGAAAAAATAATTCAGGTGTGGTTATCAAGCCACGATAGTATCAGGTTTTCCATCGTATATTAATTACAGTAAATGGCTGAACAGGGGGAGTAGTACCTTCGTCATGCACTGTTCCTGACCATCTCTGTAAAGGGCAATTAATGGACCAGGCTAAGCTCACCCGCCCGTATTACTCCGTATAACAAGAGAGAAAATCTCCGAGACTTCTGAGAAAGCCCTCAAAGGGTCACGATGACAGTCTCTGAAAATAAACAAGAAAATTGTTTCTCATTGAGAACATGAAATTGTCTAGTGAGTGCCACTCAATAGATATGTATGTTACAAGTCAGTTTGCGAGAAGAGCTGCGTGCTGCATTCATTTCCACTTGATTACTAGCGGTACCAGGTACCATACAGTACAACTGAAAGCTCTGAAGTCTTCGACTTTGACAAAATAGGATCATTTCAACCAAAAATCTTACGAGGACTTCCGAGACTTGGTGACATACCGGTAGGTGAGAAATCTCCGACTCACAGATGCTGCAGTCGATATTACAAGAGGGACACTGTTGACCATCTAAATGACAGGAATCCTGGAGAAAGTCGTGGTCCAGGCTCACGAAAATATGCCAAACTCCTTTTTAAGAGTACTGTTCCTACAGTTGAGAGGTGTTCTATCGCGATATTCCGTGGAGACAAAAGGTGTTGAAGTATATCTTAGAGGTAAAGTACAATACAAGTGGATGTTTGTCACCTCAACTTCCGATTATTTTTGGTCTTATCATGTGGCACTGTATGACAGCAACACAGGTTGAGCCGATACTCTTATCAGTGGGTCTAGAAAGTGTCACAAATGACAGGCGTAAGTGCTATTAATTAGATAGAGAGAACGTGCAAGACTCCCCCCTATTGTGACAGAAGTTTCTCGTTCTTTGCAATTACCCCTATATTGTGCTGACTAAGGAAGGGCTGAAAGAAAGTTGGTCTCCAGGGCTAGGCTTTTTAGTTGTCCACATAAGCAGGTGAGTACAAGTACGGAGTACAGCGATTACGGGCAGTGACTACAGGTGCAGTGACGATGACGTAATCATGAAATGCGGGTATGACAGAACTTTCCTGTTATTCCGAGTCCTTCTGAATGCTACTCCCAAAAGAGTAAGTCGTCCAGCCACGCTACTTGTAGCCCTCCTTAACTTTGTGCGATTGTTTGCCATAAACTTGTAATATTACTCACCCAGCATCTACAGTATTTGAGCCGGCGCGCACTCTCATTTGATCAATTGTCTCCGCCCATGAAAAACTACTACGCTGTGCGAGTGGGATATCACCCTGATATCTACACTGACTTCGAAGAGGCGAGGGAGGAGATATTGGGCTACTCCAATGCTCGGTGGAAAGGCTTCAACAACTACAGCGACGCTCAGGATTATATGGACGAAATGTCCAGCGAAGATGAGGATGACGCCATGTCCAGCGAAGATGAGGACGACGCCAGAGAAGATCTTCATTATGTTGACGACGACGGAGACAGAATCTACACTGTGTACACAGATGGAGCTTGCTCAAGAAACGGACAATGGGACGCAACTGCAGGAATAGGTGTCTATTTTGGAGCCAACAATCCTAACAATGTTAGTGAAAGACTTCATCCTAGCCTTCCTCAAACCAACCAACGAGCCGAATTGGAAGCTATCTACAGAGCTTATGACATTATTTACAATCTCAATGACGGTGACTACTACGAGATCTACACCGATTCAGCCTACGCCATCAATTGTCTGACTAAGTGGTATCACTCCTGGAGAAACAACGGCTGGAGAACTTCGGTCGGAAATCAGGTTGCTAATCAGAACTTGATCAGGGAAATCTTGGAGCTGAAAGAGAGCCAATTCTGCGAGAAAGTCATTGGACTGGTAAAAGTTCCAGCCCATAGTGACTGCTGGGGAAACAATAGGGCCGACCAGTTAGCTCGTGATGCTTTGGAATACTAGGATACGACGGATGCAAAGTCTAGACCCATACTAGGTCCGTAAGCCCATGTTGTGAAGCAGGTCATATATAAACTAACAGATTTTATACAAGTACAATGACGTATGTTGAACCCCTTGATAGATTAATGTGACCGCTCATTTATTGGCTCGCTAGTTGCTCCATTAGCACCCACGGCCAATGTTGACGACAAAACTTCCTGATGTCAAATCCTTGTTTTAATCAGGTTACCCATACTCAACTAATTAGTTAGCATTTACTTAACTCTTCTTATCGGTTAGAGTTACCTTCCACGCGAACTTCTAGAACATGCATGAGATCATGCAAGACATAAGACTCCTTGATCACACTGATCTGAACACCACACAACCAACAATGTCGCTATTGGATAAATACAACTCGCAGCTTGTGGAGGACGGCGACGCAGAGGACCAGGAGTTTCTCGATCTGCTTGATGACGACGAGGCTTTCAAAGGATACAGAGAACAGCGGATTGCTGAGCTGTCCAGACAGATGAAGGAGGCAAAAGACGGAGCACAAAGCGGCCATGGAACTGTGCAGACGCTGGAAAGCGACAAGGATGTGCTGGAAGCAACCACGTCGGCTGACCGGTGCGTGATTCATTTTTTCCACCCTGATTTTGCCAGATGCAAAATTATGGACAACAAACTGGAACAGCTTGCAGCACGGCATCTAGGAACGCGTTTTGTACGTGTCGATGCGTCCAAGGCGCCGTTTTTGGCGACCAAACTCGGTCTCAAGGCTCTTCCTGTTGTCGTCTGTTATATTAAGGGCCAGGAAGCTACACGAGTGGTGGGATTCGAAAGATTGGGGGGAACTGATAACTTTCAGCTGAGTGCCCTGGAGAATCTGTTGTACACATACGGAATCATTCAGAGAGCAGGAACCAGTGGCTTCAAACGAGCTGAAAAGAAAGTCGAGGAGGAGGACGATGATTGGAGTGATTAAGAGGGGGTAAGAGTATACAGTGCCTGACATATACCCAATGAGCTCGCTCACACTCACACTCTTGTATTTAGTAATTTCATTTATTGCACTTATGATAATGTACCGAGCCATCTCTTTGGGAAATAGAGCAATTTTCACTGATGATTTCAGAATTAACGCTCATGCAACACTGGTAGGAAGGTCACGTTCACATCAAGCATACAGACTCAGACCTCGAGACGCTCAACCAATGTTGACGAAATCATGCTGTAGTTATACGGGTTAATGAGGATCAAGTAGACATCTCCTCGGCATGCTTTATATGACTTATCAAACACCATACTGCTCTCTTGGTCTATTACAATAATTATTCTCTATGGCTTATGACTATAACTAATGACTTACAATGAGCGAACGTCTGTTATAATGACTTTTTCGATCCTCGGAGTATATCCTTCACTTAAACATCAATGCTGTTGTGAAACTCCACCACGCTCTCATTTCGCATTGCCTTGACTCCCTTACACTCATGCTCTCCATCACTGACCAACACCAGACCCGACGAACAGATGCTCTCCACCAGAGCAGGCACCAGGTTCAGCAACCGAGCGTCGCACACCAGACCCAACATGTTGTTTCCGTTAGCAAACAACACTGCCTCCTTGACAGACACAGAGACCCGGTCCAGATCGGTGGGCTCGTTGAAAGTACCGTTTCGCATGACAAAGAAAACAGGGTAGTTGGGCTGCTTCCAGTTGAGAGCGGTACACACGTCTGGGTTGACGGACGACAGAATGATCGATCGGGTAGCCCGAGGAGCAGGGTCACCGTTGGACATTCGGTTGGTGTCGTGGGTGTCTCGTGCATGGGCAAAGAGAACGTCCAAAATAGTGTCCACGTAGTGGTTGAGGTCCGAGGCGGCAAACACAACGTTCAGATCGAGCTTGACGGTGGTGGGGAGCAGCTTCAGGACCTCGGAAAGAGGAAGAGTGGCGTTCGACAGCACTCTGTGCACCTCCACGGGGTCGGAAACGGTAGACAGGTCACCGATCACGCCATTGGTGCACTTTTTGAGCTCCTCAAAGGTGAGGGTGTTGACTCCAATGCGAATACCGTGTCCAACATCAACCTTCCAGGAAGGAGTGACCACAGGGACACCATCTGAGGTGACACAAATGGTGAGACGAGCATACTGGCCGGAAACAGAGGACGCAGTAACAAAAGAAAGTGACTGCTGCGAGGTTCCTGTGCTCTTCCAGTAGGTATCGTACTTTGTAATCTCCAGAGGAGTGCCCTTGTAGGGTCGAACGACCTGCACGTCAAAAGACATTTCACCAATCGTGTGCAGCCGCATGTCGAACAGCGGCAACGTGTAGCTCTGGTGGAACTGTGTGAGGGTTGCTCGCCAGATGTACGGCAGAGCGGCGGTTTTGGCGATGATTCGGGTGCCAAATGTGGGGAAAATCTCAAAGTCCAGCGCAAAGTCGTCCAGAGAGTCCAGCTGGAACGACATGGCTCGGTCAGTGTCGGACATGGCCAGAGGGACTGACCGGGGGATCACAGAGTGGTCCGACTTGGACGAGATTCGCAGCTGGCCCGAAGACAGAGTAGCCTCCTCAGACACAAACTTGACGGGTGTGGAACCGGCCAGAGTGATGAGCACAAAGATCTTTTGGTCCAGGAAGTTGTGGCCGTATCGTCGGAAGGGCAGGATGGGAGGAGGCAGCGACAGGTCTGGAATGCCGTCGAGCTCGTCCAGCCCGCTCAGATCGTTGGGCTGCACGTCCACCGGCGACTTCATGTCAATATCCACCTCCTGGAGCTTGACGGTCGCCTCCAGGTCTGCCAGCCGGTGCATGCACTTGACATGGCCCTCCCATGCCGCGTAGTACAGTGCCGAGTGTCTCTCTTCATCGAGAATGTCTGTTCGCGCGCCGGCAGACAGAAGAGTCTCGAGAACCTGCTCGTGGCCCTCGTTGGCTGCGTGGAACAGAGCCGTCCACCGGTTCAGCTTGTCCAGCTCGTTGACGTCGGCGTCGTACTTGAGCAGCAGGCTGACCAGCGACGAGTGTCCTGCTCGTGCAGCAATGTGAAGTGCGAACAAACCCTCGGCGTCGGGTTCGTGACGGGGCTTGTTCTGTAGAATGATCTCGGACGCGTCGTACACGCCGTACTGACACGCCAGGTTGAGGGGAATGTATCCGTTGTCAGAAACAGCGTCGACGGAAGCGCCCATCGAGATCAGGTCTCGCACACAGTCCGAGTACTGGTTGATGACCGAGTACAGCAGCGGCGTGAAATTGTCCTTGTCCAGGGCGTTCACCTCGGCGCCCTGGTCAACAAACATCTTGAGCAGCTTTCGCTGGTTGTGAAGACAGGCGTAGTGAAGAGGGGTTCTTCCGTAAAAGTCACGAGCCAACAGAGACACTCCCTGGGACACGGCCAGCTCCAAAATCGCAGTTCGGTCCACGGCAGTGGCCATTGCGGCCTCGTGGAGCACGTTTCGGCCGTTGAGAGCGTCCGAGGCGTTCAGATCCACCAGCCCCGACTCGTAGAGCGCCAGGAGAGCCGCGTTAGACGCCGAGGTCGAGATGGACAGCAGGAAAATCCGCGTCACCCGCGACTTGGCGTCCCGCACCTTTTTGAGCACCTCCACCCACTCGGAGATGTCTGCCGTCGTCACGTTTTCTGCGCTTGCAGTCTCGACAAACTCGTAGTACAGATCGTCGTCTTTGGCTCCGGGAGCAGTTACTGGAGCAACGGGAGCAGTAACGGGAGCAGTGGCAGGCACGGTAGACTGCTGAATCTCCGATCCTCGTCGTGAGTCGTCGAAAATCACGTCTCCGTCAGCCCAGGCCTCGAGTTCCAGGATAGAGGAGGAAGCCTGGTCACTGAGACGCGCCAGAATGTCTCTGTGGAACACAGGCTGGACCTCCACAGCCCGCGACAGGTACAATTCCTTGGTCTGCTGCTTGGACCGTTTGTCCCACTTTTTCAGCACCTTGGAGAAACCCGTGGCGTTGAGCTCGATGAACTGTTCCAGTTTCGACAGGTCTCGACGAAATCGCTGGAATCCTTCGTACAGAGAGATGTACGACACAGACGTCGAAGAGGTCAGCGATCCAGAAGCGTACGCGTCGGCCTTCTTTTCCATGAGAATGTCAATTCGCAGCTTGAGCTCAGCCTCCTTCTGCAGGTAGAACGAATTGACCTTCTCCAGTTCTCGCTCCAACCGGAAGAAGAACGTGGCCTTGTTGTCTCTCAGGGCCTGCTCGACGTTGCCCCCGGCCGCAGCCTGGTTGGACAGCGACTTGATGAGCTTTTTGAGCGCCTTGTAGTTGATGAAGTAGTTGCCATATTCGGGCACCTCCAACTGCCGTTTGGCAAGGTACTTTCCGAATTTCACTGGGTTAGCGGGGCCTCAGGGACACAGGTTATGATTCAGGACATGGCAGCGCCTCCCGGAATCGCCCACAGCTTCTCATATCTCCGTCTCGTACTCACTTGTTGTCGACTCCTGACTGATCTGACACAAACAGAGATGACAAGAGACAACGTTAATTTCATAGTGAGCTTAACCGAGCTTAAGGGAGGGTAGTTGGGGAAAGTTTGTGGAGGGGTTATTGGGCGTGTTCCAGAGCGGTAAACGAGGAGAAAAAAAGAAATGTACATATTATTTACCGCACAAATAGATTGAAAATGTTTTCAGCTTTCAATTACGTATACACTTCGTTTTAAAGAGGTTTTTCAGAACCCACCGCACGTGCCCCTAACTGCAGCAAATATGCACCTCCTTCCCAACACCTTAAAAGTGCAGCCAATTGAGGTCGCAATGGAAACACGTGATAGGTTATGAGTATGTCTGAGAGCTGGAGTTTCGTGGAGGTGGCGTAGCGAGGTTGTTGAGGGGAAAGGATCTGGGTAAATATTTCGAGGCGATATTTTTCATGGATATTATCAGTCTCATGACGTCATAACCGAATGAGGTAGGTCCTAACCCAGACAAGTGTGGGTGAGGACTTGGAGATACTACATTGGGGGAAAGAAAAACGAGATGCACAGTTGAGGAGAGAAGAGATGAATGAATAATGATATGGTACTGTTGGAATCGGAGTGATCGTCAGATTTCAACAGTGCAATTTTCATGTCGATCACATCAATATTGCAGAAGTTGCACATATTTTAGGCACAAAAGAAGGGCTTTGTCGTGATATGAATATTCCAGGAGGCATTCAGACGATACCACCCCTGTCTGAAATAGTGTCTTCGTGTACGTCACTTTTCACAAGAGTTCTAGCACCTGTCAGGGATCGGGATTTTTTGCCCTAATGTACGTTACCAAGTAGGGGTGAAAAGGAAGATGCCTCTGAAAACACTGAGTTTTCGTCTGATTTGAATTTGAAAAAGACCGGGTCGGGTAGAAATACCGAATGATAACGGCTATAGCTTTTGTTTTGCATTTTTCACTCTCATTTCTAGGCAATATACCATAGTCCAATTTGACTCCTTTTTAGAGTCGCCCGAATCTGCAAGGTTTCGCCTCAAATTAATGCCCCCGGATGCAACGTTATACTCCATAGGATTTGGCCGGTGTGGCGGGGTTCGCTGCAGCTGAAAAACAATGATATTTGTGTGGGGAAGAAGTGATATTATTTGATGGGTAGATTTGCATAAGAGAGGGGATGCTTTTAAAGTTTTCAGACAGAAAATCGGAGCACAATAATGTGATTTTTTCCTACTCTATAATGTAACCTGTCATTAGCTAGCTACAATGAGATCGAACATACGCTGTGATAGACAGCGTGAAGAGGAGGTGAAAATACACAGCAGGTTTGTATGAGTGTGGGTAGATATCAACAGAATGCAGGGTTCTCTTTGAAAACCTGAACGAGTCTATATATTTTTCGACCCCACTTGTCACTATATTTCTGTGGGGTAAAGCACCACCCTATTATGTAAGCGGGTTACGATGTCCCAACGGACAGCGAAGTGACTCGACATGGATTAATAGGCCACTTTACCAAGCTTAAGTAACTTAGGGTTTACGTGATGCTCAAGTAATGTGAGAAGACGAGAAGTGGAGTGTCGATAGATTAATGGACTAAAGAGATGTACATTGAAAATACTGAAGGATTTCTGAACAAGTCCATATAATTTTCGACCCTGCTTGTCTTATTATTATGTGGGGTAATCAGTCGTTGAAACACCACCCTTTCAGGTAAGCGGGTTGCAAAGTCCCAACGGACAGTGACGTCCAGGAATTCCGAACTGACTTGACATGGATTAATAGGCCACTTTACCGAGCTTAATTGACTTAGGGTTATTTGACTCTCAAGTAATGTTAGAAGACGAGGAGCGGAAGGTAGGTAGATTAATGTACAAGAAAGATCAGCAATTGACAGTTCCAAAGCACTTATAAGTGTGAAAATGTTTACTTAAAAGCTTTTCATGTTCTAATATGATCTACTTCCTCGGTAGTGCGTCATTCTAGCTTTGCAGATAGTCGAGCTGCTAAGTAAACCTAAACTAATCTCAACTCAAGTGAAGATAGTTGTAGAATAGCTCAGAATGACAATATGGGGAGGTAAAGGCCTTGGTTTTACTTCCGGCTCTATTTTGGGGTCTGTACACCCTGAAAATCTCGTTTTTAGCTCTGAAATTTCGCAGCAAAACTACCCTCACTCCACCTCCTCTACCTCCTTTCGACCTCTGAAAAACACATTCGCCTGGCTAGCTCAATCGGTAGAGCGTGAGACTCTTATTCAAAGCAATCTCAAGGCTGTGGGTTCAAGCCCCACGTCGGGCTATTCTTTTTGCTCCGGTGTCGGTGTATTTCTTGTTTCATTGCAGCAGGCTCTGTAGTTTTTTTTCTCCTCCTGGTAGGCGACATTGATGGAGAGGTGTAGTCTCAGTGAACAAAGCATTGACAAAGAAGTTGGGCAAAGAAGGCATCAAACCGAGGCTACTGTACTGGTACTGTATAGTATGTTTGTACTTGTGCCGGTAGTGAGATTGTTACTTCTTCATCACAATATCCAGCTCATGACTCTTGCCATAGATCTGAAGTCGATACAAGTGCAGTTTCTTTACTAAGATTATTCGAACAGCTGTAAAAACATTCTCTCTATCTAAAAAAGACTTTTTTGGACTTCTAGTATCTTAGTCGCGTTTCAATCACTCTTGTGTGAGCTTCTCAACTGAGCACACCCTAGTCATCTGTATGTCTATTAAACCACTATCAGTACTGCAGTCAATGAAGCAAATATGATACAAGGCAAAGAGCTAAGAGTTCGATCTCTGCTTCGAGAACCAACAAGAGCTATTGATAGCAGTTCTCACTTGTATTAGTTCTCTAGTCCCTCCACTATTATTCTCGCTTGTTCTTTCACTTATGCCCTTGCTGCAAGCGACACAGCACAGGCCTACCACCTACAAGCAGGAGTACTAATAAGGTCAGAAAAACGTTCAGCTTCAATCTCTTCTAATTCCTCATACTTTCGTAAGAACCAGACCTTTAAACACCTCTTTCCCCCGCGATGATGTTAGACTCCCCTTAGACCCTCCCTCGACGTTATCAATGCATCCTGCAAGCTAAAGAAGACGTTAGCGGTTAGCAACGGGGTGACAAAGGGAATGGACAAGCCGTATCACTGAGTTTGCTGGCTTTGTCGGTTTATTATGTCTATATTATTTTCGACCAAATCCGGCTATTATTCTTGCTCCACTTTACTCTTCTCTATAAGAGCGCACCCAAACGAGCAATTTGAACGTCAAGGCCAAACTCGGCGAATAGGCCCTGCCTAACGTACACTTTCGCTGAGCTCGTATATTGCACTAAATAGTGATACGACGTTGACATAAGACTTCTCCCGCTATCAAGTCTCCATACAAAAGCAACTTACATACCAGGTACACGAATGACTGTTCACCCTTATAACACACGTGTACCCCCGTCGTCGATCAATTACCGCTCTAGCACGAGATCTACGGCCCGCAATCTCCACACCCAAGGTGTTTTGTTATTATCTCCGTTCGGCAAGTGCGTATATTGAACTTAGGCGTTAATGAACCCTGACTTAAAAACAGAGGAGTAAGAACACGACAAACTGACGATTGAGAGCCAGATTTGAACAGGTGAAAGAGCAATAGATACAGAGAGAGTTATGAAATTGATTCAAAGCCTCCATTCACCTTCTTCTGACCCCCCAACCCCTCAAAAACGCCTCCCGTGTTAAACTCAAAAAGTAGGTTGTTATGATCTCCCTGCCAAGAAGAGGAAGAAATGCCCGCAAGAACAACAAACGGTGAAAAATCAGACGAAACCGGAACTCGCTCGCATGCAGGTTTCAACGCAAAAACGACACAGATACGCCTTTGCTTGGAATGTGGGGTGAGTCCGGTGAGCGGCAGGCACGCGAAACGGATGTAGGGCTTTATCCGGGAGTATTTGCATTCCCGCTGAGAGTACATACTAGGCTGAATACAAGTGCAATGAGTTCTTCATACTACAATCCATGCACAACTAGACACTGAATCTCCATCGACACACGTCCCACCCTGCTTCCGGTATCATAATCTGTCTAAGACATCATCTCATCTCACACAAGGAGCCCTTTCGGACATCCCTTTTGACTATCCCTTTCGAGATCAAAAGGGTCTGAGTGTAAGGTTATGACAGATTGGGATGGTGCAAACTGAGACAGATGAGACCGGTAAAACAATCCAGTACAAACAAATCAGGCAGTACCAGTAAACAACAGCTGGGCACTCGTACGAAACCCCTTCCTTACTAATCTAATGATGTTATTACTGACTATATGCAAAATGTGTGTTCCTTAGAAGTTGGCGGAAATGCCTCCAATCGTAGGCGAGACTGGCGGCGAGTCGCCGGTCATGGAAAAGTTGGAAAAGTTGGACGGCCGTCGAGCATGGCTTGTGTTCATGTTCAGACCGTGGGTGTCGGGCGAGGGCTCGTACTCCTCGTCGGCAGCCGACTTGAACGGGTCTCCGACAGCATCCACGTCCAGATCCTCGTCAATGGCACCCATGGACAGCGACGCGGCTCGAGAGTGCGTTCGCGAAGCGGCTCCTCGGGAATGCGTTCGGGTAGGACCCACGGCAGTAGTAGAAGAGGCCGACGAGGCCAGTCCAGAGGCGCCAGCGGCTCCAGCGGCGGCTCCCGAGGCCGTCATCAGACCCAGACCCGAGCCTGAGCCCGAGTTGATGGAGCCGTTGACTCCGTTGCCGGAGGCCGCGTTGCCGCCGCCAGTCATGTCCCAGCCTCGGTACTGGGGCACTGCCGTTCCACCGGCCAGCTGGGTCGTGCTCAGAGTGTTGGAGAACGAGTCTGAGGGCGAGTGCGACCGCGAAGATGTGCTCAGCCGCTGGTCGGCGTACGTCTTTCGCGACCGCTTCTTCCAGAAGTAGAAGGCTGCGGCGGAGATGAGAGCCACGCCTCCGATGGGCACCACGACAGCCACGGCGGTCTTGCTTCCTCCATGGAGACCTCCGCCGCCCCCTCCGTCTGACGAAGCGGTAGCCTGGGCGATAGCTGCCGTGGGGGTCACGGTGACTCGTCCAGTAACGATCGTCGTCAGCACCTCTCCGTTGACGGTCTGGGTAAAGGTCTGGATGGTGTCGATGACGGAGAGGTCTGTGGGGTCAGCCGACGTGGTGGTCGCCTCACTGGTTACCGAGGGACTAGACGAGCTGGAAGACGTGGTGGACGTGGTTCGACTGGGCGAAGACGTGGTAGAAGGTCTAGTGCTCGAGGGGGAGGACGACGAAGACGGAGACGTCGAACTAGTGCTCGTAGAGGAGCTAGTGCTAGAGCTCGAGCTCGTCACTGGAGCAATGAAAATCGACGTAGACGACTCGGACGAGGAGATGAAGGAGGAAGAAAAGGTGGTGGGGGGAAATGATGATGAGGTGGTGGGCTCGAACGTAGAAGTAGGCTCGAACGAAGAGGTGGGTTCGAACGACGAGCTAGGAGCAAACGAAGACGAGGGCTCAAAGGACGAGCTGGGAGGCTCAAAGGTCGAAGACTCCGTACTGGAGGTGTCGAAGAATGCAGCGGACTCGACCGACGACAGGAACGAGGTCGACAGGGTGGACGAGATGTATGACGAGAGAGAGGTTGTGGGGGGGAGGAATGTGCTTGATGGGACCTCTGAGGAGGTGGTGGGAGGCAGAGAGGAGGTGGTGGGCGGTAGAGAGGTGGTTGTAGGCTCCTCGGATGTCGTGGGAGGTAGCGAGCTGGTGGTCACCTCGGTACTACTGGGTTGCTCTGAAGATGTTGTGGGTGGTGCAGATGATGTTGTGGGTGCCTCAGAGGACGTTGTGGGCGGTTCTGAGGTTGTGGAGGGTGTTGTGGAGGTCGTAGGAGGCTCCGAGGTGGTGGACGGAGCCACAGAGCTCGTCTCGCTGGTCTCTATACTGCTGACCGACGAGAGCTCTGAGGAAACATGGGTTGAAGAGAGGTGGGTAGACGACTCGGAAATGTTCATGTCTGTAGACGAGGGAGAGGGTGTCTGTGTCGTTTGCGTAGAGCTAGGAGGTTCCGTTGACGGTGTGGGTGTCGTGTGTGAGCTAGGCCTTTCAGTTGACGGCGTTTGTGTCGTTTCTGTTCTCGGTGCTGTTTGTGTTTCTGGTGATGAAGAAGAGAAGGAATCGGATGGCTGTGTAGAAGAGAGCTGCGTCTGCGTCAACCCACTATATGTAGGTGTCGAAGCTTGTGCCTGGGGAAACCCCGTGGTGGTAGCAGTGACATTGGCATTGGACATGTCCTGGATACGTGAAGACTGGGATCTGGATTTAGGAAGGCCGGCCTCTTATGTGTCACCTACAAACAAGCCCAGAGCTCCCTCGCCTCAAATATCTACAGCCTTGACCACAACCACGGCAATCCCAGACATGTCGCAAAAGCAAAAGCGGAAACTTCACTCTTCCTTGCTTTGAATTTAAACAAAGTTTGCGGTTAATAGTAGGGGCTGGTTTTGTGGAATATATGGGGCGTGAGAGGTGGTAAAAATGTGATAAATCTGTTCGGAACAGCTTCATAACCGGTAATATCTCGTTTTTCTGCCCAGAAACGTCCTATTATACCCTCTATACTATCCCCTCCAACCCTAGACCATGCAGCTTCATGCAGCTATATGCACCAGGCCAATGTCGAGAAAGCTTAACTTTGCACTAGGCAGACAATCTGTAGCCACAGGAACCGACTGCACAATATCATATGGGACATGCAGCTGTGCAGTTGCAGCACCACGTAGGCAAAAGGTGCAAGAAACCGATGGGGCTGGATTTTTCGAGAACCAGACAGAATCTCCCGCAACAAGTCTTCCTGGTATATTCTTTCTCCGCCACGTGTAGTGCTTGACGGTGAATTACAAAATAAACCTACATTGGTTCCTTAGACTCTAGGTAAACCCGTAGGTTTGGCGAGATCAGCATAACAGAAAGAACAGAAGGTTGACCGAGTGAAAGGTTGAAAGTGTGCGTTATGATGTCACAAATGGGGCTGTAAAACACGATGTGAGACTGGTCAGACACATTTTATTTCACCTGCTACAGTGTCTACAGCCAGCCTCTGCCCATCTACCCAGACGCCCTGTTTTTTCCCCAACTTTTCACCACTTTTTGCGCCCACTTTTTCCTTGGTGACGTCGTGAGAACTCTTCACCACCTTTTACCACCCTTCATCTAAACTTCCGCAACTACCTCACTGTACATTCCAGACGCATCTTTTGTGGGGACCACGGTGCGAATAGAGCCATTCAGACGCGTGGCCGGCCAACTAAATATATCTCTGCGTCCTGCAACTTGTCTTTGGTACAGTTGGAGGTACCCCTTGGAACCAGCCCAAAGGTAGAACCCAGCATGTAGCAACCGAGAAATCCAGCGGTTTCTATCAATGTGTCTCTTTGTACTTGTCCCCTCAACCTTCTCCACTATTATCTATCCCCCACCGGGATCAGCCTCGAAATCAACCCGCACATCACCCTTGTATCCGTGCACATCTTTTCTTCTGTCTCATATGCGGTGTTTTTGAAGGTGGTGGTAAGTATAGTGTTATGATAGGTAGTTGGTAAAATCGGTTGGAGACCGGTTGACAGCGACTCTAGCTATTTCCCAACTACCTTCAAATACCTCATGATCGCCTCATTAGATCGTCTAGTGGCCTTTTTTTAGGACTTTTTTGGTTTTTCTCTCTTTTTTTTTTTTTCTCTTCATCGCCACACAAGAGCCGTGCCGGAAGACAATTGGCTTATGGAGAGTCAAAAGGTTAGCGGGGTTAAGAAACAGACTGCTGCAAGGCGGATTTGTTATGAAGAGCAATAGTGAGAGAAAAGTGAAAGAAAGCTGATAGAAACAAGAATAAAAGAGACCTCAATAAGACAATAAGACGGGTGTGGAATAGGACGAGGAGGTGAGGTGTCTTACAGGGTGATCCAAAACGGTCCAGACGCCTAGATAATTCTGACACCTTACCTGTCAGTCACTTCTATCTTCTACTTCTGTCAAGGCGTACACTTTACGGCCGTCACTCAATGGAGATACAGCATGATCAGCCGGTGAGTGAGTGATATAGAAATGTAGGGTATAGGACCCGGTGGGGTGCATTTGCAGGTGGATGTGAGCCTAGATACAACTCTGGTAGGTTGTATGTACTTGTAATTGTAGAAAACGGCACTGGAACAAGCACAACACTTCTTTGTCAACGGTTGAACTCGTGCAAAAAAGCCCAACGTTCGCCCGTTTGACACGCCCTGACACCTGTCTTCCAGCACATGTCTCGAAACTCGGCTTGATTCGATAGCTTCACTGTTGGAATGAACAGCGTTTGCGAGAGTTAATCCACGGTCGTATGCAAAAGAGGTGAAAACGAGGTGCCGAATGAATGAAACACTCAGCCTTGACGCGTCTCAAACGGGCTCTCGACGATGCAGGCGGTTTCAATACAGCCACTTGCAGTGTTTCCATTTCTGTCAGTCCATTTTCGATGACCCCAGCTCGTACAAGTATGTACGTCGTACTATTAGAAATCCCGCTGTCACCCAAATACAACTTTGAGCTCTTAGTCGGAACCTTTTGAGCAGTAAAATCCGGACTCCGTCGTATTACAAATACTTCGCGAACGTGAAGAACGCCAACACTTATTGTTATCGTACGATGCCATGTTTGGTGTGTGATCATTAGCGCGCCTATCACCAGTGCTGAAGTTGAGTGATTTACAGTCCATCAATGAACGACTTTCATTAACAGTTCCACCCCTCTCCGTTTACGTTCAATAACGCCATTTATTATCGGATAACTATCGAGGTACATTATCTAGACCCAATATCCGTTGTCCGACGGTATAATTTTGTGTTAATGGCAAAAAATATATGACGAATTCTTTGTATTTTTAAGGTTATATCAGAATAATAAGTCGAATGAAAATCTTAGTCAGCACAGAATGAGCCTAACCCTGATGCACTCAGTTCGATCCTCACTTGCACCGCAATTTTTATTTTTCGGCCTATTAATTCCTCCCAAACCTCATTCCAGATTATACCTCCGACTTTTGCGGACTTATAAATAGCCGAAAGAAAAGAATATGAAGAGCAATTATTCGCTTCGGAAGTCAAACACAAAAATTACTTCACTTGATCTGTAATTAATGACAACTCCTCGCTCCACTAATTATTCAGCACGTGGAAAACGTCTGGTTTATCGCTTGCCAAATTTCAGATCACAACGCCACCAAATAAGCTTTGGAGACTCCTCCCAACCAACCTTATTCTCCACCTGCACGTGACCCCCAAATCAGCCTCGGCAGTTTTGATTTAGCCCCAAAATCGATCGAAGAGGGGACTAAAGAAGGGGTTAGCAACTGGAATTGGTTGTCCAGAGACACAAAATCAGTGCTTTTGCTGCCTCCGTTCAATTCCCCATCACTTCACCAAGCTATGCCGTTCTCCGTCTAGCCGATATCGGCTTTTGCTGCGTCTCGGCATGTGACATCCGATAGACATGTAGGGTGCAGCTGTGGGCTATGACGTAGTTGAGTCAAATATGGCAGCCCTTCCTCAGGGCCATAAAAAAAAGCGTCCCAAGAAAACACCATTTTATGGCGTATATTTGTATGGGAACTGCGCGGTTTAAGTCAATCGATCAAAACTAGACACACCGGAGAATCGATAAATACCGCTTTCGCACCCTCAGCTTGCTTTTCTCTCGTACGAAACACGGCCAACTTTTCTCACCCCACAACCGTCTGACTCACAAAACCTAATAGCAAGTCTGCCTTAACCCCAGATATATAACTTATCCTTCTCCACACAACTTGACACAACCTGACCCAACCTCAGCCACACCACACAAACCCACCCCTTGAGAATCCGCACAGCGAGCCGGCCGATATCTGCGAGAACAACCGGTGGTGCGCCACATTAAGCTAAAGAAAGGACACACAAAAAGGACACCCGACAACCGACACAAAGTCCCAGACGACATCTGATAAGTCACACACGACACTCACCCAAATCGACACTAGTTGCAACTCACACAAACCGAGTTCCACAACTAGCAACCTCTCAAATCCACACACTTTTCCGCAATGCCATTCCTATCTAACCTCTTTGGATCCAAGGAAGACGCTGCTCCCAAACAGCAGAGCCGCCCCCCCGTCAAGCAGGATTGCAACAACTTTGGTTCTGCCAACGCAGAGTCCACCCCCATGGCTGTCCCCCAGCCCAACCAGCCTGCTGGCGCCACAGACATGCCCCAGTCCGTGTCCGAGTCCGTCAGCGGCTCCGTCTACGGCTCCGTGGCCCAGAGCCTCCCCTCGCAGTTTGGCTCGGCCATGTCGCCCACCATGTCGCCCAAGGCGTCGGCTCTGGCCGCTGCTCTCGCCAAGCAGGAGGAAGATCACAAGCAGAAGCTGCAGCAGTTCCGGCGCAATTCCCAGGCGGCTTCCTCGGGCAACACCGCACACACTGCTGCCAGCGCTGGCTCCTCGGTCCCCTCGGGCCCTGGCCACTCCCCCAACTTCTCCAAGGTGGGCTCTCCAGGCTCGCCCATCACCGCCGATGAGGCCATGAACCTGTCGCGAGCTGGCGGCTTCCAGGGCCGAATGCGGGCTGGCTCTAACGCTGCTGGAGGCAGTGGCATTGCCGCGCAGCTCGCGTCCGCGGGGCCCCAGGACATGGGCCTCTCGCCCGACGGCGGCTCGGTCAAGCGAAAGAACTCCAACAAGTACCAGGGCTTTGGTCTTGTTGCTGCCTACTCCAACTCTGGCATGAACTAAGAAAGTCGTCTGCGTATCTGCGTATCTGAGCTGCGAGACCCAATCGCCCGAGTCATGTTTCATTAACCCTTATTTATTTGCATTTATGATCAATTGAAAGACCAAAAGACTGTTATTGTACGTACACCGACTTGTAGTTTCCTTTTTAGACCCCTCAGCCCTATGCATCCAATAAGCATGATACTGTGTGGAGATGGTTGAGATAATATTCAGCCACATCCCCGCGTGTGGCAAAATAATCGAACACGTACGATACTGTACATGAATGGTAATATTGCATGCCTTTTTGAGACTCGCGTGATGCGTTTCAGCTCTGCATCTTTCATTTTTCAGCCTCTTCATTTTTGACATTTTTCACAGGTTTCACCTCGGCTGGTGCTTTGAGGGCAAGTCTTCAGGGTTTGGCAAGTGGTCTGAGATTTCAGAAAGGCAGCCATTTTGAGATGAGAAAATGTGTGTGAAGGGAAGGAGTTTTGTTACTGCTTCAAATGCCTGTATGACATGCTTGCAGTTATTATCTGAGAATTACAAGGCTTATGAATCAGATCACTGGATCGTTCAGATGACATCAGACAGAGTGCATTACTAATCAAAGTGAAGCTGTGAGAGCAATGATACCACACACACTAGATGAGAAGTAGTGGTAAGAGCAAAAATAATCATCGAACAGCATTCTCGCTACTATCCATTTGCAGAACTGTTTTATATCACTCGGGTGTCTTGACAACCGGGTAACCCCTATTTCCAGCTCTTGCAACAGCTCGACAGTGTCTCTTAGTAAGTCACATTTCCATGACAACGATATGATCGAAACATCCAAAGCCCAATTTCTCTGCATCGGCTTTGTGGTAGTAGGGTATATACACGTACCGGGGTTTACTCCAAAGTGGAAGGTTCGATTCTGCTGGCTACGTTGGATTAGCAATAGTATGACCCAGAGCGTCAACTACATAGCTTCAAGACAGACATCGAAGAGTACACTCATCAATACAGTACCGACGGCTATCCTTACCGTTACTGTTTGAGTGGTCTATTGTTCCAACGAGAACCGACTTGGACAGTTCGAGGCAGCTTACTTGGGTCGGGCATTGCTATGTTAGGATCAGCTTACAGTACAGTGAAAGAGTGACTAGCTTATGGACCGTAAAGTGTAAGAACAACTTCATAACAAGAGAATCTACCAATGGTGACGGTGCACTTAGCTTTCGAGTCATAACCCAGTAGACTCTTTATTTATTGCCTACAACACAACAGTAAAAGCACCAACAATGTCTGGAGCTACACTGGAAACATCAACTTAGCATATTAAACCACTGTGAAACGTCTGGTAAACCGGGAAGCTGAGAAAACTGGGGAGTTGACAACAGAAGTTCTGAACTTCTGACAGTAATACGAAGGGAACAGCTCAACTATAGAATATAAGCAAGCGGTAGAAAGCATATAGCTGTCGGTAAGATAGCACCTACTGTACTCAAGCAACTCTTAGAATGGAGTGAGTCCGAAAGTGGTGACCATGCCCACGAATGAGGAGGATACGAATGAGGAAGATGTCCACCGTATGGCAATATAAGATAAGACCAAGAAAAGAGATTGGAACTTTCATGGACCGAAAAAGGCTTTGACATGTTTTGGGGAACAATAGTGTCCTCCACGTCTCGTGTCGTGTCTCGGTCTCGCCAGAAAGAGCAGGTGGTAAGTCAGCAATACTAGGCTGTCACAATCAGTAGAGAAAAGGGGCACAATCACTAAAAGTTACAGTCTCGTAGTGATAAAGTGCTAGATAAGATTATCGAGACTCACTCAGATCCTTTGGACATCTCTCAGATGGACCCTCAAGTAGGTTAACTCCACGTTTCAATCTGAGAGTACGATAATACCGTATTCTTCCACCCCTATAGGTCCGGTGACCTACTTGCTCAGTTTTGTTATAGGAAATGAAGTGCGTGCCATGGATATGTGTACAATATTTATCCCAACATGGTCCTCTCAACATCGATGTATTAGAGTTTCGTATGCAATACCTTATTTTCATGACATGCAGGGCAAGATCTATAACCTTATTTTATACAAGTGACCTAAATAACCGTCTTAATTAGAAACGCGCGTATAGTATGGCTATTGGCAATCAGGATTGAGTGTTTCTTCATGAGAAGACACCCTGGTATTCGCGTGATTGTTACAATCGCAAAATAGCCGACACCACCAAGCTGCATAATCATACAGTGATGCGTCTCATACCTACGATTGAACAAGACCACCATCACGGTATTTGACGATCTACAATACTAGAACGGCTATGGTGTCGTTATGTGTTTTTTTCTCTATGTTTGTTACTTTCCCACTCCAAATTTGGATAAGGGGTGTACTCGATTTCGATGTCATCGGCTCAACTCGTATATTTCAACACCTGTCCTCACATCGTAGAGATTTTCCACTGGATGACGGGTCAGCAGTATAAGTACAGTAGCTACACAGAGCTCAAAAGTAATCATGGCTCGGAAAAGCAAAAAAAATCAATCTGTGATGATTGAACAGTTTGACAACCGAGAGATTCGAACTCTCGCCTCCGAAGAGACCAGGATGTTATGTTAAGGGATTACCTTAACCTGGCGCCTTAGACCGCTCGGCCAGGTTGCCTGTGATGAACGGGCCTTCATTGAACGTAACAGCTGTGAAAAAAGTGCAAAAAATGAGCGCACAGTTCTTTGGTAAGCTGTGGCACTCAAACCATCTATGAGGTACATTTGGTCTCCAGCTGGTGGACAGGCTCTTTATCATAAAGGCAGCTGTCCACAAGTCTGGTTGTCCAAACTGGTTCATCTGTTTGTGTCAATTGATCAGCCAGTTGACTACCAGAGATGGAGCTCTTCGATCTGTCATTGCTGAGCAACTTGTCATTGATCGTCGGTTAAAGACTTTCCCACCGCCATTGACCACTTCTCCAGGGCCATTGACGCGTCTCCCACCCCAACCACGTGCTCTATTCTGACCGACCTGCCATACTTCTCTCAAGAACTATGACGACGCTCTGAAAGACGCCCAGTCGTGTATCGACATCAACCCCCATTGGGCCAAGGGTTACCGTGACCACTGGGTATCTTCAAGAATAAAATAAGAAAGTTTGGTTTTCGTCGAATACAATTTTTTCTCAAAATACATCAATATTAGTATCAAAATGGAGCGTCCTGTACGTATAAATCGACTACACAACTCCTTGACTCACTGTACTAAAACTGAGACCAGGGTTATCGTCTCAATTTTCTACCAAATTAAGGTGAACAAATAAGGTTTCCAAAGAAAGTGGTCTAATTAAGGTTATATTTAGTTGGGAACTCAGGTTTGTGCAACTATCCCTCTCAAAACAACTTGACTTCTTACTCACCACCTTACACCCACCACAACATCTGATACTCTTGAGATACCAACCTTTGATACCCCAAAAAGCCGTCGATATCATCATACGCCGTATGATACCACACCGCTGATACCACGTGAGTACTAGAGACACAGACACAGAAGACCGAAACGTCCCGTTGCGTGTCCTTTAACGCAACATACACAGATACCACTCATGACACGTCATTCGTCTGATGAACATACCACTCCTGGTCTCAGTCACAAGCTCCCTTCCCTCCCCTCTCACTCCCCCTGCCACACACATCGGAAGCAGAATACCATGCCGCGGGCTCCATACGGTCCCCAACTCACAGTCATTACTGCCGAAGAGGGTGGCCACCTTTGTGGCTGCGAGTGTGACAAAGGGGGGGTTTTGGGTTAGCTAGGGAGGCGGACCTTGTGACTGGGCTAGGAGTTAGGGAGTGATTGCAGTCATGGCTGAGGTCTTGTCGTGGGTGGGTTAAGGGATGGTTGCACTCATGACTGAGCTCTTGCTGTGGTGAGGGTTGGGGGAGGTGCTGACTGTTGGCTATCTAGTTAGGTAGAGGGTTAGGGGTGCGACTCGATTGTGAACAGACTGTTGAGGTTCGGTGGCTCCACTTTTGAGTCACACACGACGAACGACGGCTGATGTTGCCTAATTCGATGGAGTGTGGAGGGTCTCAAGCTGGACCCCTCAGAACAAGGCTGGTCTGGAGTCCGTTGAGCGAGCCATCATGGCTGAGTCTCAGGGCACTGTGATTCCCGTCACCATCACCGAATGCCCCGTGGCTACCACCGATGCCCTCACTACAGGCATTAACAACAAGACTCTGACTGTGACTGTCTGTGACGACGATTTCACTGTGACAGCTGCCTCTGCCACTGCAACTACTGTCTCTGCTGCTCCTTCCGTCACTGTCAAGACTCTCACAAACTGCGATACCCACGGATGCAACAAAACCCTGTCTACTGTCACCAACACCCTGGAGACTTGGATGACTTTGACCCTGTCTTCTGAGACCGCAGTTCCACAGACCCTCTCCCTGACCTCTCAGCCTTCTGCTGTCCTTCCTAAGGCTTCCAACGCAGTCAAGTCCTCCATAGCTCCCGTCTGGTCCCCTGCTCCTACCCCCAACCCTGAGCTGCCAACTCTGCTTCCAAGAAGACCACCGGAGCTCTCGCCCTGGTCGGTGTGGTTGCTCTTATTATTTAATCTAACAGTAACCAATTGATGTATAAATATTTGTTTCCAGATTAAAAATGTGAATGGTGACTAAGATGAAAATATAACGAGTAGTTGACAGATGTCGGATCAGAGTCTTTTCTGGGCTGCACGAGTAATTATTCCTCTTTCGGCTGTCAATGATGGTATTCTCTTTTCTTATTCTTGTTCTTCACCTTCAGAACACCAATTTCCCAGATCTCTCATAAAAGCTATGATTAGTAATCAATAGGGTTAGGTGTAACTTCCCAATGCACTCAGAAATTTAAGCTTTGCTTCCAAAAGTAGTAGTCGGGTTGGGGTTTAATTACTTTTTTGAGTAATCTTTTTTTTTATTCTAAAGATGCATTATAGCTATATACCTGGAGCCGGTTATTGGCGTTCAATGAATCTTACACTGCATAATCGTTTTCGGGGCTCGGGTCAGTGGGTCAATGCCCTAACCCTTTGTGACAGAGTCTATTGTCCCAAAAACCCAAAAAAATGTACCAGCGCCGATGGTTTAGTGGTAAAATCCATCGTTGCCATCGATGGGCCCCCGGTTCGATTCCGGGTCGGCGCAATTTGGTTACGGCCATATCCTGGTGAAAATACAGCTTCCCGTCCGATCAGCCATAGTCAAGCACCAGAGAGCCTAGTTAGTATTGTAGTGGGAGACCATACGAGAATCCTGGGTGCTGTAATCTTTTTTTTACCTCGAGCAAGCGCTACGGTGAATTGGTTTTTTGTAGGCGGTTTGGAGGTCACTTCTGTGTATGTTCAGTGTGCTGTGTGGTGATGTTCTGAAAGCCTGTATATTGAATCCTAGAATTGAAACTCCCATATTGACAGACAGTGCTTATTGGAATAGGAAAAGTTGGCAGCAAGGCTTATATCAGAACTACCACTTCATTGTTTCATTTGTTTGTTTGCTTCTTTTGACTGCTAGAACATCAATATCAAGTAAACCATAGTAGCCCCAAATACCAGCCTTCACAAATAGTTGCAAGATTTGGCTGATTACATTTGAAAAATGAACAATTGTAGTCGATAAAAAGCCAACTACATCCCAGTATGAGATAATCATCATAAGTCCCGGGGAAAATGATATGTGGCTATGAAATTGTGTCCTTGACATTCTCAGCTCTGTACCACAGCTCAGAAGAAGAAAGATAGTTTGCACACCTCGGTGTTTATTAGACCTGCCTCGAAGAAGTAGGCTACGAGTGAAACATGACGGAATTCAAGAACTGTTACATTTTGGCGCCCGCAACTGGCTATTTGTCTGGTGATAATTTGGTAAGTGCTTGCAGGTCCACTTGACAGAACTTGAGACGATCAGACGATCAGACACTACGCAGTGAAGTTGCGAGTACTGTACAAGTACTGGTACTTGTAGGGATCGCAAATGTTGTATACATGTTTTCGAAACAATCTATCTTATAGTTCATATACACAGTAGGCAGTTTACTGTATAAGGCATTCTTTTTTCTCATGCGTCGTCGCAGGTACAGAATATCCGAACATTGTCCAGACCTTATCCTTCATTTAGATGACTCCATTATTGGATCACATGACCTTTGATCCAATTGAATGTAATGAATTAATGTTGAGCTCTTTATCCCTCGATTGCAAGGCGTATGGCTATTGTTTTGAGCCCAGTCTACCCTGGCCTCAAGAACTCGAAATATTGAAAACGACGATAAACTGAGAATCAGGATCCAATATATATATGTAATTATACCACAGGACTTAATCATCAATTATTCACACATATGACTTATACAGTGTGCCTCAAGTCGTAAATTGGAGCCAGAAACGCTCGAAAATTTTTCAAAAAGTCAGATTTCACAGTGTAGTAGCAACTTTTCCAATCTCAGCAAAAATTTCGCCCGTTTAGCTTAGGGGTAGAGCGTTGCACTTGTATTTCTGTTTGAGATGCAAAGGTCACTGGTTCGATTCCAGTATCGGGCAGATTTATTTTTTTATCCTAAATGCTCTATTTTGGTCTCATTACCGGTAATCAGAGACTTCTCTGCCTTTTGTTGTGAACTGAAGTTTTTTGGAACCGCTGGCTGTCTTTCCCTAAAAGGTGTGGTCAGCGACAATAGCAGTACAGTCATGACAGCTTAGTTGAGTGTACTTCAAACAGCACTTTGCTTTGTTGGGAGATAGTCAAGTTAGTTCATAAAGTTAAGAAGTATCACTTGAAAGCTCAAAAATTTGTCAACTAAGCATGCATAAAAATAGCATGCACAAGTATGCGATGTACAGCGATAGATGGAAACCACCAAATTTGTGATATCACTGAGATAGCAAAAAAGACGACCGCGGAGAGGGTCGAACTCTCGATCTTACGATTTCTGAAGCTGGGTGCTTCATAACAGTCGTACGCCTTAACCAACTTGGCCACGCAGTCTGGGATGTTTGCTGGGGCAGTGACAAACCTCTTTGACCGCAAAAAAGTGGTAAAAAAGGTTTTGTTAGAATTAAAAAAAAAAATTGTTCATTTTGTTCATCACGGCATTATGTTTTTACCGTCACATGATTTTCTCGTTAACAAGTCTCAACAGGAAATGTTAGTATTACGTTGACATACATTCGATTATGGGAATTATTWCTTATTAATGTTATAATGAATTGAATTGTATGAGAAAAAAAAAAAAAAAAAAGTTTTTTTTAAATCAATTTATCACTTTTAACGTGAAGAAGAGGCTCTCATAAGGGTCCTAAATGAGTTGGATGCTTGAGAGCCCATTTGTCATGTAACGACAGTCTCATGAACATCGATGTCCTAAAACTTGATGAACTAAACAGCCAAGTCCAGTAGATCGGACAACGAGTTCCTCTGAACTGTATCAAGAAGTCTAGCAGCATCTTCTAGCTTGAGCTCGAGTTTCTTCAACCGCAGTGAAAGGTCTTGTGCCTGTCTTTTCTTCTCTCAGCTGGGCCTGACCTTCTCTCTTTGGCCATACCAACGTCCCATCCAAAAACTTTTGTCGACTATTATTACATAAAGAAGAAACCAGCAAGCCTCTACTGCTGAACACGTTCTTCATTTTCAACCCGAACTACGGCGTTTGATTCAGATTAGCTTTACAGAGGTGCATTATCTCAACTCTAAGTGAGGCATTGTATTCCAGGATTTCCAGGGTACTGCAGCTACGGAGTGTATCATTGTGAACTCATGTAGAACACCTTTTTGACAATTTTACTGTTTCTAACTCTATAGATCTAACATCACTCCAACGTGCTTTGACTCGTTGAATGACTAGTGGAATAGTTGTTCACTATTCTCTTCTTTTCTCCCTCGGTCTCCTCCACCAGCTCGATAGATTCACAAGACGACTCTGAGGATTCTCCAACACCGTCAACCACGTCGACCGTCTGTTTGGGACCAGTGTACCATCTGTGTGCAAACAGAAAGTAGTATGATAGACAACCTCCCCAGACACCTGCCAGAATAACGCAGGTGTAGTTCATGGACAACTTATCTGGATGAGCTGTAGTTCCAGGGAACTGAAGGAGAATGATCGCAAAGAACAAGTATAACGAGGCAAACGAACCAATGGCAATAGAAAGTCTCTTACCGAGGTAAAACGGCCCCGGTGTGAGTTTGTTCTGTCCAAAGACCAGTTTCAGGGTCAGAGGAATGAACCAGGCAAGATAATTGCCTCCAGCTGAGAGTGAGAAGATGGCTGCAGCTGCTGTAGCATCAATCATACAGATGGAGCCCAGAGCAAGAGCCAGAAGAGCATTTCCCCAAACACATCTGATAGGGTTGGAGTATTTTGTGTTGACGACCTTGAGGAATCCAGAGAAAGGCAGTGCTCCGTCTCTGGAGAAAGCCCAGGACTGTCTGGAAGCACCAATCACATTGGAGAGTCCCATGGTCCACTGAAGACAGAAAAAGATGCACATGATTCCAATCGTCCAGTTTTTGCCGAGACAGTCGTAGACCAGCTGCGCCATAGGCTGCTGAAACTTGGTATTCAACAAGGGACCAATGTCATGAGGCATCACAGCTGCAAACACAATGTTGAGACAGAATCCCAGGATCCAGCAAGCTGCAATCGAAGAAATGATTCCAAAGGGTACCGCTCTTGTTGCATCTGCAGCTTCCTCAGCCATATGGACACACGAGTCAAACGCTCCAATGGTCCAAATGGGAGACAACCAGGTGAGGAAGAACACCCATCCGTCGGGCCAGCCGTCGGTCATGTTGTCGATATGGGAGAACATGTACTCTCCCGTGTTTAGTCTATTTCGTGCACCAATTGGCAGAGCAATCATGACCACCAAGATGACTGCAAAGTTGATAAAAATGCACATGGTTTGGAACTTGGCCATATGATGGGTTCCCAGAGAGCCTACACAGCCATGGGAAACCACACAGGCCGCAAAAATGCCGTAGACTGTATACTTGGACGGATTCCAGCGTCCATCTGTGGCCACAATGATCACACTGGTGAAGATCTGGGCAAATCCATAGTCAATCGACATGACTCCTCCTGTCAACCCTAGAGTATTGGAGTAGCCCACAAGAAAGGACAGCGGTCTTTTCAACTTATCTGGAGCAAAATAAAAGGTCCACCAGTATAAACCTCCTGAAGTAGGAAGTGCAGATCCCAGTTCTGACATTGTAAGACCCACACTCATAACACAGAAGGCACATACAAACCATCCCCATACCATACCATATGGACCTGCAGGAAGAGTATATGAGAGAGTTGTAGCGATGGAAGGCAGCAAACCCATGATGGAGAAGGCGATTCCAAACATTTGCAGCTTGGAGAAGTTTCGTTTCAGCTCGGGCTTGTACCCGATGTCTGCCAGGACCTGGTTATCATGAGTATCGGGTGGTTTAGCTTCAGGATCATTCATGTTGGTGTTTGAGGGGGTGGAAAGGAGATGATGAAGAAGATGATGGTGAAAGGAAAGGGAAAATCGACGACAAAACGTCGACGACTGTGAGTGATTTAGATGTCCAAATTTCCGATTCCACTTATATACAGCTGCTCAAACACTAACACTAAAGACGAGGTCTTAGCTTTGGGGATCATTGGGCGTGTAGTGATTCGTGGAAACAGGGGTGTGAAAGCTGGGCGCGTGACATTTTGACGAGATCAAAGGGAGCCGTTTTCCCCAGACCGCCAAGACCCGGGCCGTAAGTTTAACGGCTTATCGCGCGTCATCGCTCCTTGTCCTTCCTGTGGACACGTCGGGGGTTGCGTGCATCGCTATCAAGATAAGACAGAGTTCTGTTTCAAACTGTTTTTCCATGAAAGACAAGTTTGGACGGCACGAAGCTTGATTAAATTCGCCAATGGCAGCAAGGTGGAAGTGGTGATGGATGGGGACCGTTGAGAAGGAATTAATCCGAATATAGACTGACCGAAAACGTAAAAACGCCAAACAAGCTGAAGTGGTTGCAAAGTGGCCCATATGGCGATAGTGGAGCAGAGTACAGATGCGAGATAACGCAGCAGACGCACGGGAGCCGCAGCCAAGCCACACGTGTCGAATACGTACAGATACGGGGAACCGACATTCCTGTTTCGTTTAGGTTGAGAGAAGAGCGAAAGAGAGGCGTGGAAATGAGATGGAAAAAGCAAACTATCCCGGTGAACTATCGATAACCGGTCCGAAATTAACTGTCACGTGATCGGAATTGAGGCATGAATGTGGGGTAGAGAGAAGGGTATAGAGTGCTCCACGGAACAAGAGGGTATTGCAGTGAATGAGTGAGGTGGTTTACATTGTGTGGTAGGTCCGTGTTCGCGACAATTCTTTACTTTCAAGGCTTGGTATCACTGAATCCACTTGCAAAGACCTGAAACCAGGCAGGCTTTTTGGCGAAAATATTTGGTCGCTGGTTTTACAACATGGGTGCCGAATTAACTCCCATTTTTGTAGATGTTGAACAATTCCCAATATGAATTATGGGTGCTGCCTTACACCTTTGACTGACATACTGAGGAGAATCATACAGGTAAAAATACCAATAAAAGATCTATTCCAAATTGCTCATTCCATAACTGTTTTCTGTAGTCTCAAATCACTCAAAATATCAACCAATAATCCCTCTTCTACTTCCTTTCAGCCCCAATCTCCACCTTCATGACCTCTTCAACTAACTCCCAACTAACTCCCAACTAGTTCTCACCCGACTACCAAAACTCTACCCAGCCACGCGAATTAAGGTTACAGAGTGAGAAGTGGCGAGCACAAAGAACCTCTTGACCATAATGACATGTAATATCTGCCAAAACGAGAATGAGCAAAAATGCCGATAAAAACACCAACCGGACAGCAGCCCAAACCCCCACAACACCGCTGAATTACCCAAAAATAACCCCGGTCCGCAAAACACATGGGTCAAGGTTTCCGTACTAAACCCTAACCACGACCCCACCAACCATGTGCTTATACGAAGCTCACCAGCCAAAAAAAAAGATATACGATAAGTCAGCTCACTAGCTACATCCACATCCGCTACAATGTCGTCCTCCATGCCGTACGACCCATATGCCGGTGAGAGCCATGCGCAGAGCCATCACCCGGGCAACCACAAAACGGCCGCCATCCAGGCCCAAATCGACGATACCGTGGGTATCATGCGAGAAAACATCAACAAGGTGGCCGAGAGAGGAGAACGACTAGACTCGCTGCAGGACAAAACTGACAATCTGGCCGTGTCGGCTCAGGGCTTTAGACGAGGCGCTAACCGGGTGCGGAAGGCCATGTGGCTCAAGGACTTCAAGATGAAGGTCTGTCTGGTCATTGGAGTCATCATTCTGATTGTGGTGATTGTTGTACCTATCGCCGTTCACTTTTCCAATAGATAGAGGCTAGACGGAGACTAGACGCCAGATTTAGAGAGAACAGACACGCCCATGGGTGGCTGAGGGGGTTTTAACGACTATATGAGAAATAAATGCTAACTGTGTATGATAGACAATCTTGAGGAGGCGAAATGCTAGTAGAAAGAGAATGAGATCAAGCGTGTGAATGAGGTTACTGTATCGCGTTGTACCGTAGAAAACTCTTGGTGATGTTTCGTTCAGCACTAATAACAAATGCGCTAATATCGCTGAACTATCATCCCATTCGTTTGTCACTCTATGTAACCTCTTTGTACTGAGTAGTAGAAATTGAACTACGAATAATGTGCCATAAAACTACTTATAGGACAGTAGATCGCCTTTGGTTCGCTACAAGTAGTCACGTTGCTGACTGGTTCCATTTACCCTTCTCTATGCTCTATTCACAGTTAATCAATGTCAGGAAATATCTCAGATACCTTCGGATTTTGCCGTCTTACAATCAGTTCCAATAACTCACAGCCATCGTAGTTGACAGTGAAGTTCCCGAACTCCATCATGTCACTGTCTCATGGAATGCATGTCGAAGGTGTAGATCTGCAGCGGATGACGTCTGGATGCATATATGAAGCATCTAATATGCGATGGCCAAATGATACGAACTCGTACTACGGAAGCTAACTGACACTATCAAAAGTAACTAATTGGTAAGCTAACTGTTGCGCATATCCCACCTGTTATTCGACGTTTGTTTTTATTTTTGCACTTTTGCGTGTTCTTACTTACTTGTACCTTGTACACAAAAATCATGATAACAGTGAACTATCATTATACAGGTAGTACTATCCTGATTCAACAACATAATAAATACATTCATACTTAGAGCAAGGGCACAAAGTCACTCTTAGTTCTCTTCAGAACCAACACCATAGCCGCAGTGAAAACAACTCCAGCAATCATGAAAGCCATGTTCACCCACGCAGCCTTCACAAATAGTGGAGCAGCTGTAGCCACAAAGGTTCGAAGCACAATTACTCCATACCATTGAGTGATGGAAGCAAAGATGGCAAAGCTCATGAGTCTTCGGTTTCTTCCCTGCACATTGCTTCCTAACCAGCAGGCCAACGTAGGCATGGCAGCAACCATATTAGGGATGATAAACCATGCTCCTCCATACTTGATCCAGAAGTTTTTGTGGCTAGGCTTACACAGAACCATAGCCCATCCAATGATTGCCAAGAGGTAATTGGTAAGCAGGAAGGGGTAGTTGGTCTTGTACTTGGTTGAAAACCAGTTTTGAACCAGACAGTAGAAACAACTCAACACAAGAATAGGCCAGACGATACACTGGCCGAGCGCAGGAGAGTACTTGAGCACATGCATGGTTACGGTCATGAGCTCTCCATAGCACGAAAAGATACCATTGTAGGTGAACAGACCCAAGGCACCAGCAATCCAGACGATAGGGTCTCGCAAAGCCATAAAGAAGCCCTGGGTTACTGTTTCAGTCGGTTCAATGGGGTTTCCTCCTGCGTAGTTCTCCTCTGTGATCTTCTTGAATAGCATGTATCCTTCTTCACCGTGCTTTCGGATCCATCTGGGGTGGTAAAAGTAGTCGGGTAGAAGTCTCCACACCAGGGGTGCCTGTAGACAACCGCAGATACCAGTGATAAAGAACATCCATGCCCAGCCAGGCTTACCATCAGTAATGAGACCTAGGGCAATAGCAATGAGCGCAAAAAGAGGCACCATGAACCAAGAAGCTGCCCATGAACACGCAATAATAAACTGTCCCTCAAATCTACCGTGCGACTCGTACGTAACTTGTAGAATCACAGGTAGAGCCACACTCATGACTGCTCCCATGATCACTCTGTCTGCAGTAAGACCTGCGTAGTTGACACAGATTCCCAAAAGAGTGCAACATAGACCCCAGACAAACATTTGGACTCCTGCAAACACTCGAGGGTTGGATTTCGCAAACAGAAACGCCATTGGAATCACAAAGGTCGCATAGGTGAAATATAGGGCAGCCTGAGACCACTCGTACTCTGAAGGGGTGAGTTTCAGAAAAGGCTCAATGCCTCCAGTGACTGCGACTCCAATAACGTCTCTTGAAACAATGTGGGAGGCTAAAAACACTTGGAACTGACATCCAATAGCTATGCTTCTGTGTAGTTTGAGGTGCCCCTCTTGCTTCCTGGATAGTGTGACTTCAGATACTTGACCTGAAGTGATACTCTGTTGGACGTAGAGGTCGTTAGTCTTGGCATCTTCTAGATGCTCAACTGATGGCTTGGCGTCTTCAAGGTGTTCAATGGAATGTTTAGCATCTTCGAGATGCTCAATTGAGGTCTTGGGATAGGTGGATTCGTTCATGTTTGCTCCTCATACCCACAGACACGCACCATGACTATATAGGAAACGAACACAAGGAGCTCAGCAAACTCTGCGGCTTCAGTGCAAGAAGACATTAGGTTGTCTTGTGGGGAAAGAGGTACTGGTCTGTGGGGTACGTGGGGTGCATGCCTTTGAGGTGTTATTGAGATGGAAGTCGTTTGTTGGACGTGAATCCGCTACACCTGCATTTCATCAGCACAACGCGACGACAGATACCACACTCATATCTGGACCCGTCAAAAGCTCAATATCAGCCTCGCAATGATCGAAAGGATCCACCCAAGGCTTATCGTACCCTTGCTGCAACATGGTTACAGTTGGAAATAAACAATATAGCCGCGTCAGGTGTGCAGCATTGGAAAGGTGTATCGGATAGACATTCTCGTTAGAACCTGCGCTCACGCATCATCGGCCGAGACTTGTCCAACAATGGCGAACCGTCCAAGATGCCAAGGCTTGGCACAGGTCTCATTATTTTATCGGCGTCTTCGTTTTTCCGGACTTCCGATGTACCCCCACTCTTGCTGTGAGACATGAAGTTGGCTGGTTAGAGAGACAACACAATACCGAACATGTAAAGAAAGAAGCAAGACTGAAAGTCGAGAGAAATTAATAGAGTGACAAGGCTGCTACTGTGCTCTATTTTGAAGTTCGATCCTCCACTTCAAACACCGCCATTCCCCTCCTCTTAACGAGAACCCTGTCCTCATCTAACTTCAATTCTACCCCACACAACTGCAACGGATGCAACATACAGATGGGGGTTCTGAACATTAATCGACTTTGAACTGGACACATATTTGTTGAATGAAGAGGGGACAAGTTTGCTGAGATTCTTACTAGGGTTGCATTTCAGTGATGACCAAGCGGTTTGTGAACATTTGCAGTTGCGAGCGGCTCACGAAGTACACTCAGTCGACTACAATAGTGTCTAAGAGAAGCCGTTAGCATCCGTTGGGTAAATTAGAACATTTCTACTGCCCATATTAGTCTCGGGACCTCCCTTAGATCTACTATATTTGGCTGCTAAAACCTTGAGCCCCACAGATTAACGGTGCTCAGTGCCAGACGGAAGGTCGAAATAGGCAAGTACAACTACACAGGCGCTAGTATCGAATTAGCGCGTTATATTTCGCTGAGCCAATTTTATTGATAGAGGAAAACAATCGTATGAAAAGCAAAAAATAAAACAGAGGGCCCCGTTATGTTTAGTCAAACTAAAAAACGGGCCGAGCAGGGATTTGAACCCTGGACCTCTCACACCCAAAGCGAGAATCATAGCTACTAGACCACACGGCCGAAAAATCTAAAATCACGTGAAATCTAGCCTATAGAAACTTAAAAAAGTAATTTTGAAATTTTTGCGATTTTGACATTGTTCCGAGGGGTCTAAGATCATTAAAAGCGTGACATGGGATTATTTAGAGCTTTGGCTATCTACTGAATGTTTTTTTGTCTTTCTAAGCTTGATCTTGAGCATTCTACTTGCAGATGTTGATGTTTGTAGCTCTGAGTAGAGGGACTTTTGGGTAGTTTACGGTGATAACAAATCCGATGATATCAGGAACTATAGCCATTCAAGACTTTATAAAACATAAAATGATGTTACTATCAACTTGCCAGAATGTATGAGCTTTTATGCGCATTTTCAGCTCTCAAACCGTGCATCCGTATACGACATACAAGCTAGATCACCATAATACTGGAAGAGTGGCTGTTAGTAGAGTCGGTGGTGGCATGAAAAAACAAAAAGTAGTCAATTGACTCTATAAAGCGTCTTCCGGGCATGATCGTATAACTCAAGATCACTTGAATCAAGATCAAACCACAAGTGCACTCTCGAGCTTAGGTGCCTCTTATCTCGCTTGAGAACAAGTTGGAGAAGATTCTGAGACGATAAACAGGACTATTTGAGTCACACGCTACCATGAGTGTTTTATCACTTGTAATGTTGACATTTGGAGGCCTCATACTCCACCTCATGATAACCTTCATTTACCGAACTAAATCCCAACTAAATATCCCAAGTATTAGTTTAGATCGTAAAATGTGAAATTTTAGCTGAAACTGCCGCAAATAAGTCAATCAATCTGCAAATCTTTCTTTCAATCACCCACTCTCTTCCCCATACAACTTCCACTTATCCATCTCCAAATTCGCAAGCCAGAGTGCTTATCTCCGGGTGAGTGCATAAACAGGCTTGAGAAGAGATAGAGGGTGTACTGTGGATGGATTGAAGATGCTAAATCATATCAAAAAGCCATATTGTAGTCTCCATAGCCACTAAATAATAATTGAGGTTTTTCCTGAAATTTACCCTTCTTATCGAGCCCACTATCGCACCTTTCCTCAGCTCACCCCCTCTTTAGAGTTCTGACTAACCAAGGATATTAACGCAGTGGTACAGCACACATCTCCACGTTGACATACACCCAACACCGTCCACCACAGGAAACCACACGCCCCTTTCAAAATGCTTATGCTCCAGTACCAAAACCTGCTGCTGCAATCGGTGCTCAGCGAGCGTCTGGACCCCGAGACCCCGCCATTGGGCATTGACCAGGTGGTGTCCGACTTTGACAATGTCACCTTCCACATCTCCAACCCCGACCCCAAGGACAAGACCGTCATCATGGTCTCCATGTACATCAAGTGTTTCGAGGATCTGGTCAAGTGTGGCGCCAAGAAGATTCTGGAGCGGGAGTACGGTCCCTATCTGACCGAGCCCGAGCCTGGCTACGACGTTTCGTTGCTGCTCAACCTCACAGACGGCTCTATTCCTTCGGACCCCGAGCAGCGAGACGAGCTCGTCAACAAGATTGCGCTGCTCAAGCGAAACACGTTTGCTGCGCCATTCGAGAAGGCCTTTGACAAGTTCGATCAGCTGGCTGAGGAGGCTGCCGCCGAAGGCAAGGACCTGTACGCTCCCCAGAAGTCTGACAATGAGGTCATGGCGATCCACTACCGAGACGAGGAGTCCATCTACGTGCGACCAAGCTACGACCGAGTCACCGTCATCTTCTCCACCATCTTCAAGGACGAGACTGATCGAATCTTCGGAAAGGTGTTTTTGCAGGAGTTTGTCGACGCTCGACGAAGAGCCATCCAAAATGCCCCCCAGGTGCTGTACACGCAAAAGGAGCCGCCGCTGGAGATCCGGGACGTTGTCAAGCCCTCCTCCAACGCTGACAACATGGGATACGTCACCTTTGTCCTGTTCCCCCGACATCTGGTGGCCTCTCGACGAGAGAACTGTATCTCGCACATCCAGATCTTCCGAGACTACTTCCACTACCATATCAAGTGCTCCAAGGCGTACATGCACTCTCGAATGCGATTCCGAGTGAGCGAGTTCCTCAAGGTGCTGAACCGAGCAAAGCAGGAGAATGTGGTCAAGGAGAAGAAGACTGCCAGTGGACGAACCTTCAAGCATCCCAATTAAGTCCTGGGAGGTTGAATAAGACGTAGCATGCTGCTGATCGACTTCTTTCCATCTAACGGTCTTAACTGGCTATGCATCGGTACGTCCACATGTACCATTGTAATGAATATGATATGAATACTGATTGTAGAGAGGGGATGGTTGAGATAGAGACCCGTCTTGTAGAGTAATTGGATTGGATATACACGGGAGACTATGACACTGATAGCTAACATGAGCGAAAAATGATAACAAGAGCAATCATGTGTAAATTACAGACGGTTGTAAGATAGCTACCATGGCACACATCTGTCAGTCCACATCAATACTCATACAAGTACTCATGATCTAAGAAAGCTTTCCAAAATAATACCGACAATTACTGCATCCAAAGCCACAGATACGCCATACGGCTCTTCTTCTATATTGCCACCATCATCCTCACATCTACACACTAAACACCTCACTGCCTCATACTACACCACTAGACAACCATTCGCATCATCATAAACGGCTCACGACGAGTTAGACATCGCTTGCTGGCGCTCCATTACTATATACATTATGCGCCCGGAGCAGCGGGCTTCTTGGTTCCGTACTTGGATCGAGAGTTGACTCGGTTGGGCACAGCTCCCAGATCTCCAGCGCCTCGGATCAGATGGTACTTGACACCGGGAGTATCCTGGGCTCGGCCTCCTCGAACGTAGACGACACTATGCTCCTGTGCGTTGTGTCCCTCTCCGGGGATGTAGGCGGTGACCACGTTGCCGTTACTGAGACGCACTCGGGCGGCCTTTCGCTGGGCAGAGTTGGGCTTCTTGGGCTTGAGAATGAGAACTCGCAGAACAACGCCCTTTCGCTGGGGACACGCCTCGAGATCGGGCGACTTTCGTCGTCGGTAGGGGACGGGTCGACCTCCATCTCTTGCAACCTGGTTGATGGTCTTGTGTCGCACCGACAGAGCAGCCAGGGTGGGGGTCACTGTGGGCTTGGGGAGAGCGGTGGCTGTCCAGGGCAGACGAGCCATGCCCATTCGGGTGTTGGTGAGGGCAGCTCCCAGAGATCGAAGCATTTTGTGTATTTCGAGATCGCGAAACTGCTGATTTCAAGCTTTGAGATACTGGCGCTGCATGCAAATTTCAGTGTTACCCGGCAGTGCCCTCCTTGAAACCTCCCAAGTTTACGCACATAGCACTGGAAAAGAGCGGGCGACTTCCGGGTAACCCCAAACGCCAGAAACGTAAAACTCACTTGCCAGAAGACCCCTTCATACATCCTATTCAGACACGGCAAAATGGCTGACGAAGAATACAGTGAGTAATTGATACCAGGGCGGGAATGGCACAATGCAAGGCAATGAACTCAAGCAACAGCAGACGATATGTGATACCTTTCAGCAGAGATGCGAATCATGAGTACCAACTCAGCCTTGATAGTGACACTAGCGACGCAAAACGAAAACACGACAACAAACGTGAAACAGCTGTTCAGACAGATTCCAAATGTGCAACCAGCGTCACCAGAGGGATTGTTTCCGACTGATATCACCAAAAATCTCTTTTGTTGCATCTGCACCTTGATGTGTGTGCATATCTTCCCCCATCACTTTATAATTGTCACCAACTGTCAATACTAACCCAGACCGGCGTTCGGCTTCCCCCGAACAGACATACGAGAGAAGAAGCGTTTCTCCCCGTCGTGATGACGACGAGGCCGGCGCTCCTGCCGAGCACACCCACGACGACCGAGAGGTTGACGACCGAGACCACAGCATGCGAGACCGGGACGACCGAGATGACCTCGACCGACGAGACGACCGGGACGACGAAAACAGAGACCGACGAGATGATCTTGACCGTCGAGATGAGCGGGACGATCTGGACCGACGAGATGATCGACGGGACTTTGACAGAGACGACCGTGACCTGGATCGACGATCCAAGGAGCCTCTGAACGACGACGACGACGTTGACGCCCAGAACGAGGGTACCAACCTGTTTGTCACCGGCGTTTCCCGATACGTTAACGAGACCGAGCTCGAGGATCTCTTCAAGCCTTTCGGAGAGGTGCTCAAGTGCCAGATCATGATGGACCCCCACTCTGGAGAGTCCCGAGGCTTTGGCTTCGTCATGATGGCCGACGTCACCGGTGCCGACGAGGCTATGACCAAGCTGAACGGCCACGAGCTTGCTGGCAAGACTCTTGCCATTGAGAAGGCTAAGCGAAAGCGAGCCCGAACCCCTACTCCTGGCCGATACTTTGGACCCCCCAAGGCCCGACGTGGTGGCCGAGGTGGAGGACGATACGGAGATGATCGATACTCTCGAGACCGATACGATTACCGACGACCTCCTCCTTCTCGATACGACGACCGTCGATACGAAGAGGACTACTACCGACGACCTCCTCCTCCCCGATACGATGACCGAGACCGATTCCCCGGTAGCGGAGCCCCTGGTGGCGGATACCGAGGCGAGCGAGGTGGCTACGGAGGTGGCCGATACGATGACCGGGACCGAGAACGATACCCTCCTTCCCGGGACTACCGAGGACCTCCTCCTCCTCGAGACTCCCGTGACATGCGAGAGCCCCGAGACTCGTACCGAGACCGAAGCGACCGTGGAGGTGACCGGTACAGCCGACCTCCCCCACGAGAGCGAGAGTTCCGAGGTGAGTACGGAGCCGGCGATGACTACCGATCTTAAGCGGTGGTGCATTGTCACTCCTACTGACCTCTTCTCAACAACAAACACAACAACACAGACACAGACACACAGATACACACGATTGTCCGCCTGGAGCTGTTCCTGCTACCGAATTCACATCCAACTTGTACGTACATCCGCGTCCGCTGTTCGACTGTTATTCGATACTACTTCTAGCTTGTTCGATTCCTTTCGATTCGACTTTATACTTGCCCCTGCCTGCACTCCTTTCTTACGATGAAATAGTTTACGCCCAAAATGTATCACCAATGATTTTACCCCGACGAGCAGCCGACCCCTGCTGGAGCGACCCAGTAGAACTAGCGACCCTATGCGAGCGAGCCGAGAATGACGAAAAGAAAATATGAAAGAAACACATACATAAGCGGCGTTCGAGACCCGCCCTTTGCCACGTCCACTTCCCCCTCCTCCAGTCCATGAGCGCGAAACCCTGATTGAACGAAACAGAGCGACCTATTTGACAACACAAAACGAATCTTTAGCGACTTGTTTCATGTTTGAAAGCCTCCCCCTGTTCGCCGACGACGTTACGCCTCTCCTCCACGTATTGTGATACCCCGTTGTACTTGTAGAACCCCTCGTAGTTTCCATTCCTTCCATAAGTATTCAGACCTGGTGTCAAGGGCGTTTTCGGACACCCTGTGACCTAGTCGTGTCTGCCCCTACCTACGTGTTATGTAATTCAATTCGTTAGCTACTTTTCCTGTATCTATAATACTTCATCATATCGTCATTAAATTGTGCGTGTGTGTCGTTCGCTCTCTAATTTACCTCCTCAGAACGTATCCCTTTATCTTTGCTAGGCCGTGGTTGATGTAGTCTCCGGCCTTGTTGAGTAGCTTCCACACTCGTTCTTCGAGCTGCTCGTTGTACTGTTGTGTTTGGAGCCGAGTGTGGTGATTGTGTTGTCGTTCAGTGATGAACTGGTATTTGAGCACATCCTTTCGGGAAATGAGACCCACCAGACGTCCCTCCTTGACTACCAATACAACCTTGGGACCCATCTGTAAGAAAATGGACGTGACGTTTTCCAGGGGTGCTAATGGTGCCACAGTGAGGGGGCATGTGTTGATACTAGGTCTCATGTCGATGAAAGCCTGTGATGATTGTCTCGCAGACTCTGGAATCTCTCCAAAGTAGCACTGGACCTGTCCAAGCTCTGAAGCGTGGATATCCCGGTTGAGAGCCTTGAACTTGGCAATCAGTCGAACAATCTCCTCCTTGGCGATATATCCGACCAGCATGGGAGGATCCTCCTTGTTTGACTCTACCACAGGGTAGCCTTGGAAGGGGTTTGACTCGAGCAGAGTCTCGACCTCCTTTAGAGTGATGCTGTCGTAGGTGAAATAGACAGCGTTCGTCTGCATGGCCTTCGAGACAGGTGCGTTGAAGGCATGCTCCTCCTTGTTGTCGATGAAGGGGAATCCGTTGAACCAGATCATCTGGTCAGCGATACCTCCCTTTCCAAACCGATCAGAAATAGCCTTTGTGATTCCGACGACAATCATGGTGGGCAGAATGTACGTCAGCGCTCCAGTCAGCTCAAACATGATGACCACAACGGTGACGAAAATGTTTGTGATACCAGACAACGCCGCAGCAGCTCCAAGGAATGCGTAGGCTCCAGGTGTGATACAGGGCTGATCAACCACGCACTGACTGAAGATGATAGAGTCGGGTCTGGCCTGCTGCCAGTACTGCACAATGTTTCCAATGAGTCGTCCAAAGGTAGCTCCAACGGCCATTGAGGGCACAAAGATTCCAGCAGGCACCTTGCAGCCGTATGAGATGATGACCAGGAATGTTCGAATGATACACGCAGCCAGGAGAGACAGCAGCATGGTCATTCCTTGTCTTTCGGGTTGGCACAGATCGTGGTACTTTTCCCATCCATTCTCACACTCGTGGAACAGATTCTCCATGGCAGCAGTCATATCCAGACGCAAGAACTCGTTGGAATAACAAATGAGAGCGGTCAGAGAAGCCAAAAGGGTAGCCTCTTTGACAGCGTATTTTCCAAGGTATCGCTTTCTGAACGACTGGACTCGCAGGTTCCACTTGCTGACAAAGATGCCGTAAAGACCTCCAAAGACTCCAATGATGGAGAAGAAGATGATCTCAAAAAAGTGCCAGTCTCGATCGTACTTGACCTGAAACATGACCAGCTGACCAGTTCGGAAAGGGTTAAATGCAGCCAGCACGCCTGTCGCTACCAGAGCGCAAAAGTATGATCTCCACATTGTTTTCATCTGGAAATTGCTTGTGATTTCCTCGAGGGAGAAGAGCACACCTCCAATGGGCGAGCCAAAGGCCACCGCCACGCCTGCAGCAGTACAGGCCGAGTAAATTTCTCGCATTTTCGATTTGGAGGTTCGGTACCGTCCAAACAACGAGGCGATCACGTGGCCTGCGCAGACAGCGTAGTGGACACTGGGTCCTTCTTTTCCGACCGACAGGCCCGAGGCAATGGCCAGAGGCAGGCCAATTGACTTGAGCAACAGTGTCCAGGGACCTAGGAAGCCCTGCATGACAAAACCAGCAACAATGCACTTGATCTCGGAAATTCCCGAGCCTGCGGCATAGGGAGCGTAGGTTTTGACGAGGAAGGCAGCCAGAGCAGCAAATCCAGCAGCAAAACCCACATAGACAAAGTAGTTGAGCAGTCCAAAGCCCGTCCACGACTGCCATGCTGGACAGTGGTCTCCCTCTGTGCCCCAGCAGCAAAAGTCCTCGTTGAGATAGAATCCTGTGGAGCAGTAGCCTGTTTTCAGGTCAGCCAGCCACTCGGTGGAAATGTTGAGCACGGCTGCTATAGCTCCAATAGCCATACCGATGAGAGCCAGCACCAGCCACGACTGAGCTGCCGTGTAGACCTCATATAGCTTGTGTCGAATGCGTCCTCGGGTGTCGCTGGACCCTGCTGCGACTCTGGAAGCCGGTCTGAACTTTTCAATCGTCAGACATCGCAGCATGTTTTCTCTGGCTGCGACATCCACCCAGTCAATGGTCGAGAAGTCTTCATATCGTCGGACCTCCGTCACGTCCGATATGTTCACCGAACGTCTGTGTTAGCTTCTGGTGTGCTCTGAGGGTCTGTGGGGTCTCCGATACTCACCTTCTGGTCATTATTGGCCGTGATAGTCGAACTTGTAGATTGATAGTTGTCTATGCATGAACTTTGATGTGGTGGCTGAAACGTTGTGAGACAGGTTTGGAGAGAAGACTATAAAGTGAAAGTGGAGTTAGCGGGTTTGCTCTGGAAATCGTGAGATGTTTGAAGACGTTATGGCTGTATGATTTTGACCGTGTGTAATGGCGATATCGTGTTACACTCGTGTAATCCCTCGGACTTCTCGCTTGTCTATTTTTCGCTTGTCAATTTTTCTATCTATTCCATCTCCCATTTTCACACCTCTAATTGAACACCAACACGTCATGCAGCACGACTTGCCATAAAGTCAAACGCATCATTTCTACAGACACATTCGAAAATGAGCCAGGACGTGGAAATGAGAGATGGAGAGGAGGTGGAGACCGTCGAGGAGACCGTCGAGACCCAGGAGACTCAGCAGGAAGCCAACGACGCGCATAACGACGAAGCTGCAGAGGCCACAGAAACGCCAACCACAGGCAACACCGATAAAGCAGACAAGACCCCAAACATCAAGCTGCCGCTGGCACGAACCAAGCGAATCGTCAACCAGGATGATGACGTGTCACTTGTGTCTGTGGCCGCGTACGCAGCCATCAACGCCGCTACACAGGACTTTGTCCGGTACTTGTCGGAACAGGCAGGTCTAATGGCTCGAATGGATCAGCGAAAGACAGTGGCATACAAGGACGTGGCCGAGGCGATAGGCAAGAACCCCAAGCTCGAGTTCCTGCAGGACATTATCCCCAAGACGATTCCTGCGCGTACACTTCAGTCTCGAGGTGTTCAGGTGCCTAAAGAGCCCACTGGCAACGTTTCGTTGACCAACTTCTTCAAGCCCGCTGGAGCGGCTGCTGGAGGATCCAATGCTGGTACAGGAACTTCGACGCCTGTTCGAGCCAACACGGCCACCAGCACTCCAGTTCCCGAAGACTCGGCCGACGGATCTGCTGAGGCCATTGAGATTGATTAGAGAGGAGATAGCGGTGGTCACGTACACCTGGAAGATGGCGTGAACAAAACGGTATAGGTAACCCGGTATATAGACATTAATATTGGCATTTGAGCGGGTTGTAGTGGTGTATTGGAACATCTGGGCCGTAACGGTAGTGGGATGGAACAGTCCAACGTGTACGAGTACAGTATACTAAATGAAGAAGAGAATCTGAGGGTGTCTGCAGACTTTTCGACGTTGAATCATGACTATCATCAAAAACTGTCCCTTCCCCTGTTCTGATATCAAGTAAACGAGCCCATTAGTTCATGTGGGTGAAGGGAGTTGATCTGAAGAAGCTGGGATTCTGGGAATTGCACTGACTAATGTTTGAAATATACCAGACTATATAGTGTGGAGATCAGCCCATTCATTTGAAGACAACTGAACTGATGCCCTCCGTGCAAATGTTCAGATTGTAGTGATCTCTTCTGCCAGTGGATTTTTTTTCACTAGTGTTAAAGTAAATTACTTGAGAAATAGGGAGTATACAGAGCCAGTTCAATGCACCCAATGAGGATCAGTAAACCGAAAAAGGCGCTGAAACAGAGTCGCCATCTCAAATGTCAGCCTATAAAACACAAAGAAAGCTCTCACAAACCAATTTCGCACCCAAACACCCTCAATTCACATCGCTATACTCCAGACCCAGGTGTAACCCAGCTGAATAAAGTTGCTTCTAATGTGAACAACCCAACGTCTTAATCTTGATACCCGAGACAAGACCTGGACCATGACGTCACCAAGGACTTCAAGATTCACAGGAGTCAACAGAATAGTGACAATTGACGACCTGATCTGATCAGTCTCCTCGATTGAATACTTGTTCGCTCTCTACAGGTCATTTCTCTATTCCTGTTACGGAACTCTATTTGGTCCTGCAATTTCTCAGTGACCAATGGTTCTTGAGACGCAACTCTGAATCAGCGTGTCATGGGAGACCTCAGGAGTGACCTTGAAAAAGGGCAAAATATAGAGACAATGGAAATGCGTTTGACATTGAATGAGAGACGTGGAATGAAATGGTGGCACAAATGGCTGAAATGAGCCAATGTCGGCAACACTCCTTCCTTGTACACTCCCACTTCTCTGTCAACATCATTCTTACCTAATAGTCAACACCATCACCACTCTACGAGAATACAGCCTTACCATCTTATCACGATAAGACAATGAAGATCACCATTCATACAGTAGCCTCTCACAAAAGTCCTCCATTCTACACCATCCTCCAATCCTCCTTCCAATTCTCCAATCTCGTGTAAATGTTCTGTGTTGTCTACATGGTGGTTAGCTGGAGTCCAGCGGAGCGAGTCGCTCACTCCTCAGTTCCTCCACTAACGTCGTTCGATTATAAATTTATTACACTCTCGTGCATGCACTTTTATATCCCTTAACCAATGACCAGAGTCTCGGCGTCAGCAAAGTCGTACTCGGGAATCTCGAGGTTGAGAGGAGCGGGGCCTCGTCGGATTCGGCCGGAAATGTCGTAATGGGATCCGTGGCAGGGGCAGAACCAGCCGCCGAAGTCTCCAGCCTCACCAATGGGCACACAACCCAGATGGGTGCAGACTCCGATCATGACCAGCCACTCGGGCTTCTGCACTCGCTCGTCGTCGGTCTGGGGGTCTCGCAGGGTAGCAACGTTGACCTCGTTGGCCTCCTCAATCTCCTCGGGGGTTCGGTGTCGGATGAAAATGGGCTTTCCTCGCCACTTGATGATGACGTTCTTACCCAGAGGGATGGCGCCGAGCTTGACCTCGACCTTGGCCATGGCCAGAACGTCGGCGGAAGCGGACATGTTGGAAAGGAAATCCTGGACGGTGGCCTTGGCACCGGCAGCAGAAAGCATACCGAAGGAGCCAATCATGAAGTAGGAGAAGAGACGGTTGGCATCTGTGTTTCGGTCCTTCTTGAGGTAGGGAGTGAAGTCGGGGATCTTGTATGTGGACTTGCCACCAATGGGCTGTGAAGAGACAGATCGGGTCTGAGCAAAGGCCTTTGCGGCCACAAGAGGAGTGTAGGCCTTGGGGGCCTTGACGGCCTGGGCGGCGGTTCGAAGCAGGCTCATTGTTCAGTCGAGGATGAGAGTGTCAAGAGAGGTACAAGTGTGGTGTGCGCTTGACTTGGGACCTTACGTGCAAATGTTAGCTTTTGCAAAAACTCCCTCGCAGCGCATATTTCGCCGCTGTGATTGGTCCGCCCGAGCCCCTACCCTGAAAACCTTATTATGTTTGGCCATTGGGAGAACTCCAAAATCCATTGGGAGGTAAGGCCATCTCACAGCTGCAGACGATGTATTGGATGGAATAGGAGCACAGTCAAAATAACGTCAAGATTGCACATTTGAGGGTTGGATCAATTATGTAATCAGCTCCAGCCGCTCAATTCCCCATATGCTCCGGCTAAATACCCGAATTACCCCGAATTGAAGGAATTGAACGCTTCCTGAAAATTCACCCCGAGAAGACTCCCTCGGCCGCATTATCGTTTCGCTTTTGGTTGGCTGATTTCACTGTGCATTGCTGCCTGCCTTGTTCCGACCCCATACAAAGCCGTAACCTTAAACGCGTCCCAACGGTCGTGGGTTCGGTCTTCGGTGGTGTATCCGAGATCTAGATGACACTTACTAATCTGGTGAAATACATGTTCCATCTACTTATCTACATAATTCTAACAGTCATCGTGGCAGTCAAAGTCGTCGGGAATGACTCCGTCTTCTTCGCTGCCACTTCTACTACCTGTCCCACTCGAATCGTCGTCATCCTCGGACTTCTCAAACGGCCGGTACCCTTCAACCAGTCTCATTCTCCAGGCTACACTCCAGTGAAACTTGGCACCATGGGGAATGGTACGTGGTCGACCAAAGTTGGGCACGGCCACTCTAGTCCACTTTTCCTCCTCGTTCTCAACCCTGTAGGCGACAGGCATGGTTTCGAGGAACCACCAGAACCACGGTCTCCACCAAGGATCTTCTCCTCTGCCGTTCTCACCTTCACGGCGGAAGAGGCTCAGAGAGTCGTGCATGGGGGCCAAGAGACACTCCTCTGGATCATGGTTAGCTCTGAAATCATCGATCACCCCTTCCTTGAATATGACCTTGAACTTGACGCTTTCTGATAAAATCCATGCCAGCGGGATGTCTGAGAGCAAGTGTGGAGAGCCTCGAGGCAACCAACCACCTCCAACATCCCCATGGTCTCCTGGGAACCACAGTTCCACCAGATCCCCTGATCTCTCGGGCCGATGGCGTGTGTTTTGAGCTCCAATCATGTGAGATAGCTCAGAGTGGGCTGTAAATAAATGCGTCAGTTCAGATCTTGAGCTGCAAGGGAACCGGCGACCAGATGCAGTGGTACGGATTGAGGCTCCACTGGCTAGAATTGGTGTGCTTGAGCTGACAGGGACAGTGGGAATAGACTGTCTCATTCTTAGCATCGAGCTTCGCGGGGTGTGCTGTCGACTCTCAACAGGACTAACACGAACACTGGAAGCCATACTGGTCTGTGGACTCGTCTCTGGTGTCATATCTGGGCTTAGTCGTTCAGCGAATACTCCAGAAGGTCCAAATAGCGTCGGGTTGTAGCAATGGGGGACAAAGAGGTTTTGTTTGAACTTGGCACGCCGCTCGTCAATGCCCACCGCATGTCGAATATGATGAACGATACCTGTAGACGAGGTGTAGGGAAATGAGCGGTCGAGAATAATTCCACTGCTGTTAATGGAGTCCCAAAGACCCATGAAGTAGACACAGACCGATGGGACGCTGAATGTGGACTTGAATGAACACGCAAGATTGGATGTCTTGTCCTCCATAGGCTGTCCAGCAGCCTCCCAGGTCTTGTAAATCTCCCAAGCGCAAGGAACCAGCTCGTTTTGGCCAGGGGATAGCAAACCGACTCTGTCTAGCATTCCGGCAAGAACACGGGCGGTGAAAGCACCTCTTGAGAAGCCGTACAGGTAGATTCGATCGCCATGACAGTGGTGTTTCATGAGAAACATGTAGGCTGCAATAATGTGGGCATCAAGAGACCAAGCTATGCCAATGTCGACAATTTTCTCGGCATAGGAGTAAGCTGCAGTCCAAATGGTTTTCGGCACGTCGACAGTGATGTGTGTTCCAATTCCAGGTTGGTAGTAGACCAGTTGATTGGGCGAGTCTTTTTCTAGCATACGAAACAGTTTGAGAACGTTGGTTTCAGGGCCTGCCCCAAAACTGTTGGACGTTCCATCCAGGCAGAGAATGATGTTTTTTCCCATGTGATCCGAAGACGTCTGTTATTGCGCTACTCTCCACCCAGTGAAGAGCACTGAAAGTGATGTTGAGAAGTGTAGGTGTAGCTAATGGCGTTGGGGGTATTGTGTATGAAGGGTATCTTCTCAGGTGAGGGTGCTGAAATAAGAGTGACAGGTGAAGAGATGGACGATCACCAGAAACACCAGAAGCAGATGAGAATGAAAGTGACGCAGTATATAATGGCAATAGCAAACAGACCCATTGTGGGGTTTCACAGAGGCGACAATCGCGAGTTTGTGTCACTGAAGGGTAAACGTGCTTGGAGTATCTCAGAGCAGTATCAGGTGGGGGTATCAACGGGATGGTATCAGATCAGCAGACTAGCTGTGAGTCAGCCGTGTTGAGAAGTGATGAGGTGTGAGTTAGATGAGGTGAGATGAGGTGAGGATGGAGCTAATGATGAGGTTGATGATGTGCAGCATTGTAACCTTGAGGTGAGGAGGTGGGTTCAGAAGTTGGTTTTGAAGGAAGGGAACTGGAAATTATTCTTGTCAAGAAACCCTAGACTCGCTTGCAAGATCACATATATCACGACTAGTTTCTGTCAATACTTGATCCTCCTCCCATTGCTCCACTCTTCTCACACTCCATTTGCGGTCTTTCTAAACAATTCCACAAATCCAAAGTTTAACTCTGTGCTCTATCTCAGTGCATGACATCAAGGTCGGAAATAGATATATTCACCAACATTCGACTGACCAGAAAATGATTGAGATCACTTGCAACGATCGGTGAGTATACACCCTTATGATCCCACAAACCAAACTAACACAGTGTGGGCAAGAAAGTGCGGGTCAAGTGCTTGCCTGAAGACACCATTGGCGACTTCAAGAAGCTGTTGGCTGCTCAGATCGGAACTGCTCCTGAGAAGATTGTCCTGAAGAAGGGTTACCAGACCTTCAAGGACCACATTACCCTGGACGACTACGAGATCCATAATGGATCAAACCTGGAACTGTGAGTATGGAGGGAGAGAAGGGTAGTGAGAGGTTGTGATGACTAAGATGTTCCACAGCTAACACAGTTACTACGCCTAAGGAGGAGGAGGCGAATGAGGTTGGACAGATGCTGTCCTCAAAAACGGGAAGTGTGATGCTTCTGATGTGGCTCAAATGGTGTTGCACTGTTTGACAAGGCTGTGATCGAGCGTGTTCAGCCATAGTCGAGCTGATTACAAGTAGCTCGGTGAAGGGAGTTGTATTATTATTGACTAATAAAAATTGTTATATTTGTATGATTTCGTGAGCATGCTGGCTGAATATTTGTAATATAGCATGACTATGAGTGTGAGCAGGCTTTCTCATACTGTGCATCAGTGTTTACGTTCTGTAACACCTGTGACATCTGATCAGTAGACTTGTCACCTGGAGACAAGAGTGCACTCGTACTTGTAGTTCCAGTATACCATTTACAAGTCACACGATCCTGTTCTCTACACGTTTGGATTATGCCAAATTGCAAGACCATTCCATCTGACCTCAATACTTCCTCGGTACACTCCACACACACCTACTACAGATCAAATCTCAATCATCATGAATCATGCTCAATATATACAGTTTTCGCCTCCTTTTTGACTCTTTCAGTCAGTCCTTCATCGTTCGTGATGGTGTCACGTACTAACACCAGTGCAAGTCTATCGCCAACTTAGCGACTCTCTTACTCTCGATCGATCCAGTTCTTTCGATCGGGAGCGTCCTCCTCAACAACAGGGCCGGACTTGACGTACTCGTTGACCTTCTTGACGGTCAGCTTGGGGTCCAGAGGGCCAGAGAAGCCTCGGAAGGAGTTTCGAATGGGCTCCAGAGTAGGAGACACAAAGGGCTTGAGCTCAGTAGTCTCGAGGCCAGCAGGAACAACAAAAGTTCGCACCTTGTTTCGGTTGATGATGTATCGACCCTTGGAGGTGGTCTTACCGACACCAGCGGCTCCGTGACCCTTGTAGAAGTTCTTGTTACCCTGCTTGGAGGTCAGTGGAAGTCGCTTATTACCGGACTTGGACACACCGTAGAACAGGTTGCCGATGTATCCGGAACGATCCTTCTTCCATGGTCGCAGCAGCTGGGTCACAAACGAGGGTCTCATTGTGTGAAGTTGGTTGTGTTGTGTTGGATGGTTTTTGATTTCGTGGTGATGATTTGGGACCCGTTAAAATTTCACGCTCACGTGACACCAGAAAATAAGCTCGGGTTGGGAAGTTGCTTAGTCAGCTGAGGTGCTGGTGGTCAGACACAACATATGGAGGTAGAAGTGGGATTTTTGTCCTGAGAAATATAATAGATTGTTGATTCTCATCACCCGGGTGTTTACTATTTTCTGGATGTTTTGATTTCATTAAATTCATAGCTGAAGCCTGCATGTAGTCTCGTTTAGCTGTGAGACAGGAATACACAGTAAAGAGCCCTGAGAGATTGATTGGTGAGTGATTTAGTAGTGAATAGAGATATCTTTCCTTGCTATTTTGTATTTTACGAAGTTTCACCACATTTGTCGTCTTTTTCGCGGAAATTTAGGACTATTTCTATCTTCTTATGCGTCATCTTCACCTCGGATCCCACCGAAACGGGCGGTTGGTGTAGTGGTAACATATCTGCCTTCCAAGAAGTTGCAAGCAGGTGCCAGGGGTTCAATTCCCCTACCGCTCATTCTTTTTTGCTCTCACACTCTCCATTGTCGCTATATTTCGACAACTAACTTCTTCTTGTATTAGTCAGCGAGGTAGGTTTTCTGTAAAGAGTCGGAAGAGTTACAATAATGATGGGAAGAAAGCTGTCAATGTGGAATCTATATATCTTTCTCCAAAGCTCGAAACTGGCTGTTTTTGTTGCTACAGTACCTTGGTCTGTTATGGTGTTAGAAATGATGAAAGCCGGGTGTAGCCGAACGGTGATCGAGTTACCCGGTAACTCATTTGCGGTCGGTTGTGATAACCAGGCATATGATAGAGTCGAGACAAGTTGTTTGGACTGCCTATGCCTCTCTCGTATTTGGGCCTCTAAGACTCGTGCTTTCTGCTTGAGATGAAAAGCAGTCGTGACTAAGTCTTTTCGAAAGCCAGAGTATGGGAATGTTAAGGATTAGTGAAAAACACGGGAATGTTTGCAAGCTTATGTGAAGAGAAGCTGTGGTTTGCTGCTGGCTCTTGTGGTCTACGGAGTCATAATTAGATATCGTACCAACTCAGTGATAGCTGACTTCGCTCAACATCTCATATTTGAAGGGCAGTCAGATCACACCTGGGTAGTAGTGTTCTCCATTTAGTCAGCAGGCTTCTTCCTATCCGAGCTTTGGACTCAATGGGCGGCTCATCCTCAACGGTTCTGACACCCATGTCGTGCGGCTTGAAAATTGGTACAAGCCGTTCGTGCGGCTCGGAAATTAAGCGTGCGGCTTGGAAATTGTTTTCCGGCACATTATTGGAGAATACGTGATAAAATGCCTGAGAAAGCAGTAGAAACGACCCAAGGTGTTAGTGATTCAACAATTGATGCATCTTTGAAGCTCATCATTTACACAGAAACAATTATTTGTATTGCTATCTGTTCCATATTCACGTCCCAGGTCGGCACGAATTAACGAGCCGCACAGCTCTTCCGTCTAAAACAACGCATCGACGCCTAATTCATGCGAGTTGCACAGATCAAGGCAGTGACCATATGACGATATCTGGGGTATAAAAGGGGGTGGGAAGCCCTGGTTTTCCTCTCATCATCACACACAAACACCACCCACAACAACTACTACAACTACAACAACAAATATGAAGGTCCTTCTTGTTCTCTACGATGCTGGCTCCCACGCCAAGGATGAGCCCAAGCTGCTTGGATGCACTGAGAACGAACTCGGTATTCGAGACTGGCTTGAGTCTCAGGGACACACTCTTGTCACCACCTCTTCCAAGGATGGCTCCGACTCTGTTCTGGATAAGGAGATTGTCGACGCTGACGTTGTCATTACCACCCCCTTCCATCCTGGCTACATCACCAAGGAGCGAATCGACAAGGCCAAGAAGCTCAAGATCTGTATCACTGCTGGTGTTGGATCTGATCACGTTGATCTTGATGCTGCCAACGCTCGAGACATTGCTGTCCTTGAGGTCACTGGCTCTAACGTCCAGTCCGTTGCTGAGCATGTTGTCATGACCATGCTTGTGCTGGTTCGAAACTTCGTTCCTGCTCACGAGCAGATCATTTCTGGCGGCTGGGACGTTGCTGCCGTTGCCAAGGACTCTTACGATCTCGAAGGCAAGGTCATTGGTACTGTTGGAGGAGGTCGAATCGGCCAGCGAGTTCTCAAGCGATGCAAGCCTTTTGACCCCATGGAGATGCTCTACTACGACTACCAGCCCATGCCCGCTGATGTTGAGAAGGAGATTGGCTGCCGACGAGTCGAGTCTCTCGAGGAGATGCTTTCTCTCTGTGATGTTGTGACCATCAACTGTCCTCTGCATGCCTCCACCAAGGGTCTTTTCAACAAGGAGCTCATCTCTCACATGAAGGACGGTGCCTGGCTCGTCAACACTGCCCGAGGAGCCATCTGTGTCACTGAAGACATTGTTGAGGCTCTCGAGTCCGGCAAGATTCGAGGATACGGAGGTGATGTGTGGTTCCCCCAGCCTGCCCCCAAGGACCACCCCTGGAGATACATGCGAAACAAGTACGGAGGAGGAAACGCCATGACTCCTCATATTTCCGGTACTTCAATTGACGCTCAGGGTCGATACGCCGAGGGAACCAAGAAGATCCTCGAGGTCTTCTTCTCTGGCAAGCAGGATTACCGACCCCAGGATATCATCTGCATCAACGGTCACTACGGAACCAAGGCTTACGGTGACGACAAGGAGCACAAGGAGCACCAGCTCAAGTAGATATTTACTAATATGATTTTGATATGATTGATATAGTACGAGTATCTTAGACAGATACTTGGGTCTCCAACTGTACATTGATGTCCAGTATGTAACGAGGAGCTGACGTGCTCTGATGCCGACTATAAGAGCATCCACTTGTAGAGTCTGAACAGCATTGACAGCCCCGTTTTTTAATCTCTTCCTTATTATCTGAGTCTTTCACATGTAAATAATAGGGGTCAGAAGAGAATGGTGCAGAGCAGGCACCTGAGATTATTTGAGGGTCTACAGAGATGGGTCTACAAGACCAACCCATACCTATACAGATTTGATAAAAAGAGACTGTTTCTAGCTCAAAATTTCATATCTTCAGTAATATGTAGGCTCCAGCAATATGAACCCGATATCAGCCTCAATTCAAGTTTACTGTCTACTACAAGTTTCTGATATTTACTCGTTCATCCCATCGTTCATGCCCCTCAACCCCGCAAATACTGACTCTGCCTACTGCTTAGCCCGTTCTACACTGTATTAATGTGGATGAGAACGAGTCCAAATTAGATGCAGTATAGCAATTATCTCTGAGTGCCGTGTTCAATATTCGATCTAAGGTAGCAATCCATAGCGTTCCGTGCAGAAGTCAGAGAACTCTTGTTACAGTCGTTTGGGTCCGTTCTTTCCGTATAGTCAAAGCCCCCCCTTACTAGTATTTTCAACACTTAACACCAAAAAAGTCCACAACTGGGAATTTAATGTCTCATCTCCAAGCCGTTGTTAGCGCTTCATCATCACGCACTCCTGACAATAAGCTCGTGCCGCCTCTCGCATGCATTGCCATGTGCACTGTTGCACAACCAACTTAACAAGCCAAGTCATCATCATCATCAATGTCGTCGTTCCTCGGGCTCTTCAAGCGGTCCGACCCGTCGGCCAATTACGAGAAGGAGCTCCAAGTGCTCCAGACCAAGCTTGCCGAGACGGAAAAACGGCTCTTATCGCGACGTTTGCGACTTCGACGCACCAAGGGTCTGTTTACGCTGTACTCTCTGGTTGTCTACATTGTTTACGTGGGAATTGTGGTGGCCAAGAACCAGCTGACGCGCGACCAGCTTCTGGCGGGAAACAGGCTCACTCTCGGTGTTCTTCTGGGGCCACCAGCAATCTACATTGTGCGATACGTGATCCAGGCTGTGCTGGGTCGTTTTGTTGCGTTTGATGAAGACAGAATCAAGTATCTGCGACGCCAACAAGAGGGCAAACTGGAGGAGCTCAAACAGAAGACGGGCTTCTACTCCACCAAGGCAATTGTCGACCGATATGAGCCCAAGAAGAAGGAGGTCAAGAAACCTGTGCAGCAACAGCCAGGAAACAAACAAAACGTACCCACTAACAGACGACAGGGCGTCCCTCCACCCACTGCGAACGTGCCTCGAAACCTCCCTCCCACCGCCAATGTCCCTGTGGTGCCTGTTGTGCCTCCTCAGGGTGCCAATGCTCCTGCAGCTGTGCCAGTCATCCCCAAACCGGTGCCTGTTTCCGAGAAGGAGGTTCTGGCTGCTAAGCAATCGCTAGACAAGGCAGGTGTTTCTGTGGCTCCTGTTTCTCAAGGCCCTTACCAGCGTCAATGGTTCGATCGGGTGCTGGACCTGCTTGTTGGAGAGGACGAGAGTGCCGCTCAAAACAGACAGGCGCTGATTTGCTGCAAGTGTCACAACCACAACGGTCTCGCACCCTTTGGAAAGACCGCTGCCGAGATCAGGTACAAGTGCCCCAGCTGTGGAGAATGGAACGGCAATGTGCCCACAGAGTCTGCTGAGCTTGTGGAGGAGGTGACGGAGAAGGACGAACCCGAGCTGGAAGTCGACGTGGTGGAGGAGGAACAAGGGGGAGACGCAGTGGTGCCCGCAGAGGTGAAGGAGTTGGTCTCGGAGATGGTCTCGGAGGTTCCCGAGGTGACCATGGCATCCTAGCATAGCATATGTACGAGTAGATGATTGAATGTGTGATAATGATATAAATTAGTATGTACCGGTAGAGAGATTAAATCAATGGGATAGCTGTCAGCTGAGTGCATGTTCAGCAAACGTCTACCCTCTCACAGACGCCGTTCTCATCCACAATTACATTGAGTCTGTTTGGACGAAAGTCCATTGTGCAAGGAGACATGGGTCCAAGTACCCGGTTAGGCTGAGGCAGATCTTCCTTGTAGAACTCCTTTGGAGACAGCTCTGAGACCTCGTCCTTGGACACGATTTTCTTCCCTACCAGGTGTTGCCACTGGTCCAAGAGTTGGGAGTCTTGTGTGAGGTTCATGATAGAGTTGATGAAGAGGAAGAGCTTGTGTGGGTGGAAAATAAAAGGGTGAAGTACCAAGTATCTACAGATATCGGTATGTGTGTCTACAATTGATATGTATTCGGATCCGAATGCGGTTGCATAATATCGTACAGTACTTGTACCTGATGTTGAAGCGTCAAGCTGCCACCATGAGGTGTTCATTACTTCACGATCTGAGAAGATGCTCAAACTTACGTAATCTGGAGTGAATGTCAATTACTTACGGAACAACTACTTTGTCCACTACACAGAGTCACAGGAGACTCTCAGCCGGCTGAATTCCATCTCTACTGATCAGCAAATGGTCCAGCACCACTCACATCTATCAAACATGCATAAATAACTACTTACTTGGAAGGATCGTTTCGCTGGTAACCAAGGTATCCCTGAAGTCGGTGGGTGGGGAGCATGTCCAGGTACTGCTCGGCCAGGTTCTTGCAGTCCTCAAAGTGGTTGGGGCCAGACTCCTCGTAGCACTTCTCCAGAGCCTTTCGCACGGTCTTGAGAGCCTCCAGTCGGATGAACTGCTCTCGTGTGTAGCTCTCCTGAGCCTCTCGGACCTTCTTGTGGTCGTTGTAGTTGATGTCGTCGAAAGACACGAGCTCGGGTCGCTGATGTTCTATGTTAGTTTCTGTTTCTGTTGCCTGTTTTGGTTTTGTGGGGTCTCCAGGCCAGTTTATGGGGCCACAAAACTGCAAGGGTAGGGTAGCAGGGTAATGTTGCGGCGATTCCGCGTATTTTCACACCCGGATCACCCCTCAATGAGCGCTTTTGGCGTTTTCGTACTCACCAGACATTTTCGTTTTCGAGGTGCGTAGTCTAACTTGGTGATAAATCTGTGATGTGGTTGGTTGGTTCCAGGGTAATCCCAAACTTTATTTGGGTTAGTAAGCCAAAATGATTTGTCGTATTTTATGCGTACTATTCAAACAAATTGAGAAAAATTATAGAAAATATATAAAAACCAAAAATAGCTGAAACGTCATCTATCTGACTTGCGAGTGAAGGTATTATATGAGTGCATGAAAATGTTTTGTACTTGTCACCCTCTTCATCGTATCAACCTAGTGCTAAGAGTGTGTTGTATATATGAAGTGTCTTCGTTAAACGTCTACTTGTACATACTCGTATAATACTTGACTCTACTTGTACTCTTTCAATCCATTATCTTTTATTCACACATCTATTAGAATGCCTCTAACTATCCTAGTTATTTTGCTACTCGTTGCCAATTTTCGTTGTTGAATCCTCCATTCGTTTCCCAGTATCCACTTAAGCCTCCACGGTGTCGAGGAAGAAGTAGTTTCCGTTGGACTTCTGCTCCTTGTCCATCTGCGAGTCCTTCTTGTTAATTCGGGGTCGGAACGAGGTGGGATCTCGTCGGAAGGTGACGTTAAGAGACTTAAGGAATCGGTTGCATCCGGTGAGCAGAGACTCGGGTCGTCGGGCAAAGGCCTCGACGGAGGGCTGTCCGTCAAAGACAATGACTCGGTCGGCCAGGTAGGTGGCCATGATGAAATCGTGCTCGACGATGAAGGCGGTCTTCTTGGAATGCAGAATGAATCGTCGGATGACCTTGGCACAGATGATTCGCTGCTCGGAATCGAGGTAGGCGGAGGGCTCATCGATAAGGTAGATGTCAGCGGGCTGACCCAGAGCCAGCACAATGGCGACTCGCTGCAACTCACCACCAGACAGGTTCTGGACCTCCTGGTCGATGATGTCGTCGATTCGCAGGGGCTTGTAGACGTCGGTCTGGAACTGAGGGTGATGCATGGAAGCTCGGATCTTCTTGAGGAACAGCTGTCGCACGGTTCCAGTGAACTTGGGAGCAATCTTCTGGGGCTTCATGGAGACGTTGAGCTTGGGGGCCTTCTGTCCGTCATCGGGAGCCACAGCGCCGGCCAGCAGTCGACACAGAGTGGTCTTTCCGGTACCGTTCTCTCCCATCATGACGATGATCTCGGAGTCGGTGAACTCTCCAGACTCAACGTTGAGCTTGAAGTCACCCTGGGTTCGGCTCATGGTGGGGTACTTGAAGGATCGAGACTGGTCGATGGGGATGATCTCGGAGGCATCAGCAAGTCGGAACTGAAGAGACTCAGTTCGGAATCGCAGGTTTTCGGTGGGGATGTGACCGTCCAGGAAAATGTTGATACCTTCTCGCACAGACGAGGGCAGAGTCACGACTCCGTAGACGGAGGGGACACCGTAGAGAATGCAGACGAAATCGGACAGATAATCCAGCACGGACAGATCGTGCTCCACGACAATGATGTAGCCGGTGGAGTCGATCAGAGACCGAATCATGGCGGCAGCATGCAGACGCTGCTTGACATCCAGGTATGAGGAGGGCTCGTCAAACATGTAGACCTGGGCCAGCTGCACACAGGACATTCCGATGGCGAATCGCTGCAGCTCTCCTCCGGAAAGCAGAGACACCTCTCGCTTCCACACTCCCTTAAGCTCCAGGGTGTTGACAATGTTCTCAAAGTCGTCCTTTCGCTCCAGCTTAGCCTTGAGCAGCTCACCGACCTTCTGCAGGGGACCCTTGATGGCTCGGGGCAGGTTATCCACGTACTGGGGCTTGATGATGGCCTTGAGGTTATCCTCCAGCACTCGGGTGAAGTAGTTTTGCAGCTCGGAACCTCGGAAATGTGTCAGAATCTCCTGCCACGTGGGAGGGTCCTCGTACTTGCCCAGGTTGGGCTTTTGCTTGCCTGCCAGAATCTTGAGAGCAGTACTCTTTCCGATACCGTTGGTTCCCACCAGACCCAGAACCTGACCAGGTCGAGGGGTAGGGAGTCGATGCAGCTTGAAGGAGTTGGCCGAGTATCGATGGGTGACCTCAGAGTCCAGGTTTGTGGGCAGGTTGATAATCTGCAGGGCGCCAAAGGGGCACTTTTTGGGGCAAATACCACATCCGATACACAGGGTCTCGGAAATGAAGGCAATCTTGGAGTCGGGGGTCACCTCGATACACAGCTTACCGGTTCGCACCACAGGACACGACTTTTTGCACTCCTGTCGGCACTTTTTGGGCTTGCACTTGTCCACGTTGACAATAGCAATACGTGTGTTCTTGTCTCCGTCCTTAGTTTCGTTCTTCTTGGGCGGCATTTTGGGGTTGATGGAGGTCCGTGGTCTGTGTTTTCAACGTGGGCCAAATTTTTGCACCCTCTGAAAAATTACCCAACCTTATTTCCGCACCCCTTCCAGTTTGGTCGCTTCCCAAAGAGGAAATAAGTTAGGGTAGGCAAAATGAGCCGTAAGCAGGAAGAAGAGCGGTGTGATTGGTCAGAAGGAGGGTGAGGCATGGGGGAGATAAATCGGCTTGAGAGGCGGAAATAATAGTGCGATAGTAGACCTGTAGCCTGGAATTTCAGATTTGCCTCTTTTTTATCCCCTTAAGCCTTAGTCTTCAGCTCAAAATCTGACTATAGCAACCTCCAGTAACCCTACCTGTAAAAGTGACAGTAAGCAGCTGAAACATGGCTGGTTATATCGAGTGGAAGAAGATATGAAGGGCTGAACAGTGTAAAACGATCCTTTTTCTCTGCTAAGAGCACTATCAACTCTCCAGTATTGATAGCAGCACACTTTGAGCTCCTCACAGGGTCATTAAGTGCATTTTCAGGTATTTCTGATTACGTAAAGAAGTTCCAGATTTACTGATTAAAAAAGGCCCATAAAAGAAGGAAAAAGCACTGACTGCCGCGCGAAGATAAAAAAAATTGGCTGCTATTCTTCACAAGTGTCTCCTATTCTTCAAAACTACCACAAATTTTGCTATACTACTGTAGCGCAATATGTTGCTTCTGAACCCCTTGTGTTTAATTACATCCTGTAACGTGCCTTGTCCAAATAGTGTCAATCTAGCGTTCCAACTAATGTACGAAAAACTGTCAATGTAGTGCCTCTAAGCGCTCATCTAAACGCTCATGCGCTAACCAAGGTAGCTTCTGGACCTCAAATATACTCCCTCAAATATATCACTACCATTTATTTCCATTATATTTGCCATGAAACACTCACCCCACTTTTCCCTTACTCTCGGTTGACACACGACCAGTAATGTCACCCACCAGCAAAAAGTTTTGCAGACAAATAAAGACCCAGTTGCACCTCTTCCACGCACATCGAAATGTTCCACTGTACAACCGTTGAGCATCGCCTTAAGCAGCTTGCATACATACATGGATGGTACCTGGCATGAATCTACACCCTCGCACTCTATACGTCAAAAGTTGTTATTTATTTCTGTTATATATAAAAAAAGCCCTACCGCGATCTGTCTAGTACGTCCTGGAAGACACTTAAGAGTTGATCTTGACAAAGGCAGCAGCCTGCTGCTTTCCAATCCACTGCTGGACCTGGTCGGAGTTGAGACCGGAAGAGAAGTCCGTAGAGTCGTCAAGCTGCACAATCTTGATCTCGGAGTTGTCGCCAGAGAAGATGACGGCGGCCTTGAGAGTACCAGTGGTGGGTCGGGTGAAGAAGTCAGCAGATCCTCCACCGCCGTACTGGGTGCCGGTTCCCTGCCAGGTGTGCAGGTGGTTGGTCAGTCTGTCGTTACCAGAGTTGAGAACCTCAAAGAGATCGAGCTCACCACAACCGGTGGTCCAGCACGAACAAGAGGCCTGGCCGTACTGCAGAGTTCGGGGGATCTGGGCGTTGAGCATCCAGATGGCGGGCATGTCAGCGTTGAAGCCCTGGGAGTTGTCCTTAGGCATGGAGAACTCGAAAAGGAAGATTTTGTTGGTGCCACCAAATCCGTGGTAGGCGGGGGAGCCCTCTCGGACGTAACCACAGTCGTTACCACCGCACTGCTTGTCGGACATGATCAGGAACTCCTTGTTGGAGGGGATGGTGACATCGCCCAGAACCTGAGGAGATCCAGCACCAGAGACACCGTCCTTGGCGCAGAAAGAAAGAGAGTTACCGAAACAAGAGTCCCAGGTTCCGGAGCCGGCGGTTCCTCCCTGGTGGTTCAGGAAAGTCAGACCGTCGGACTGGCCGGAAGAAGAGGAGTAGAAGGCAGATCGCTTCCAGTCGGCGTTACCAACGGGAGCCTGAGAAGGCACGTTGGAGGGAGCGGCAATGGTGGAAGAGGGGATGGAGTGGGTCTGAGAAGACAGAGACTCCCATCCCTGAGGGGGGCCAACGTAAGAAGGACCGGCAGTGGGGGCGCCGGTCTGGGTGGCGTAGGTGAGAGCGTCGGAGGGCTGGATGGCAAAGCCGTTCTGGTCGGCGTAGACCACCTGAGTGACCTGCACAATCTCCGTCACGACGCCTCGCTTGTGGGCGTGGTGGGCGTGGAACTCCCGCTTGGCGGTCTCGCCGCAGTCCTTGTCCTCCTCCTCAACAGCGTCTCGCTTGGAGTTGCCAGAGTTGGGGTAGTAGACAGCAAACTGCTTCAGAGACACGGGGCCTCGGAAAGAGATGGACAGCTCCTCGTTCAGAGGGGCCAGGGGGCCAGAGAAGGCCTTGACGGCGGACGAACAGGTACAAGAGCTGGAGTCCATGCCGGTGATGGCGTTGTAGGAGCCGGCGAAACCAATGTTCTGGTAGGTGACTTCAGACACCTCGTTACAGTAGGTGTTGCCAGCAATCTGCTGGCAGCCGGAGGCGTAGGCAAAGGAGAGAAATGCCGAGATTACGGCAGATGAGAATTTCACTGAGTTAGTATACGAATTTTGGCAAATATGGCACCTAAAATTTCTCTCTTTCCATCTCCACCCTCTCTCTCTCTCTCGCATCTGGAGAGTTGGCTCCACCGTGCAGCAGCGCTTTGGGTTTGAGATCCCGGGTTCCCAATCTAGATAATGGTTATCTCGTTTGGGGCAGGGCTTTCATAACCGTAAGCAGGGCAAGGTTGTGCGGGACCAAAGTGTAACGCTGGTAGACGGTGAGATCTATGATGCCTCAAAAGAGGACGAGAGCAATGTAACATCAAGCCACAGAGAAATACTGCATCATCTCGGATGCGATGGTTAACTCGGTGAAGAGACGCTTGGTCTAGACCAGTTGATGCACGCTGCCACAAGGACTATGCACATCGTGCATGCATTGGAGCCATAAGTGGACGGTTGAGAGAGAAAAGCAGGAGAAAAAGGGTAAAAAGAGAGCCATGCAATGTAAGGAATATATCTCGAAACGGATAGCACGGACAGCTTGAGCGGAAAATATTTTCCACTCGACGCAGCAGAGAAGTATGGGCGTATACACAGAGTGGGTCGTGGTGTGGTGTGGTTTCATCTGGGAGGTGGTGGGAGTATAACGTTCAAACAAGGGGGAGGGGTCGTCAGGGCCCAGGGCCCAGGGTATCATGTGTGGTATAATAGGGGCTGAAATAGGGGCTTGGGTAACGAAGCGATGATACAGACTGATGGTCATCTGATCGTTGTCGTTTGGGGCTGTGTTCTAGACATGAGGTATTTTTGTGCTGGGTGGGTGAGGTGAGGTTGATGACATAAGCAGCGGCTTGCAAATAGGTAACCGAAATTACACTAAAACTAGACGTGTCACATCTGGCTTCAGGGGGCTGCGTAGAACCACCTTCAAGGTAGGCCATGTGTCTCTGTGTCATCTATGTCACGAGCAACCCACCACACTGCGCATAGTCACGGAATGCCGTTGAGAATGGCTGGTATCATCATTGTACCGTTGTTATTGTCGCTATCGGTCTGAGTATCATCTGTTTGAGGGTGTTTCGCGTCTGTATCTGTGTCTGTGTCGATGTTGTGGTCGGATGTTGTGGTTCTGGGTATCGCGTGAATTACTCTCTGTTGTGTTTGTGTCTGTGTTTCTCTGTTTCTGTGTCCTGTGTTGCTGTTATTGTCCATGTCTGTGGGACGAGACATTGTCCTGGCATCGCCATGGCCATGTTCATGTTGCGATACTCACTAAGGAATGACTGAGGGTGAGAAAACGGGGTGACCGTGGAAAAGAGCGAAAATCTGAGACGATGATGAGGAAGCAGAGACGATAAAAATAGGAGATGAAGGGGAAGTGTGTAGCGAGACACAGATTAAAGTTAATACACAAGGTTCATCAAGGAGACTAGCTTTTAGGTTGTATGCTCTGGAATGTGTGGTTTGGGAGAAACTGGGCATTGGAGAAGTATCCTTGTCAGCCCTAGTGGGTCTCCTCTTGGCGACGATTTGAGGCGAATTTTCGGGTCACCTGAGAATATGAGGCTGGGGTAACATATTCCTAGGCTCATTGAACGATCCGTATCCGTTTATTTACCGAAAAACGACATATCTCTCTAAACTCAAAGTCATAATAGAGGTGGCCCAATTCGGACTAGCATCGACAACAAAGATGCGCGCGACGTGCCAGGATGAGAGAAGAGTCTATTTAGAGTTGATGCAGTCAACTGCGCACACAAGGTGGTTTTAAGTTTTCTTCTCAGCCACGCGTATTTTCGAGACTAGCATTTATTAGCGGGTATACCACTGCTAGTAGGGGCTAGATAATATTCTGCCAGGGGGTGTGTCTCGGAGGCTCCACTGGTCATACTACCCTGTTTCAAATCTCGCTTTTTAGGTAGCTTCTCCGGGAGACATGTCAGAATGTGGGGTTGGCTGCTGGGTGAGGCTGGCTGACACTCCCTACTGGCTCATCGTGATTAAAACCAGGCTGGGCGTGGACAAAGAGAGAAAACCTTATTTTCAACGCGCACAGTAGGGACTGAGAAAAAGTTGGTGGATGAAACAGCAGTGCGCTGAGCGCAGAAAAGGACGTGTGAGCTCCATGTAAGGGGTTGACCAGATGCATTGCATTCAAAGGGGTGCGTTTGGGCGCTTGGAGTGTGACCAGGCGTGACGAGTCGAGTCAGGGGTAATATAGAACCACCAGGCACAACGGGGACGATTCGTAAATTACGGAGTCGACTATAGGGGCGATCGAAGAGATGGGGGTTTTGAGCACATGACCGTTTCTATGCTTGTATGCATCAAGAGACTCTCAAGAAGAGGGCTAATCGGTCTGATTCAATACAGTGTATGCTTTACCGTTATTTTAGCCACGCTTTTGCCGCTCCACAAATACTTTTTATTCGAGCTAGATGTTAACGAGCGCCGGTAGTGGTAGCCTCAATAGTGGTTAATAGCCCCATTTGGGTACGAGGGAAAATCTGGGCAAGAGTCTCGGAGGACGTTCTTCTTAAGGACTTCTTTAATTCCGCCAGAAATCTCCCTTTACAGCCTATTGACCGATGTCCATGTTTTCAAACTTGCACTCCTAAACGGGCATCTTGGATCTTCAGATCTGGAATGCTATTATTGTGGATCTGGCTAAACAGTTCCTGAGCTGGTGGGAACATTGACCCCCAGTGCCTGGTAAATTGATGTTTTGTTTCACAGTGTGTTATTTTCACGATATTATCTACAATATTACAGCTCTCCAGTGCCCTCCACCTGTGACACTTGTCACAGAGTATGTCTCCTTTGCAGAGTGCAGTAATTGGGGGTAATATTATCTCCACTGGGTGTGACATTGGTCAGGTGACGTAAAACGAGTGCAACGACGTCTCCGTGGACCTGATCAACAGATCCAACCCCTTTTGCTGTGTCTCTGGGACCCCCTAGGTGCCTGTTTCTGGTCACAGTTTTCGTACTCCTACTCGTACGAAAGCTGTCACCCAATTTACACCCAACGCGGAGTAATCTTCCGAAAGCCCTAAATGTCCGTAAGCAGCCCCAAGAGGACACGATAATATTGTCGTCGACTCCTGCTTCTCCTGTTGTTGGCCGCAAGAGCACATTCTTGTTGACTGCGTACGGTGGGCACTCTTGGCAGTCAAACCACCACCACAAAAATTTGTATTGGGCCGTGTCAATGCCAAGTAAATGTGTGTATTGACCTTCCGTATCGAGTGTCTTATTTGGTATGTATTACACTGGCATTGGCAAACGTGTGGCAATGCCTCAATATCTCGTTTTTATTTTCCAGCTATTTTTGGCCATTTATTGGATATTTCTCCATTTCTCCACTTGCCCCATGTCTACTTTTATCTGAGCATCTCCACTGGCTTGCTTTGAAATTGAGTGTGGTCTCCCCTGCTTAAGGCAGTAACATGTCGATCTGTCAATCTGTCGATCCAAACCTCACGTACCCTGGTAGACTCCGAGACAATGAAAACATGGCTATAACATCGAGAAAAACAGGCAGAGTCTCAGATAGGCTCTGGAACCTGAAACTGGGTCCGCTGGGCTATTTTGGGGAGAATTTGGGGGTTTGTTAAAAATTGAAATTCGCAAAAATCAGGAAAAATCAGGGAAAATCCACGGAGACAAATATTATCGTACGTCATACATCAACACGTGAGAAAACGAAATTAGACACCCCATTCAACCACGCCCACCCATTTTGGAGATCAGTTGATCGTGGAATGATCGCGGAATGATGTCACGGACAATGCAACCCCGATGGTTGCCATTGTTTACCGTCTGCGATGTCGATGTCTCCCACACTCAAAGTGCAAAAAGAAAAACGTGGAATGTGCTATAGTAAACACAATGAGACATTAAGAGGGTATAAACCAGGCTGTGAGTATGAGTACGAACACATAGTGACTATGGCATGGGTGAAATCTATGTGGATTATTCTCATCCAGTCCGTGGAACCCCTATCGTTCGTTTCAATTGTATGTTTACTGTCACTTGTCGCTGTCGTTTTCAGCTTTCCGCTTTTTGTTTGCACGGTACATTCCGATGCCGCATACGTGTGCGTTACATGATAATGGGATGAGGGATGAGATGAGGCGGATACGTCAGATTGGATGAGTTATGCGTCTGCCCACCGCGTCTCTCTTGGTTCTCTGGTTCTTGCTCTTTCGCCATTGTAGCTCGTTTGCTAGTCCCAGACCACATAGTTGAAGACCCTTGTGTTGTGCTATTCTATAGCCATGGAATGAGCTTGGGCTTGTTTTCCAGGCTTGTTTGGCTTGGACTTTGTTATTTCAGTCTAGTGCTGAAACTCAAACTGGACGCGTCTCGATAAACAAGAGACCAGGTCCAAAAAAAGCACGCGACATGGGCCAAAGTGCTACAGATACTGCGACCGTGTTCTGGGGTAACAGTATCTTGACCATGCAACGTGGATATACGTGTTGCTACCGTGTCTACAGTTGCAGTGGTCCGTTTTCGGATGACGTAACACACAAGACCTTCTTAGCGACAGCCTCAACCTCAGCCAATAAATGTGATATGACGTCGAGGTCTCGTACAAGAGCTTGCTCGCTGTCAGACATTGAACTCACTTGCTATTCCAAGACTAACGTTGAAGATTCAAGTCGGAGCTCGAGGTTTTAACCGGAACCTAACTTTTAGTCTATGTAGGGACGAGTCTGCACAGTCGCGACACGCGTAGGGTACGTGAAGAGGTGCCATTACATGATGGCATCGAGCGCAATGCGATTGCATCGCAGGAACTCCTGTTTTCTGTATTCGTCAATGAAGCGTTATCAGATGGGCTATTTTGAGCTGTCCTATTTTTATACCCAAACTCTGACCCTGCACTCCCGTCTGACCATATGCACTTCCAGTTTATTGTGCACAAGAGTTGGATTTCGAGGGAGTGGAGACCGTGGTTTTATCGTCATGCCCTGTGACATCACCATGGGACGAATAAACTGTTCAGCACAACCCCCACAAGCGGGATTTTTACGACTGTCGTGTTTCATCATCAGGACCAAGATCTTCTGACTCAAAACCATGCCTCTGAACACGTATGAGGAGGGGTGATGGCATCAATGGAAGTAGAGGTCACAGACACAAGTAGGTAGGTCCAAAGGCTTCAACCACACAGCATCCATACTCGTACAAATTCTCGTACTTGTACTCAACCTGATCTGATATATCTCTTCTACATTAATTACCAGTCGGTGGCTTACTCAGCAGAGTTAAAGAGCGTCTCATAACGTGTCATCACAGGGCAAGTGTTGAGTCAGTTAAGCAAAGTACCAATATTCAAATGCCATGTATTACTGATACAGAGATTACTTAGATTCTATAGTCACCAAGTTTTCAACTTCCTCACTCTGTAACACTCTAAACCTGTGACACACTTTTTTCCCGATTGGGACAAAACTGGAGGGAAGTTACAATTTGTTCGATCGGAGCGAGGCTCGAAAATACCCCAAAAAGCCCACCTTATCCGAGTTAAGGTTTGAGATAACAAACGTGTGCGGATTACTTGGGGATATTTGTTGGCAGTTAGTTGACGATGGTGAAGGCGATGGCAGGAAGTTTTCTTAGAAGTCATGGAAGAGATTAAGAAGCAAAGCAAGGACGGCATCCATACTACTTGTAATGGAACACTGAGGTCGTCAATAGCATTATCACCCTCACTTCTGTCACCTCAGCTTGTATACGCCTGGTAAAGCGGAAAAACAGACAGCCCGCACACCACGACTATGAACATGTCACCATTCCATATATATAAAAGAGTGAGCACCAAACAACCCAACTCAACTTCACAAACAGCCATGTTCATCGACGCCTCATGGGAACAGTACCTCCAGCCTATCAAGGACCTCGTTCATATGGAACTCGAGAGAGAAAGGGCTGGGTTTGAATCTGTAAAGAAGCAAATCGAAGCAGAAAACGCACAGCTTCAACATCGTCTCTCTCATGTACTGAACGAGGTGGAAGACCTCAAACGTCAGCTTGAAGAACAAAAGAAGAAGAACGCAGCAGCTACAAGCAGGCCTACAACCACCTCTACGAGCACGAGACCCAATGAGCTAGCAAAAGAGTTCACCAAAATGTCTTCTCTGCGTGCTAATGCAAACTCTTTGCAGAAACTGAGAACCATAGTTGGCGACCAAGTACCTCTAGGAGCCCATGACTGTCCTGACCACAAGAAGGCCATTCCAGAGTCGCAAAAGCTGTGGAATAAGCTGAATCTGAAGGTCCTGGACGAAATGTCCTACTTTGGAATGCGCAACATCATTTTTTGGATCGTCATTGTTTCCAGACAACCCATTGACAAAGTCCCAGTCGAGATTGTTCGCCTACGCACTCTTGAAAGGGACATGCTCAAAGGCGGCAACTTGAACATCTGAGCGATGAAACATCCCCAGCTGTTGCTCCATTATATTTCAATACGATAATTTGCATGTTAGCGAGTAGTATTAGGGAGGCTAATGCTTTGTGACAATGAGCATCTAGTCTCGCTAGTCGGAGATTTGTCACCCTGAGACAGCCTTATCCTTCTGACTAATTACTTGACCTTATGCTAACCATTTCAGTTGAACGTCACCTCCACCTCGTACCTCACGTCAAACTCTATTTCAGCCTCAGTCGTCGGCTCAGGTTTTGGACTGAGAGTAATCAAAAAACGAGGTTTTGGGAGAGCCAAATACGACAAATCAATAAGTCTCGATGCACAGTGGAGAAGCACACAAAATGCACTATTTCGCCTACAACATGTGGGTGACCAAAAGTACAACAAAAATGGAGAAGATGATCAAAAGCAGCTGACAGACAACCGGTAGCCAATCTCTTTTCTACCAACAATTCCCCCACCAAGGGCCTAGTTCTTGTCTGAGACTCGACCCCACAACCCCACATTACCTGAACGTACTTCAGTGCAAGGTTTTTATCTCGCTTCAGATACATGGGATGTGTGCATAGATTGAATTGCTCGGTATGGGTGGTTTTTGAAGCCAAGTAGCTATTCTGAGGTCCCAATGGTGACCCTGAAGTTCGAATCCCACCTGCTGTCAACTCAGAATCTCAGTGTAGTCCCTACATTTTCCACAAACATGTCTTGCCACTAGCCCTCAAACCTGAGTCTATGTCTATTAGCCTCTACCCCTCGTCCTCGTGAAATCCAATTGACGCTAGTATAAGACCCTTGGGGAAGTCCAGAGATGGCCCACTTACACCTTCCGCCACAATGTCTTGGGAAACAATCACTCCTCCTACGCCTATCGATACCTTTGACAGCAACCTCCAGCGTCTTCGGGACTCTTTCGAGACCGGCAAGCTTGATTCGGTAGACTACCGACTCGAGCAGCTGCGAACGCTGTGGTTCAAGGTCTACGACAACCTGGACAACATCTACGAGGCCGTCACCAAGGATCTTCACCGACCCCGGTTTGAGACCGAGCTCACGGAGATTCTGTTTGTGCGAGATGAGTTTTCCACCGTGATCAAAAACCTGCGAGAGTGGGTCAAGGAAGAGAAGGTGGTCAACCCTGGAGGACCCTTCCAGTTTGCCAACCCTCGAATCCGACCCGTTCCTCTGGGAGTCGTGCTGGTTATCACTCCTTGGAACTACCCCGTCATGCTCAACATCTCGCCTGTGATTGCCGCCATTGCTGCGGGCTGTCCCAGTGTGCTGAAGATGTCCGAGCTGTCTCCCCACACTTCTGCTGTTCTTGGCCGAATCTTCACGGAGGCCCTGGACCCTGGTATCATCCAGGTTGTCTACGGAGGTGTCCCCGAGACCACTGCTCTGCTCACCCAGCACTGGGACAAGATCATGTACACCGGTAACGGCGCTGTTGGTCGAATCATTGCCCAGGCCGCCGTCAAGAACCTGACTCCTCTGGCTCTCGAGCTTGGTGGAAAGTCGCCTGTGTTCATCACCTCCAACTGCAAGAACGTCATGCTGGCAGCTCGACGTATTGTGTGGGGCAAGTTTGTCAACGCTGGCCAGATCTGTGTGGCTCCAGACTACATCCTCGTTGCTCCCGAGAAGGAAGCCGAGCTGGTGGCTTGTATCAAGGAGATTCTCCTGGAACGATACGGCCCCAGCTCAAAGAGAGACGCCAACCATCCCGATCTGTCCCACATCATTTCCAAGCCCCACTGGAAACGAATTCACAACATGATCGCCCAGACCAAGGGAGATATTCAGGTGGGTGGTCTGGAGAACGCCAACGAAGACAGCAAGTTCATCCAGCCCACCATCGTCTCTAACGTTCCCGACGATGATATCCTCATGCAGGATGAGATCTTTGGACCCATCATCCCCATCATCAAGCCCCGAACTCTCGGTCAGCAGGTGGACTACGTCACAAAGAACCATGACACTCCTCTGGCCATGTACATCTTCTCAGATGACCCCAAGGAGGTTGACTGGCTGCAGACCCGAATTCGAGCTGGTTCCGTCAACATCAACGAGGTCATTGAGCAGGTTGGACTTGCCTCTCTGCCTCTGAGTGGAGTTGGAGCTTCCGGAACTGGAGCCTACCACGGAAAGTTCTCTTTCGACGTCTTCACTCACAAGCAGGCCGTTATGGGACAGCCCACTTGGGGATTCTTTGAGTACCTCATGTACTACCGGTACCCTCCCTACTCGGAGCACAAGATGCGGGTGCTGCGTACTCTGTTCCCTCCGGTGCTCATTCCTCGAACTGGCCGACCTGATGCTACTGTGCTCCAGCGAATCCTCGGCAACAAGATTCTGTGGCTCATCATTGCCGCCATTGTCGCCTACGCCAAACGAAACGATCTGCTCATCACTCTGGCCCAGGTCATGTCCGTGTTTATCAAGTAGATGATTGATTTATGATTTTAGAATGACCGTAATACTTGTAGTTGTCGACCGTAGGTGCAATATAATCGTAATACTCGCAATTTAAAGACCACAGCACGAAAATGGGGCTCATGAAAGGGTCAATGGTTCAAGACTACTTTACAATCAAAACATGCCATGATACGGATACTCCAATCGTTAGATAGCAGCTACTTGTACTGTACTTGTACTAACAATTGTGATGATAGACCGACTGAGGTGCTGATCGACGCTCAATTGGCATATGTCATCATCACCATCTATCTTTGTCTATGCGTAATTATATGTACACGTGGGCAAAATTTTCACCGACATATGGAACAAGACAAAGACGTTGGGCTGGCATAAAAAAGCACCTCCTGCACAAATCACTGCGTCTGTTCCTGTGAATCCACATGGTACCTTTTGTTAAGCGTTAATAGACTCTCAGTGGCTCCATGTGAGTGCTCGGACCGAACTTACTTTGGGCTTATCTTCATAATCAAAGTAACTCTTTTCGAGGTGTCTCAGAGACGCCTCGTACAATTGTACCTCCAATACGAGACTGGAGACGATGCTGAAATTGTTCTTACCATAAATGGAAGCACCACAATGAGCCCCAAAGGCTAGCATGTCGCATAAACTTCCCCAAACAGACCAATCGCTGACTGGTCATTGGACACCAAAACCCAAAATACAGCTCAAAGGAGTATGGGCAAGGAAACCAGACGTGCCCTAACCCTAAAATTGCAGAGCACAGGCGGGGGACTTTTTAAATTTTGCAACGCCCAAATTTATTACCATACATTCACGTTTCAAACCAGGCCTCACCCATGTTGCGACTCCAAGTGTACGCAATCTCGCCCTGTGTGGAGTCCGAGACCATCACGGAATGGTCTCCCGACCGTTCTATGCAGACCAGATCCATCGACGATGCTGGCATGAGGGTGGAAAAGAAGTTTCTACATTTCACCGACCCCCGGTCGACGTTGCTGGAGTTGTGCCATGAGATTGCCGAGAGATTCAAGTCCATCTACCCCGACAATTTCGAGCCCCGAATCGATTTCCTGCAGACCGACGCTGGACTCGACTTGTCCCCCAGTTTTATTTCTGGCGATGTCTTCAAGTCAGGAGACGTTGTGCGAGCTATCCTGCGGCTTCCCACAGACGTCGAGGAGCTGCGAAAATTCCAGGGAGAGGCTACTGGAATCAAGTTCTTGGAGGGCGAAGGTGTGGCGGAAGGAGAGCTGACCCAGACTGAGGTTGATGCCGACGAAACCATTCTTAGTCGAGATGGCCGCAAGCGAAGACGCCACACTCTGCCCAGGGAGATCACCAAGCGTCTGAAGCGAGACTCGTCCGTCTACTCGGACCGTCTGGGAGTCAGAGACACCGAGTCCTTTGACCACACTCAGGAGGAAGAGGCTATCTACGCCCATACAGTGACCGTGCGACGTCCTCAGTCTCGTCACAGCCTGGGTGCCAACAGCAGTATCAACGCTGGCCACAATTCCATTTTGGAGAGCTCTGCAACCTCGCTGATCCCCCCTCCTCGACCTGACTTTGCCTCTTCTTCTGCAGGTCGTTCTCCCTTTGTTCCCAACAGCAACCACAACCACATCCACCATGCTCATCTGGAGAGCAGCCAGGCTGCTGCTGGATCCTCTACACCCATCCGGCTGTCTTCCAAGCTTGCCACAAGTGTTGTTGGCAACGTGTCTAATCCGACTCCCGTCCGAGGCAACACCTCACTGGACAACATTCAGACCCCTGACCTGTCCCCCCAGCCCAAGGCCGTCATTCAGGGATCGCCCCAGAAGAGCCCTCCTCACGCACAGAAGGCGCTTCCTGCCGTGGCTGCCGTGGCTGCCAAGCTGGCGCCTGCGGACAAGACTCACGAGGGAGCCGACCAGCAGCTCCCCACACCTCTCATGTATGCTCGAGCATGGCAGAAGGCTTCGCAAGAGGAGGGCCGACTCAGTCAGCAGGCCCTGCGACTCCACTTTGCAAGCCCCAACTATCATCACCCCACTGAAGCGAGCAACATGATCTCTGCCGCCGATAAGCAGGCTGCATTCGACGCTTGGTCAGCGTGGAAGCATGCCCTGGAAAACAATTCTCCTGATATTGAGGCCGCACGGTGTCGACTGGTGCATCGAACCTTTGCCTCTATGACTACAGCCACCGACAGAATGACCACTCTGGCCAAGGACAAGATTCAGAAGGCCCAGCTGATCGCAGATCGTGAGGTTTACTCCAAGCGGGCCCACGAGAGCTACCAGTGTCTGGATCCTGCGCAGGCTGATGACGAGAAGAAGGCTGCTGACGAGGAGGTTGCAAAGCAGACAGCTCTTTCCAAGTCTAAAGCGAGACGACCTCGTCGAGCATCGACGTCTGAGTCCAAGGAGGAGCTAAAGGCGAAGAGGGAGGCCGAGAAGGCCGAGAAGGCCGAGAAGGCCAGGCTGAAGAAGGCAGAGCAGGAAAAGAAGAAGCAGGAGGCGCAGGCCAAGAAGGAGGCTGCTCAGGCCGCCAAAGAGGCCGAGAAGGCCAAGAAGGAGGCCGAGAAGGCTGCTGCCAAGGCCGCCAAGGAAGCAAAGCTCGTCGAGGAAGCCAAAGCCAAGCAGGCTGCCAAGGACAAGCTAGCTGAGCAGGCCAAGCTCAAGTCGCAGAAGGAGCAAGATGAGCTCAAGGCTCAGGAGGCAGCCGCCAAAGAGAAGGCTGCGGCAGCGGAGGAGGCGGCAAAGACAGCCAGTGAAAAGACTGAAGCAGAGACCAAGGCCGCAGCTGAGGCTAAGGAGGCTGCTGATGCGTTGAAGGCGAATGAGGCAAAGGCCACCGAGACCAACGAGGAGACAAACGTTGCTCTCACGAAGGAAGGTGCTGAGGCCTCTAAGGAAGAAACCACCCTGGAAAGACTGGCCAGGATGCGTGAAAAAAAGGCAGCTAAGGCCGCTGGGAGAAGGGCAAGTGGCGTTCTGAGTATGAGAAAGGCCGCCGAGGAAGCCAAGGAAGCTAAGGCCAAGGCCGCCGAGGAAGCCAAGGCAGCTAAGGCCAAGGCCGCCGAGGAAGCGAAGGAAGCGAAGCTGTCTTCTCTAGCCCAGATCAGGGCCGCCAGACTGGAAAAGGACAAGCTAGCCTTAGAGAAGGCGGCGAAGGAGGACGCGGAGAAGGAGAAGGCGGAGAAGGAGAAGGCGGA